>JACTOM010000053.1:318459-515476 GCA_015832385.1 Elymnias hypermnestra | reverse complement strand
GGTGTGATCCACCCCCGTGCCTCGGAGAGCACGTTAAGCCGTCGGTCCTGCGCCTGATCTCTCTCCGGTCGTGTCGGATTCCCGTCACATCGGACTATGAGAGTGAAGGAATAGAGAGTGCACTTGTGTACTATGCCTGCCAATCCGCACTGGAGCAGCGTGTTGGGTCTATGCTCTAAAAACCCTCGCTCCACGGAGTGAGGAGGCCTGTGCCCAGCAGTGGGACGTTAATGGGCTGCTACTTACTTACTTACTTTATTGTAGAATTAAGATCGTTTTGGCAAGGTTTGTTGTCTTTTAAATCCTGTACACTCTACGATGCAGCAATAATGTCTTTCTGGTCACCGAAAACCATACTTGCGGTCGTATTGAAGCGAACACGATGCCGTTTGTAATTTGTGGTTAACCAAATAAGATCGTGTTATTGAATACAAAGCTAAGGTTAGATAACTATTTTGTGGTTATATTCTGAAGCTATATTTATTGAATAAATTTGAGTTTCTGGAATGCAATATGATAACAGTTGAGTAATGAAAGGACCTAATAAATTATATTTACGCTATTCTTTAGATTTATATTTTCAGTAAATAAGTGTTTACCTAATTTATTTAGATTGATCTGGCGTAGTTTTCAAAGTAACCTAATAAAATTTCTTTCTATTTCTTAAAGATAATCGATTAAATGTAAGATCAAAACTCATCTAACGTTGCAGTCTGAGATGGATGCGAGGTAATAATTAAATTTCCATAGCTTAGTAACATATGTACTTGTTAATAGTTTAAATATAATAAGAGGTGATTAACCACTTATTCAAAGCATTATTCGGGAACACAATCCTTCTCTTTGGCAGCAAGTCTTTCCTGGTAATAACCCACGGCCACAGCCAGTCCTGATTTAGAAAAAGGCAATACATTTACCCTGCTTCCGAAATCAGAATATTTGGTAGTAGCATTAATACTTGAACCATTGAGCCTGCGAAACCATGATGTACCTTAGGGAATTTACGAGATGTGTCAAGAGGAACAAGACTAAATCTAGCATAAAATCAAGGGCACTAACTAGTCTTTCATATATTACATATCCTTCGATATATATTATTTCAGAAACATAAAAGCGAGTAGACTGATTGTAGATGGACTAAAAATACTGGGGGTCGTATCAAAGCGAATGAAAGTGAAGCCAGCGAGATGTATTGGACCCGTTCAAAGATACATCGGGCGCAAATCCATCGGTTCATTGAACTTCATATCGAGGTAATCCATTGAGAACATTAAGGCCTTGATGGCATAACGTTGCCAGTTCCAGCTTCTTTGATACGTCCCAGGGTTCCATCTATTGTTCAGCAATTTTTGCCATCACAATATATTATATATGTCGGAGAATAAGAGAGAACGGAGAAGCATAAAGCACAGAGGCGTAGGGTTCTCCGCCGCCATCGTTATTAATTTCTTATACTGTGGGCGCTCGTGGGTAATGCCGGTGCAGTCAAACACTTTATTAATTAACTCGAATTATAATGTTCAATCACTTAATGCTCCCTATATCAATTTACATAAACTCATTAACAATAATAGCCAGGAACGCGACAGTTCCAACAGTAGACTGCTCCTGTCGAGCGCTACTCGACAACTGCCGAGAGACTCCCGCCGGACTGCCACCATTGACTCTGTCCAAGCCGATAGATGGCGCCAGCGTTTCACAGACATCTGCCCTCCGACATATATAATATTTGTAGCATAGATATTTGCAAATTCAGCAGAATTTATTTAGTAAAGTGCAGGTAAATTATGCTTTGCTCAGTACATCACCCTCTAATCTCTTGGAATCCGCTTCCTATAGTTGCCTATTTAGTTGTGAGCAAATCCTGTTTTGTAATCTGTTGATTATATCGTCTCATTTATTAATGATGCCAAAAAACTTTACGTAACTTTCTCTCTAACCTCTCAACTTTTGTTCGCCTCGCCCGATCATACTTTTCGTAACGATCTCGTCATGCATTCACCAGTTTATTCCCCAAATCAAGTGTGCATAAAGAAGTTTTGCTTAGAAAATAATTACTTCGTTTCTTAGAGCTTTTATAACCCAAGGTTGGCTGGATGAAATCGTTTCTTAGCAGTAAGACCGCCTGCATATATTTTTAATTTAAGAACACCCATAAAAATTAATAAATATCTTTCCCTTAAATTAAACTTTAAAATATATTTAGTAAATATAAATTCAATATGAAATATAGATTTTATGAAGCTCTAGATTACAAAATTACAACAGCGATTACCATTGGTACTAATTATCAATTTTAGGACCAAATACAAGGGGATATATGTTCTGCCATGTCTTTACGAAATAACGAAAGCCAATGCCTTGTGTAAATCGGCTTATTTTACTTTATTACTTTAGAATGAGACACCAACAAGACTATCTTGCCTGGATTTTGTGATAAGAAGAAATATATACATATTTGTATTCTCAATTTATTTCCTTAATCTTATTAAAAACGCTTCACTTTTAATTTATTAAAAAGAATCTTCTCGAGTCAATTGTGTTCCCGTTATATTAAAAAAGGTTCAAAATTAAAAATCAACATCTTTAAAAGCTATCAAGGAAAGCAATTTAAAACGTCACTACTTCATAAAAGTCCGTCAGAAGTTCATGGAGAGCTAGCTAATTAAAAAACTTGTAAAAATGTGGACTTTTATCATTTTTTTACTGCTATCAAATAACTTGATGGAGTGAAATTACTTATTAAGCCAATATTAGATTAAAACTTTTGACAAAATATTAGCTTAATCCAACGCCTTTCTTTTGCTCAAACTGATATTAATTATTCACCAGAAGAGCAAGTAAATGGATGTGAAACTGTTTTATTTTTGAAGAAGATGAAAAGGAAGAGGAAATATACGCCTAGGGTTTACCTCCTTCCCTTCTCAAGATTTAGCTGGTAAGTGCGAGATTTAGGAACTATTTTTTCTTGTAACTTCCCATCTTTCCCTGACCCCCTTTGCCTACGGATACAAAGTGGAATAGCAGAGAGAGCTTTGAAGTCCACTTTTTTTAGCTGAGAAATGCTTTTATACATCCCGGAGGAAGAACCAATTCTTCCAATCGGAAGTGTGAGAATCGCTGAGTAACCAGGATAGCCACTAAAACCCAGCGCATCCCTTATCATCCTTGGATGAGATCACTAGTGGGTGAGCTTTGAAGTCCCTACCTATGATAATAAAGCTTCCGCTAGGCATGAGTACTGGTCGGATAGTTTACTGGTTCAGTATCCAAGTTCCATATTTTCCGATAGTAATAATTTAATAGAAATTAGTCACTGTCTCCATGGGTTTGTATAGAAAATTATCTCACAATATCTAGTCTATTGGTATTCATGCTGAAATACGGAGCTTGCATGTTTTCCATTCGCCCATACAGTGATATATAAGAGCGTTTATTGCTGTGGGCGGATGATATTAAAAACAGCTTAGTACAGCCCGGAAAAATATCGTCTACTATTTCACTGAACAAGGGAAAACAAGCTGTTTAAATTCGATCTTTTTGAATAAGAAAACATACTATTTTCCTGCGATTTCGTTCGCTTTGAATTGCCTACTGTTTATAAGGTGCATATAAATAATATGGTACTAGTTGCATGATTATTAAAATCATAGGTTACAGTATTCGTAGATAGTCTATAGATATCGAAGGCTTGATTTCGATTCCCGATTGGGAAAATTTTGGAAACTATATTATCTATTTGTAAAACATATCATCAATTAAATATGGTTTCTACGCAGCATCATACTGAAATGTAAATTTTTGCTGGGCGTCATGTCTTCTTGGTGTCATTGATTGTGAAAGACCAGTATAGCACTTGCAATGGTCGCAAGTAAAGCAGAGTGCATGTAATGCCTTATTTTGCGAGAACGTTGTCTCGCTAGAGAAGGCACAAGAGAAGGAGATAAAGGTTGCTTCTGATACCCCTGCTATCCGTCGCAGAATATATTTTTTTATTTTTTTACGTATATATCGATTTACATCTCTTTGTGCCCCAAGAGATGTAAATCGATATATATGTAAATATTAATTGGTCAATAGATCTAAATCAGGAAGAGACATCTTCCCACAGCCGTGAACCTCGATTTCACTTCATCCGGGACATCATCTTGGATTGCGCAAAGGAGACACTAGTGGCCCACTTTAGAATGAAAAGGGATTGCTAGGTTTGCAAGACTGCCTCATTGGTCTAGTGGTTAGTATGTTCGACTTCAGACATGAGGTCCTGGGTTCGAGTCCTGGGTCGAGCTAATTCAAAAATCAATATTGAGTTTTCTATTAAAATTTTCTCAATATTTGCCCGAAGTTGGGAAGTTGGCGGTGTGATCCACCCCCGTGCCTCGAAGAGCACGTTAAGCCGTCGGTCCTGCGACTGATCTCTCGCCGATCGTGTGGGATCCCCGTCACATCGGACTTTGAGAGTGAAGGAATCCGCAGTGGAGCAGCGTGGGGGGTCTATGCTTAGAGCATAGACCCTCGCTCCTCGGAATGAGGACGCCTGTGCCCAGCAGTGGGACGTCGATGGGCTGTTACTTAGTGGATTTTTTACTTAATCAGTTAGTACCACGCTCCCGATTTTTATTCAGGGTGCGTAAAAGCATTTCCCAGGGTAGAAAAAGTGGATAACTAACCATGGCCGAGCTTTCCCACCGATCCAGAGTCAAATAAATTGATCATGCCGGTAAATGAATCCAGGAAATCTACTAGCGAATCGATGCAGTCTAAATCTATTATCTGTCGTATTGATTACTTTATGTGGAAATACAATTAAAGCGTTGCATGTTTTTATATCGACGGTGCATTTTACAATAACAAAGCCGAGGAGTCCATAAACTTTTCAAATACTTTCCACGGCCGCTTGGAAAAGATTTCAGAGGTACATTAATCACTTGAACGGGCGATAGATTTACAACCAATGCGTTAACCACAAAGATTGGAATTGTACGAAACATTGAATTTTAATATTGAAGTGGATCTTGGTTTAACAAAGAATACTTGCAGAATATTCCACTGCATTTTCTGTAAAGCTCTAGCAAAAAAAAAAAATACAAGATTATATTGAAAATTTTAAATTAAGAAAGGTTTTATTTGCAGGTGTGCAGTCAATTGTGATCTTACCTGATGGTAACTGATACCTTAGTTATAATGGTCCACAGATCGATCAACAACCTTTTCTTATAAAAAAGCCAATTTTACGACGGTATTACTGCGGGCCATAAATGTTATGATAATATTGGTGTGTCACAAACGGTAACTATTTTCAATAAAACTATTTTGTACCTTTGACCTTATTTAACGTTACTTTCATTTGTATATCTGTGATGTATAGATGCACACTTCTGCTGTAGATTAAGGGTCGTATGCGGGCCGTATGTCGCTGGTTTTCGAACCCTGGTCAGTTTTATTTTCCTTTGCGACATTGCTGGTAAAATAATGCCATCCAGGCAGTCCAGACCTAGACCGACAAGAAAGTACAGTACAGTCGTCGTCGTCGTCGCTTCAACCGATGGACGTCCACTGCTGGACATAGGTCTCACGAAATGATGCCCACAAGACCCGATCTTGTGCCGCCTGGCTCCAGCGGCTACCGGCGATCCTCCTTATATCGTCGGTCCACCTTGTGGGGGGTCTTCCTACACTGCGTCGTCCAGTGCGGGGTCGCCATTCCAGCACTTTCCGACCCCAACGTCCATCGGTTCGTCGGACTATGTGCCCCGCCCATTGCCACTTCAGGTTCGCGATTCGTAGAGCTATGTCGGTGACTTTGGTTCTGCTACGGATCTCCTCATTTCTGATTTGATCGCGTAGAGAAACTCCGAGCATAGCCCTCTCCATCGCACGCTGAGTGACTCTGAGCTTCCGCATGAGGCCCATAGTCAGCGACCACGTCTCAGAACCGTAGGTCATCACTGGCAACACGCACTGTTCGAAGACTTTGGTCTTCAGGCACTGAGGGATATTGGACGAAAAAGTCTTCCGGAACTTCCCGAACGCTGCCCAACCGAGTTGGATTCGGCGGTTGACCTCTTTCTCGAAATTGGACCTACCTAGCTGGACTATGTGTCCCAGGTATGTATACTCGTCAACAATTTCGAGTGTAGAGTTCTCAACGATGACTGGGTGGAGCGGAACATGGATATTGGACATAACTTTCGTCTTATCCATGTTCATTTTTAGGCCCACCTGTCGAGAAGCTCTGCTGAGGTCATCGAGCATTGCATTGAGATCTTCCAGAGTCTCTGCCATAATGACCACGTCGTCGGCAAACCGTAGATGAGTGATGTACTCGCCGTTGATGTTGATGCCCAGTCCGTTCCACTCCATAAGCTTAAACAGGTCCTCCAACGCCGCAGTAAAGAGCTTCGGGGAGATAACATCTCCCTGTCGCACTCCACGCTGCAGTTGGATAGACGCTGTGCTTTGGTCCTGTATACGGACTGACATGGTGGCGTTTTCGTACAAACACTTCAACACGTGTATGTACCGGTGGTCAATTCGGCATCTCTGCAAAGATCTCAACACGGCCCATGTTTCCACCGAATCGAAGGCTTTCTCATAGTCCACGAACGCCAAGCAAAGTGGCCGATTATACTCCTCGGTCTTCTGTATAATCTGCCGCAGCGTAAAGATGTGGTCTATGGTACTAAAGCCTTTTCGGAATCCGGCTTGTTCGGGAGGCTGGAAGTCGTCAAACTTGCGAGCGAGACGATTCGTGATGACCCTCGAGAACAGTTTATAGACATGACTTAGCAGCGCAATAGGTCTATAGTTCTTCAATAAGGTGTTGTCACCTTTCTTGAAGAACAGAACTACCACGCTCCTATGCCATGCCTTGGGCACCGTGCCTTCCAGGATGACGGAATTGAACATTCGCTGAAGGACTTTAAGAATGGGTTTTCCACCCGCCTTCAGGAGTTCCGCTGTGATTCCGTCATCACCCGGTGCCTTGCCGTTCTTCATCTGTTTGAGAGCCATACTAATCTCGTACAAGCTGACGTCCGGGATATCTTCGGTATAATGCCGGGTCAGTTTGGCACGGGGATCTTTAGCCAAACTATCAATAGGCTTGCAAGTCGATGTGTACAACTGTCCATAGAAGCTCTCAACCTCCCTCCGAATCTCAGGTCCAGATGCAATGAGTTCGCCGTTATGGGTCTTCAGCCGCGTCAACTGGCTCTGACCGATAGACAAATCTTTTGCGAACACTTTAGTGCCTTTGTTGCGTTCGATGGTATCTCGTATACGCTCGGCATTAAAGTGTCGCACATCACGCTTTTGCGATTTAGAGATCTGTCTATTGATCTGCCGATATGCGGACGCGTCTGCTGTAGACTGCAAGCTCATTGCATGTCTCTGTTCCATGAGATTAAGAGTATGGTCTGAGAATCTCTTGGTTTGCTTTTTACGGGGTTTATAAAATTTCATCCCAACCGTATGGACAGTTTCCACTAGCCTATCGTTTAGCTCGTCCACAGATTCGCAATCCTCGAGGCAGGCGAAGCGGTTTTGCAGCTCTAGTTGAAAGCTCTCGGGGTTTTGGATATGCGCGCGAGTGGGTCGGAGCGTAGACTTCACCAGTCTGAACCGCTCTCGGTGTACGTTGATATTCAATGTGCCTCTTACCATACGGTGATCGCTCCCAGTTTTCACTTGATTGATCACAGAGACATCATTGAATATGTTCCGTTTCGTAGACATGATGAAGTCAATCTCGTTTCTCGTGGAACCATCAGGACTCAGCCAGGTCCATTTTCGGAGCGGCTGTTTCTTGAAAAAAGAGTTCATCATATAGAGTCCCTCCTTTTCCATGAAATCAGCGAGCATCTGTCCCCTCTGGTTCCGTTGCCCATACCCAAATTGCCCCACTCTCAACTCTGCCCCGCTTCGTTCGCCGAGTTTTGCGTTGAAATCACCCATAACAACGTTGTAGAAGGTCCTAGAGGTATGCATGGCTTTGGAAATGTCCTCATACATAACCTCTACATCATCATCTGGATGCGATGATGTGGGTGCGTAAACCTGGATGACCTTCAACGAATACCGTTTGGTAATTCTGAGTATCAGGTACGCTACCCTGTTGGACACGCTGTTAACTTCTACAACGCTGTTGACGAGAGATTTGTGGACGAGGAACCCGACACCACCTTGGGACTGGTGTTCGCCCTCCCGGTAGTAGAACAAGTTACCGGATTTGAGGATTATCGTGTCCTCCCCCTCTCTACGGACTTCCGACAATCCTATAATATCCCAGTGTAACTTGTTTACTGCTTCTTCCAGTTCGAAGATCTTTTCGTCGGTCCTCAAAGTGCGTGCGTTGTATGTTGCCAGGTCAAGTCGTCGGGGTTGGCAGCGGAATCTCTTCCGGAGATTCTTAGCACCCCCTGCCCCGCCGTTACCATAACCGCTGCCAGAGCTAGGAATAGCGGGGCTGCCGGGGACTGGGGGCCATTGCTGCCTTGTTGTCATCATTTCGTGGTTTTGCCAATAATCACCACGCTTGGCAGGCGGGTTGGTGATCGCAGTGCTGACCCTCTCGCACCGATAACGCTGCTGCCCGTTATCGGTCTGTGGCATTTAGGTCAGCGAGAAATGGATATACCGCCATTTATCGGTATGGGAGTTGGATAGGAAAGATTTGGTATGTGGGATAAGAGGAGTTTTGGGGAGCATTAGGGTTAGGTATAGGACATTACTGCCGCGGGCAGGAGAGTGAAGAGCGGTAGTAATAGCTCGAGGCGTCCGGGGTCGCTTACCCGTATGCTTAGCTAGTAACCGGACAGATTATCTGGCTAAGCACCCTCTGAACTAAGTACAGTACAATATCTTAAATTTGTCCTTAATCGAATGGAATCCAAGACTTCTGCCACAAAAAGAATACTCGTACCATTGCGCCAATGAAGTCGTCAATACTATTACATAGTATGTTAATTACCTTAATAAGTAAAATGGAAAAGAATAAAGTCAATTCCTACTTGAATCAATGGTAAATGAAACGTTGCAAGGTAAAAAAATATATATTTATTATTAACGTCCCACTGCTGGGCACAGGCCTCCTCACTCATAGGAGAGAGGGCTTTTAGAGCATAGACCCACCACGCTGCTCCAGTGCGGATTGGCAGGCATAGTACACAAGTGCACTCACTATTCCTTCACTCTCATAGTCCGATGTGACGGGAATCCGACACAATCGGAGAGAGATCAGACGCAGGACCGACGGCTTAACGTGCTCTCCAAGGCACGGGGGTGAACCACACCGCCAACTTCCCAACTTCGGGCAAATATTGAGAAAATCTTCATAGAAAACTCAATAATCATGTTTCAAAATGGCCCGACCCGGGACTCGAAGCCAGGACATCATGTCTGTAGTCGAACATGCTAACCACTAGACCAATGAGGCAGTCGTAGTCAGCAGATAAGACGTATTCCTCCTCAAATAAAAACATTCAAATATTTAGGGAAAATTAATTAATTTGAGGAATCATAAAACTGCATCAGGACACATCGAGCCTTCCATTATTACAGATCTAGACACATAAGAATTCACAATAAATTATAACCTGCAGGAAAAATACCTCTAGTAAATTGAGGACTCGGATAGTCGTTATAATTTCAATAAGACTGTATCATCACCGACTATCACTTGAGATTGCAAACAATAAAAAATATACAGAATTTATTTGAATTTAGCCTGCAATAAAAACAAAATGGCATTTGTTTGTTAACTTATTTGTTAAAAATTACATCGTATATCAAAGGAAACGGCCTAAAATTACGTATTTTGAAATTGACTCGCTTAATCACTGGCATCTGTTGAATATTGCGCCTAAATTGTTATTTGTGACTGGAAGTCGGTGTAAATGGAAAATATGGCTAACGGTTTGTGAGAAAATATAAAGTTTTAATTGAATATTAACCAGATGAACGACTGGGCTGTATAACTTTTGCCAAGCTCTGCAAGTTGTACTCGCCGACCTAAGTTTCCAGTCAAAATTATCTTTACTTAGGCTAAACTATATAATTTTGTGTTAGTCTTTGAATCAACGAAAACACCGAACAAGTTTGATTGAGGGTACTTATCTAAGAATAGCTTATTTGCTCAATTACATAGTCGAAGAAATGATATTTGAAGCAAAACGTGGGCACTAGCATTAAATAAAAGTTAGCTTTTAGTTATTGAATTTACTATACGAGATGATTAAATTGTTTTAAAGTACTGTTATTTTTGTATCTAGAAGGAGTTTGAATTTTAGTATCTTGCATCTACTAGTAAAACATCATATTTTAGAGGCATATTTATATTCACAACAAACGGATATACAATATAAGAAATGGTACATTTGGATAAAGTATTGAGATACAAAAGATGAAAGCGTTTAAACATACTAGAGGCACTTTCGAGATCATTCGAGTGAAACATACAAGAAAAGATAACAAACGAAAAAGGCATGGTTAAATATATCTTCCTAATATACGATAACGACGTTCAAGACATTTAGAAAAAGCTTGAATTTAGGCCAGCAGCTGAAAGCTAAAACCCTCAAATAATTAATAATCTCTCAATAAATTATAACTATTGCTTCCAGGCGAGACTAGTGTGGAACCGACGGCTGTTTCTAGTAACCACACTACCAGCAAAGAGGTGCAAAGCAAAAACAAGTTATCTCTTACCAGTTACCTGTTACCATCTTAGATTGCATTATGAAATCACCATTTGAGATCAAGTGCTGCCCCACATACTGTAACAAAATTTACACTCACGAATTGAAAACATCACAGACAGATAACATTACTCTTGATAATAGTAGAAAAGCTTTTGGAGTGTCTCTATTTTAAACTATAGTATCACTTAACTCAAAATTAAATCATAACTTGCTATAAAGTTCAAACTAACTTTTAACCTCTAAAATTTCTAGAGACTTTATCTCTTGACGTATTATGGTAAGTTATTATACTCGTTCTTACAGTAATAACGACAGACAGTGTTACTTCAGATAATAGTAGAAAAACAAAACTAATAGACAACGTTACTACTGATAATATTAGGAGAGGTAAACGACAGATACCGTTACTTCAGATAATAGCAGTAAACAAAACTAATGGACAACGTTACTACTGATTATATTAAGAGAGGTAAAAGACAGACAGTGTTATTTCAGATAATAGTAGAAGACAAAACTAATAGATAACCGTACTACTCATAACATTAGGAGAGATAAACGACAGTCAGTGTTACTTCAGATAATAGCAGAAAACAAAACTAATAGACAACGTTACTACATTATTAGAAGACGTAAACGACAGACACTGTTACTTCAGATAATAGCAGAAAACAAAACCTGCCGTGTTCCGGTATGATGCTGCATAGAAACCATATGAGGTAAATTACCTTTTATCAGGTTAACGGGCTTCCATTTTAAACTGTATCATCATGTACCATCAGGTATCACCACAGTCAAGAGCTATCATGTCAGTTTTAAAAAAGACAGCGTTATTCTTGATAATATTAAGATAAGTAATCAGCAGACAACTGCATTACTAAACCAACGCACAGAAAGCGTTCTGATATTAAGATAAATGATGATTATATTGTTACACAACTCCAAATTCATTCAAGATATTACAGTATTAATAAATGTAAAACAAACGTAAGAAGAGAAGTTACGGTCATTGCACTGGAGAGACTTGCTCGAGTCCAATCTATTTGAAAATTAACTATTGTATTTTTAATAGTTAAGAGCCATCGCATTCTTTCTATGTAATGAGCTAAGCCCTAGGGATGTCTGTTAGAGTATAGCGTCGTAAATTATATTATTTAGTGTTATCTAAAGCTTCTATGAAATAACAATATATTAGATATTATATAACCTGTTACAACTTAACACGTTGATAAGAACAATGATGAATTTAAAGGAACAATCAAGTATGTACGTTTTTTTTTAGAACTATCGTATCATGTCAACTACCAGTAGACATGATACGATAGTTCTGTCTCAACAAGAAAAAGGTGCTTATATTTCTGATTGCCCGAATCAGAAATATAAGCAACTTTTTCTTTTAAGTCATTATGTGTATTATTTATTTTGCGTCTCGGTAACTGTCGTAACATAATATGCGTAGACATAACACCAGACAAAAGAAAAAACAAAAAAAATCAGTCACGAAGTGACTGTTACAATCGGTGCTTCTGTCGCGTTGAAGGTCGTTAAGTTTTTTTTGTTATTTTATAAACTGTATTTATTAGTGATTATGTACTTTTTAATTATATAAGTGATGTGAATAACAACGGAAACCCTTGAGGTAAGTTTTAATTTTTAAGATATGAGTCTATAAAAACAAGACAGACTTTTTTCTCTATGTCAAAGTTTAGTGTAACATGACGCTACACCAGAGTCTTTATTTAATGAACCAAAGATAACATTGTATAGTTTAACTATTAACTAACATAAAAATCATAATATTTCGTAGTCAATCGACCCGCGGAGCAATGGACGCAAATACGTCCGTGCGGGGCGGAACAGTCGAAGGTTATTTTCGTAAAAAAAAACGCAGGCAAATTACAGGGACCAATAAAACGCGGCCGGACAATCTAAGGGATAAAGAAAATTTTTATTGAAAAAGACACAGAACAATGTGATCTATTAATAGAAATTGAGAAAAGGTACGCGTATTTAAATTGTTTAAACCGCCTTCAGTTTAACAAAAGACTTTACAGTTTAAGTTTTCAAGTTGCAACTCGCAGTCGGAGCAATGTTACTGTTCGCAAACACCTCAGTTTGATCCTTTGAATCTCACTTTTCCACTAGGATGTTTTCGGCTGGCAACATTGAATCTGGGGAAGTTAAAGTCACGAAGTTTGAGCGAAGTTGCGCGGAAAGCCGTTCAGGTGGCTAATATTCAATTAAAACTTTATTATTTCTCAAAGACCGTTAACAATTATTTTATACTGACAGTTGCCCTCGACTTTGCTGGTAAAAGGGAAATTTTGTTTTAAATTTTTACGTAACGAATTTAAATTGAAATAGTTCTGTTTACTTACCAGCTTTACTTGGTGTGGTAAGAGAACGTTGCGTTATAAAAGAAGACGAAGTGACTAAAGTTATGCTTAGATGGTTTGGGCATGTAGAGAGAATTCATGAAAGGAGACTGACAAAAAGGATTTATGAATCAAGAGTGAATGCAAAAGTTGGAAGGAGAAGACCAAGGCGAACGTTCCTGGACAAATTCAGGACATTTTAATTAAGGGACAAGTCAAGAGCACTCTAAACCGACGAACTTGTGTGAAAGGTTTAATGAGAATGAAAGAAGCGAAGGAGATATGCAAGGATCGTGGCAAGTGGAAGGATGTTGTCTCTGCTTACCCCTACGGGAATGAGGCGTGATGCTATGTATGTATGTACTTACCAGCTAAGGGGATTTATCGGACTATATAATATGATAATGAGGTGAAGTAAATAGGTATATAAACAATGTATCACTTATATTATGAGTTAGTAATAAACGCGAGTCATTGGAGAACAGTCGTTTCAATTACTAAGCCCAACTTCCCCTCATGGCGACCCTGCCAACTGCCATATATGGGACGCGTGCGCGAGGCACGAGTAATGCGTAGAGTTACAAGTACTGTATAATGTGAATGTCCTGTACAAAGCGAACAAAAAGAAAAAAAAAAAACTTATTTAGTATAGTGAATAAATGGTAGTACATTTTGGCACCTACCAAAATGTACTGTGTGTATACAATACCAAAAATAATACCAAAATGTGTCGGTCAAATATTGAAAAAGACACCATTTTACTTAATTAAAACGCTGCAGGTGATAGTAGCGCACATGTAGAAGAATTGAAGATGCACATTTCTACTATAAGCACGATTGTTACAATAATATGTTTCTTGGTCTCGGAGCACTATATTTTGTGTGGAAACAGTACAAAAAATGCCATCACTCGTGGATTAGAGAGCAAATCATCCAGAATAGCCTAAGAAGATCATTAAATAGAGCAGTTCGTAGAGATGATCAAACAAATATAGCGATGAAGTAGAAGAAATTCTGAAAAAGGGAAGTGAAAGTGAACATTATTAATTATGTAGTGAAGTGAGTGAAAACCGCACAGGTTTAAATAAAATACATATATATGAAAATAAACATTATGATATTATTATTATAAGACTCTAATAGATTAAGTGTAAGAAAACTCTAAGTTTTATAGTTATTGATTAGTTAAAAGTTTGTATAGTTATGAATTTCATCATTACATTTCATCGCGTTACATATCCACTTACGGCGTGTGCCGCGTGGCCCCTACCAAGGTAACACACTAATATCTGTTTGTATTTAATACGATTCATTTCGATTATACTGTTTTGTATGGAGGAATGGAAAATGAGTTATTCCAGTGCTTGGAAGATATTAAATTAATAAGAAAATATTTAATTAAGAAAGGAAAATCGCGTTTTAAAGGTAATGTTATCAAAACAAAATTGTGCGAGACTGAAATTATTTATAACAAAAGTAAGGAGTTAATCAAATTATTATCTACTAAGCGAGGGTTAAAATCAGAAATTTTGTCGTCTATACAAATAGCAAATGATGAAATAAAATCCTGTTATTCACATATTATTAATTTATGTACTGATTTTAAACCAGATAGCGATAGTGAAAGTGATTGTGAAGTTAGGCTGAATTCCGAATTAATCATGGAGTTCGATTTAAGAACGGCGTGTAATTTGATTCCTATTATGAACAGTAATGAAAATAATATCAAAAGTATCATCGACACTGTACAGATGTATGCCGATATGTTATCAGAAGCAGGTAAAAAATTACTTATAACATTTGTCTTGAAAAGTAGATTGTCGGAAAATGCTAAATTACGTATGTCGAATGACTACACATCTATTAACGACTTTATCAAAGATTTGCGTGACACTCTTTTGCCAAAAAAATCGTTCACAGCCATACAATCGCGGTTACAAAATATAACACAAGGTTGGTATACGATCGACCAATATGGAACAGAGTTAGAGAAATTGTTTACCAATTTGACAATTTCGCAAGCAGATGGAAATACAGATAGTTATAAGGTACTAAAACCAATAAATGAAAAGTTAGCAATTAAACGTTTCGCAGATGGTTTGAAGGATTCTAGGTTAAGTACCATCATTGCAGCTCGTAATTACGACAGTCTAAAAGATGCCATCCAAGGAGCAAAAGACGAGGAATTGACAGCAGCATCGACTTCATCAGGTGAACACGTCATGCAGTTTTCCTGGCGTGGTAAAGGTAAGTCTCAAAATAATAATTACAGAGGGTCAGGAAAATTTTATGGTCAGCAGTCGCATAGCAATCAAGGATATCGCATGAACCACCAAAATACGAATAATTTTAAAGGTAGTTTTAACAATTCTTATTCCAACAATTTTAATACACGATACTGCGGTAATCCACGTAGATCGTTCTATAATTATCGCGGTAATAGTAGAGTTCCATATAAAAATTCATCTCGTGGACGAAATAATCAATTGTCAAACGAGTATCGATCAAATTATAATACTCGTGGTAGTGGTAACCAACATCGAGTATTTTATACTAATGAAACTGATAGGCACGAAACTGTAAATTCAAATTCAAATACAAACAAAATGCAGTTTTTTCGATCTTAAGCATAGCATTTTAGCATTAAACGGTCAAGCAAAATTTTTAGGTCTGTATTTTGGCAATAAAAAATATTTCTTTTTGGTAGATACTGGCGCAACTTTGTCAGTAATAAAGAAAGATGCATTACCTAGTAACAGTACACTCATAAGAAATGAGACTATCATAAATGGTATTGCGGGTGAAATTCAATCATCAGGTTCTGTTGAATCTATTCTGACGCATCGTTATGACAGATGTTGTGTTGATTTTAGTATCAAGTTTTATGTTTTCGATAACATACCATTTAAGGCGGATGGAATTTTAGGTTTAGACTTTTTGTGTCACTATGCATCAAATATCAACTTGAAAACAAATGTGATCACTCTATCCAAACATGGTATAGATTATTGTTTGGAACTTCTTGATAAGATAAATTACTCTAATGAAATATTACACATTCCAGCGCGAAGTGAGTCTATTCATTATTTACTTTTAAATATTGAAAATTTGAATGATTGTGTTATCCATAGCAAGCAATTGGCGGAAAATGTTTTTCTTGCAGGATGTATAGGGAGAATAAGAAATAACAGATTACCTGTAAAGATTTTAAACACAAATGAACACGATGTTCAATTACCAATGTTCCAACCAGAGATTTATTCAATTGAAAATTATGAGTTATGCAATTTTGAGTCTAATAATAACAGTTTAGAGAGAGCAAAACGCCTGTTAAACATTTTAAAGCTTAATCATTTAAATTCGGAAGAGCGGAAATCTATACAAGAATTATGTAGTAAGTATTCGGATGTTTTCTTTTTACCAGGTGATAAATTAACAACTACAAATATTTATGAGCAATCCATAACTTTGAAACCAAATACAAGTCCGGTTTATGTAAAACAGTATCGTTTACCTTATTCTTTAAAAAATGAAATTAATGAGCAAATTCAAAAAATGATAAACAGTGATATTATCGAAGAAGCAAAAAGCGAATGGTCAAGCCCAATTTTATTGGTTCCAAAGAAAAGTGAAAACGATAGAAAATGGCGATTAGTAGTAGATTATCGGAAGCTTAATGACTGTATTGTAGATGATAAGTTTCCTTTACCAAATATTACAGATATTTTAGATTCACTGTCAGGTTCTATTTATTTCTCACATTTAGATCTTAATCAAGGGTATTACCAAGTAACTTTAGATAAAAAGAGCAGAGAATATACTGCGTTTACAACAAATACTGGCCAATACCAGATGAAAAGATTGCCAATGGGACTCAAAACAAGCCCAAGTGCTTTCAGTAGAGTCATGTCAGTAGCTATGTCCGGTTTAACGTACGATAAATGTTTTATATATTTGGACGATTTAGTAGTTTTTGGGAGAAATTTAGATATTCATAATAAAAACTTAACAGATGTATTAGAAAGATTAAGGAAAATCAATTTAAAACTTAATCCAGAAAAATGTAATTTCTTGAAAAAGGAAATACTTTATTTAGGACATTTAGTATCAGAAAATGGAATTTTACCTGATCCAGCTAAAATTGAAATATTACAGAAATATCCAGTACCAACTAATTCGGAAGAAGTAAGAAGATTCGTAGCATTTTGCAACTATTATAGAAAGTTTATTAATAAATTTTCAGAAATAACTAGCCCTTTAAACAAATTAACTAGGAAATATCAACCATTTATTTGGACTAACGAGTGTCAAAATGCATTCGAGGTTTTAAAAAATGCTTTGATTACTCCACCTGTATTAGAATTCCCAGACTTATCAGAAGATAATGAATTCATCATTCAAACTGATGCTTCAGGAATAGCAGTTGGAGCAGTTCTGTGTAACAAAAATATGAAACCAGTAGCTTATGCTAGTAGACCCCTCAATAAAGCTGAACTTAACTATCCAACTATTCAGAAAGAGTTAGTAGCTATTGTGTGGGCCGTGAAGTATTTTAGACCATATGTCTACGGTAAACTATTTACGATATTGACAGACCATAAACCTTTAATATATTTATTTTCAATGAAAGATCCATCAAGTAGACTTCTTAAATTTCGGTTAGCATTAGAAGAGTATAATTTTAAAATTATGTATGTAAAAGGAAAGGATAATAGTATCGCAGATGCCTTGTCTAGGATAAGTATAACATCAGACGCATTAAAACAAATGAACGACGACATTATGTTAGTTATGACAAGAGCTCAGAAAAGGCGTTTAGATTTAGATAATCAATTAAGTACACCTAGTACTACTTTTAGTAATGAAGACAAAACGTGGCCTGATCAACCACAAATAGTTGAAGTGCTAAAAGTACCAAATAATTCCGTAGAAATGACTTTTATAGAAAACAACAAGGTAGATAAATTAAAAGAACAAAATGATGTTGACGACGAAAAGGAATGTTTTATTTATAGTAAACGGAGAAAAATATTATATATTAATCTTGGCTTTAGAACACATTTTACGCGAGACGAATTTGTGACTAAGTTAGGAGAATTTTGTAGAAATATAAATATAAATGAACTATGCATAGTAAGAACAAAGGAATATGAAAGATTTATTAAAGATGTACTAAAGGAAATAAAAAATAGAAAGGATTGGACCGGTCCTCGTATTTATATATTAAAAGGTGTAAAAAGAATTGATAGTGAGGAAGAAAGAAACTATATTTTACATGATTTCCATTTACTACCTACCGCAGGTCATGCAGGTATACGTAGGATGACTAACAATATTAAGAGGAAATTTTATTGGTCAGGATTAGACAAAGATGTAAAAGAATTTGTTAGTAAATGTATCAAATGTCAGAAAATGAAGCATTGTAGGTATGTCAAGGCGCCCATGGAGATAACTACAACGGCTTCACATGCTTTTGAAAAAATCTATCTTGACGTAGTAGGACCCTTAGAAAAAGACATTGAAGGTAATCGTTATATTTTAACACTGCAGTGCGAACTTACTAAGTTTGTAGAGGCATATCCATTGATTTCTAAGGAAACTGTAAGTATAGCAAAATCGTTTGTTTCTAATTTTATTTTAAGATACTCAATACCAAGTACTATTGCGACTGATCGTGGAACTGAATTCGTATCTTCCGTAATGGAACAGGTATGTAAACTCTTAGGTATAAATAAACTAACATCTACATCGTATCACCATCAATCTATCGGTGCACTTGAAAATACACATAAGAGTTTAGGAGAGTTCTTACGCATACAGTGTAATAATCAAAAAGATACATGGAGCCAATGGCTACCATTTTGGTGTTATAGTTTTAACAATACTGTTCATACTGAAACGAAATACACACCATTCGAATTAGTATTTGGAAGACCTAGTTTAATACCATCTAGAGTAAGTCAATATATAGAACCATTATATTATCCAGAAAATTATCTCTTAGATCTTAAGTATAAATTACAAGTAGCACATCAAGATGTGATGTGCACAATTTATCACTTATATTATGAGTTAGTAATATAGTAATAAACGCGAGTCATTGGAGAACAGTCGTTTCAATTACTAAGCCCAACTTCCCCTCAATAAAATCTCTCATATATCTTGCAAAATTGGTTCTTAAATACAAAGTAAGCTTTCCAAAATTCGGTACATTCTTATTTCACGTCGCTTACCTATTCAACTCTATACAATGATAGTGGATCGATCGTCTGCACGAGTGATTAATATCTCTTTGTGCGGCATAATAGGAACTCTTCGGAAAATGGTATTACTTTTTAATGCTATATTGCACAAAGAAAGCCTTAATTCAAATTGATAGTCTGTTAAAAAATCAACTATCTACATAATACTATAAGACCCAGTGAATTTCGTGTCGTCTCCTATTATTTGTCACATATATTGTACCTAAATATATGTCGGAGAATAAGAGCGAAGGAAGCATAAAGCATAGGGGCGTAGGATTTTCCGCTGACATCGTCATTAATGGCATCCATAATTTTATTTCCATACTGTGGGCGTTGATGGGTAATGTTGGTGCAATAAAACACTTTATTAATGAACTCAGATTATAATGTTCAGTCACTTAATGTACCTGATAT
The DNA here is from genome assembly GCA_015832385.1 of Elymnias hypermnestra. Classification (NCBI taxonomy): domain Eukaryota; kingdom Metazoa; phylum Arthropoda; class Insecta; order Lepidoptera; family Nymphalidae; genus Elymnias; species Elymnias hypermnestra. The sequence continues at coordinate 495,745 of JACTOM010000053.1, read as the reverse complement.
CAATTTACATAAACTCATTAATAATAGCTAGGAACGCGACAGATTCAAAAGTAGACCGCACCGGCGGGCCGTCACCGTCACCGGTGTGGAACGCTGGCGCCATCTGTCTATCGGTGTGGGGCAGAGTCAATCCGGCGCAGTGTTTCAGTTGTTATCGGGTGAGGGTCCGCCAGAGCGGTCGATTGTTGAAACTGTCGCGTTCCTAGCTATTATTATTAATGAGTTTGTGTAAATTGATATCGGGAACATTAAGTGACTGAACATTATAAACTGAGTTAATTAATAAAGTGTTTGATTGCACCAACATTACCCATCAACGCCCACAGTATGGAAATAGAATTCTTGATCCCATTAACGACGATGACGGTGAAGAACCCTACGCCTCTTTGATTTATGCTCCTTCTCGCTTATTCTCCGATATATATATATATATATATATATATATATTCGGTACCAATCCAGCAAAATTTATATAAAAAAATATGTTAACCGATACCCCGCGGTGATATCCGTGTTTTTCTCAATTTTGTGGGTTACATATAATTATGTAATTCAGTATATTATGAACCTCGGGTCAAAGATATAACAATATCGACTTAACAACACGTAAAAGGAGCGCGCATGCGTCGAAAATTTAAAGTATACGCGCTGAATTAATCATTCACTTAATCGGGAGGCAATGTGACATTTTCGTCACTCAAGATAGGATCGAATATACGAACTTTTATATAAGGTATGATGAAAACAAGATATTTTGTTGACAGTAAAAATACATTTATTTCTTTAGTATAAAAGGAAGCCGTTACCGCTGTTTGTTATTTTAGATCTTTTAAATTAACCAACGAATTTTAATTTCATTTTTTACAATAGATAGAATGATTCCAAAGGAAGTTTTATATATATATTAAATAGATGTTATAGTACAGAAAAGTTGAAAAATTTAAAGATATGTAATGGGATGTCGTAACAAACATTTGTGCGTACATAAATCGTAAACGCTGGCTAAATCTTACTACATAGATCAAATGAATGTGCTACGGAATTGTATATCTTAAAAGGGTATATAAAAATTCCGTAATAGTATATGTTTACCTCTAAAGGATAATCCACATTAACCATTTTTATCTTTTACATATTACAAAAAATGCGTGTTATTTAACAAGCTATTTTAGACAATACAATCCAATTAAATACAGTACATACGTTCTATATACAATATAGATCAAAACTGCCCTTAATAGGTTTTCATTAAAATGGATACATTAGAAGATATCAGAGATTAAAAATGCGGAGGCATCGAGACTGGCGGCAAAATTGCAAAAAGATGTCGGCGACTTATTGTACACTTATTATCGGCGCAAGTCAACATCACAAGTCAGTTTAAGAATCTAATTAAGAGCCAATAAGGTTTTAGTCAAAGTATTTTAAAAAGAAAATAGCAATCACAAAAGAAAGGAGAAGTTCAATTTCACTAAATTAATTCATCGACTTTGGCGTCTCAATTTTTTCCCTTCGTTACAAGTTCTTTTAATTAGTTCGCCCTGAGGAACTGCTTTAAAGTAGAAACTGACGTTTTAAATTGTTTCCGTATTTATTAAGGGCCTTTATCAGTTGTTGATGTTTAATTTTGATCCTTTTATAATGGCTTCACTTGGTTTATAAAGAAGAATCTTTCCTTTCTAATAATGCAAAGTAATTATTTCATAGCTAGCTAAAGTCTAGTTTGTGACATATATAATTTTTATTTACAAAAATCTGTTAATTATTATTTAAAACACTATCAAAATCAAGTTTCATATATTTCACGTTTAAAATAATGTATACCGGGAGAGTGTCAACGAATATTAGAAAAAGATACGAAGTTCAATTTAACGAAACGTCAAGGAACGATACGTAACGAAGCGAAACGCAATAAAACTAAAAGATACGATACGAAATATAATAAAACGACAAAAAACTACATAAAATAAAATATAAAAAGTAAAAGTAAGTAAGTAGCAGCCCATTAACGTCCCACTGCTGGGCACAGGCCACCTCAATCCGAGGAGCGAGGGGTTTTAGAGCATAGACCCACCACGGTACTCCACTGCTGATTGTCAGGCATAGTACACAAGTGCAGCCTCTATTTCTTCGCTCTCATAGTCCCATGTGACGGGGATCAGGCGCAGGACCGACGGCTTAACGTGCTCTCCGAGGCACGGGGGTGGATCACACCGCCAACTTCCCAACTACGGGCAAATATTGAGAAAATCTTAATAGAAAACTCAATATTGACTTTTGAATTGGCCCGACCCGGGACTCGTACCCAGGACCTCATGTCTGCCGTCGAACAAGCTAACCACTAGACCAATGAGGCAGCAATAAAATATATTTTTATTTAATTTCCATCAAAATCAACCAATCATTAATTAATACGGTATGAACATCAAGTTTCATCAACTAAACGTTTAAAAAAATGTATAGAGTGAGAATGTCTGAAACTGAATTAAAGTTTGCCTAAAATGGGTTGTTTTTCCCTTTTTAAGTTATCAACAAAACTACAAAGCAGCTATATTAAAATTATCTCACATGGTATTCATGTATAACCCTCCACAAAATATATACAATCTTGTAAAGGAAGTAGTTGCAGTTTCCTAAATTAAATGACTGCAATATGTACTACAATTTTGAATTAATACCCTGTCTCAGCTCTAGTTTAATTGGCAGTTAGGACTGTTACGACCATATCTAGTTAATCTACAGTTGTAGCAAGATTTGCTAGAAATTCGCTCATAGAAACAATGCTATTAAAGTTATTCTGTAACATTATATACATAGTATTTTTTTAACATCGCATTGCTGGGTATAGGACTCTACAACTATTGCGGATGAATTTAGATTTTGCCTGTAATTTTCAGCAGATTGTCATGATAAATGATTATATATCTTATTGTCTTATGAAATGTGAGGAAGCTTAACAAAATGCATCGCAACGCAATTAATGAAACGATATGAAATACAACGCAACGAACATCGAAAAACAAGACAACACGAAACGCATCAAAACTAAACGATCCAGAACACAACGAAACGAAACGTAACGAAACGAACACCAAACGACACGAAACTAAATGAAACAAACCAAAATGAAATAACATATATTTTTCCAAACTATATTCTGAAATTAAGTAAGGCGCCTGTTTATATAAACAAACTATTTATATTCATATTTGTACGACACACAAGATCATCAAAGTATGAAGTTTGACGGCCTCGCTGGCGCAGTGGTGGGAGTATTCGCTTTGCTAGTGGAGGTCCTGGGTTCGATCCCCGGTAGGACGAATTTAGGAAATTGTATTTTCTAATTTGTCTGAGTCTGGACTGGTGGGAGGCTTCGGCCGTGGCTAGTTACCACCCTACCAGCAAAAACGTACCGCTAAACAAAGAGATTTGTGTTCCGGTGCGATGCTGTGTAGAAACCGCAAGGGGTATATCGCCTCTAAACAAATTAGCACGCTTCCATCTTAGACTGTATCATCACTTTCCATAAGGTGAGATCACAGTCAAGCGCTTCTCTGTCAGCAATAAAAAAAATGAACCTAGGACTATTAACATTAGCAAATATATTTTAGATACGCCATCGAGGTCACGTCCTTTAAGAAGTTTCACAACTATCCAGTCTTGGGTCGTAAAATAAACAGCGTGACCAAACATGCAATACCCCAGAAATGTAAATAGGGTAGAAACTAACACCTTTGGTAGTTACAAAGTATTTTCCACTTCACTATAAATTCCCTAGATAACTGTATCTAGCAAGTTAGTCCGGCTAAGTTATTACACTGTTTTCGCCTGACCATAAACGTTAACCTGAACAAATAAAGTTTTAAATTCAGTTAAACTTGGGAATGTATTACTGCGGTCGCGTACATTTTTAAACATGAGAGATGTGAACATTACTGTGTAATAAGCTGGTAGTTTCTTACCCTTACATCTTATTAGATTTGCTCTCTACTTATTATCAGTATATCTTATTTTATTTATTGGGTTGGTGTTAAGATAGATGGTAAATTGAAGAGTGAAGTGGGCATATGCGAATTAACCATTTTGCAAGCTTAGGAGATTAAAAATCATGACTACTGTACTTTTAATATCAAACATAGATTATTTTTTCTTTTTTCATGAATTAAGGTAATACAGGAGATGATATAGAGCAAGCATAGAGTTGTGTATCGATAATATAAAAAAAGAATATATTAAACAAATGTTTCCTGCACAATATTATTATACAAATAGCTGTCTAGGTAACCAATAGTCATAAGTGTTAACTCTATGAAGATGCAGTCAAAATCGCTAGCTATTTTATTTATTTTTTATAATAATTTAAAAGGCTAAAATTCACTTAACATTATACAGTTAATAACCTGCTTTTCGTTTTTGATGTTACTATGTATATACGTTTCATGCCCAAAACATTCGAGAAAAATGCATGGCATGAGCCGATTGATGCCAACATCCTCTGCAACTACTCTTATAGTAATTCGACGATTTTTTTCACAATTTCAATGTTTTTTACACTATTTGACGTGGCAACTCCAGAACGCTTATCGTCATCAACATCTTATTGGCCTTCTGTAAAGCGTTTGTACCACTTATAAACACTTTTTTGAGACAAAGTGGACTCGACGAATGCAAATGCCTTGCCTCAAGATATTTGATGAATACATATTATTTTCATCCATTTTTCTCCAAAAACCGCAGGCAAACGTGACTAATTCTTTCAGTTGTCAATGACAAACTACTAAACAAAATTAACTGATAATGCCTATAACTAACATATCTGTACCAACATAAGAAAATTTCGATAATTTGAATGTACACAAAATTCAAAATTTATCTTTTCTTATGAACATATCGCGTATATTGTTATATAAAGAGAAAACATTTGTTTGTTCGAGACAAACTCGAAATATACTGAACAATTGTTAGTGAAGTTACGCCCACAGAAAGCGCCAAACTGCAAAAGAATGCCGTCGATGTATAGTCTATACATATTCCACGAGAACAAGCTTTTGAGATATTTTTAAAATGAATACACAGAGATTTACTTAATTTTCACTGAGAGAAAGTTGACATTATAAGGTGTAATTCATTTGCATCCTAATCTGCTTCAAGTAATCTGAATAATGCGTACACGCAAAGTAATACGCCCGCACGCACGCATGAAGACATCGGCCATCATGGTCGGACGCCACACGCCGCAGTGTCAGCTAAACATCAGGGGTCAGAGGCAGACCACAGTACGCTACTTGGGGTGCCGCATTGACCGCGGTCTGCGCCTGGTGGATACGGTGACTCAAGCCCTGGGTCAGGCTGCGGCGGCCCGGTCGATGCTATGGCCGCTCTTTATCTCAAGTCTCCCAACAAAAGCGAGGCTGAAGATCTACGGAGCTTACGTCCGCTCCAGACTGACGTAATTGTTGACGGCCCCTGCCTGGTACTCCTTCTGCTCAGGCAAGAGTCTAGGTATGATAGTAGGAACTCCGAGGTATATCAGGATTGACCTAATACACCGCAACACCAGGACGCCCACCGTGGAGGTGTTTGTCCGCCAGCTGGCAAAGAGGACGTTCCGCCTAGCGGAGAACTCCCCGCACACACACCTCCATGGGATTGCCAGCCACCATCCTAGAGTGGCAAACACTGGGAGCCCCGTAACTCGGTAGCTTCTGCTGTCACTACTATCCGACGTGAGTGACGATGGCTCAGACGACGCGCCGGTAGTGGTTACATCCGGATTGACTTCAATGGACTAGACCTGGATGTGCCCGCTGGCGTCGCCGGCGGGAATCAGCAACACTACGGGCGAAAATAAATTACCGAGCATCCGTGCGATGCTCGAGGCTTAGCCTGGGTAATGGGACAAAAGCTCCGAGGCCCGCAATCCTCAATGCAAGTTGAGACGTACCCGAGAGCACGTATGAAGGTACGCACGCACACACGCGCGTACACAACACACACACTCACACTCAAACAAACACACGCACACATTTGCACACACGCAAATTAAGTTTCATTTAATAAGTTCTAGTAAAATCCCAAAAATTGTAAAAATACGTTATGATTGCTCTCTATTTAAAATAAATTTTATGATGTATTAAAATATTTATGAGACACATACAATAGATAAAAATCATATAGTTCTAGTTATAATACTCTAATAACAATTTACTCTTAAAGGTCATACATTCGGGGAAACAAAGAAAATGAATGTGATAGAAACAGAATTGCCTGTAATTGGATATGTAGACACGCAAAGGCCATCAAACATAAAGAGCATTTGTAAGGACGTTTCTAATATGAGACATTTATTGTTGTTTTTCAACGAATAATATTTCATCTAGTTCATGATATAAAAATGGTAAAAATCCGCGACATTTTCTTTTAAACGAATCTACTAAGTACTGCAGTATTTATTTACACGTGAAGCAAAAACTTTATACCTTTTCTAATTAAAACAACGTGGACGAAGGATTATGAAATTTCTTACTATTATAGTGTATTTTTTTTCATTATGCATAAAAAAAACACACTACTCTACCTAAACACACACACTGTATAAGTCGGAAAAGTAATTATGTCAAACGCTATTTAAATGTGACCTAACAGTAAAAAAAGGTTTATGTTGTCAAAAGCTACAGTTTTTTCGCGTTAAGAATGCAGTGAGTCATCATTCTACTCCCGGCCCCGTATGCAATCAAATCTTTTAAAATTACAAGGTCAAGTTCACGGTCATCATATTAATTAGTTAGAGGGCGGGGCTAGAATGATGACTCACTGCATTGCTAACGCGAATCAACTGTAAGGTTACATTGGACGTGACGTTTTAATTAATTTTGATAATCTTTTACTTCATATACACCTTCTCCAGACTAAAATAAAACATAACATCAAAATAATTATCGAAATTAGTCCAGCCGTGCACGCGTGATGCCGTGATATAGGGAAACAGGGCCTTATTTATTCTATTTATTTTAAAACTTTATTGCACACATTAAAGAAAAGACAATACAACTTATGAAATATAAAGAAAACCAGATAATTAAGTAACAGGGTGCGCAAAGGCGGTCTTATCAATAAGAGCGATCTCTTCCAGACAACCATTGGTGAGAGGAACAGAACATAGGAAGAGGAGGTACAAATAACTTTAAAAGAGAAAACTTGACTCAGTTATACACTACTTAAACAATACATTAAATAATTACACATAATTTCTATGTTTAGATAAGTGCAACTACTTTATTTAGTATAGTCTTTAATAATAGAAATTTGGTCGAATTTCGACGACTATACAATCAATAGTAAACGTTAAATAAACGTAAGTAATGGTCTTGACCATTGATTTGAACTCTATTTCTTTCTGTAATTATTTCGAAAATTAACTACTTTATTTTTAATAGTTCATAACTATCGCCTTTTTTCTATATAATCTGCTTACTATATTATATGAATGAATTGCTCGGTTAGAAAGGACAACCGACTGAGTTTCTTGTGGTTTATTCCTAGAAGAGGGCTGGAAAGAACTCTGTCGTAATACATTTTAAGTCGTTTTCTAATGTTACATCTATAAACCGTTCGTATAATCGTTTTAAAATTTTTTTTGAAGGCCAAGGATGGTTTTAATGCGAGAAAAGTTTGAGTAGTTGCAGGGGAAAACCCTAAAAACAGCCATTTTCTGTTTCCCATACAAATGTTTTCTAACTTAAATGTAAAGTCAATTTGACCTTTATTGCTATTCGATAAAGTTCATAATAAATTACAAGTACTCACTGTTGTCTAAGCAATGTAGGTGTGACCCTAACGTCAGAGACAATTTTCACTTTATTACCGCTGTACAAAATTTAAAATCAATTGATTAGTCACAAAAATGTAAGAGCTATAGATATTTAGTACTTCTTTTTAACGCTGGGAAATGCCTTTATGCACGCCGATCAGAGTAAAATCTTATCGGCAGTGTGGGACTCGCTGGTAAACCAGAATACCCACTAAAACCCAGTGATAGCCTCTTCTTCCTTTACTGGAGCACCAGAGGATCGGTAGACGCAATCTACCCTGGCAGATATTTAGTACTGCTGTAATTTTATTTCGAAAATCATTTGTGAAACTGAAATCTGCCACATTCTAAATCTTTTTGACAGAACGAAGTCTGTCGGGTCTGCTAGTATTATTATATGTATATTGAATAACAGAAGCAGCATATGAGTCTTTGCTCTAAAAACTCTCTCTCCTATAAGTGAGAAAGCCTGTGCCCAATCGTGGGACCTGAAAGACCAGTACTTACATTACCTTTTACCTCTTTACAAACATAGATGGATTCGACAAAATTTACAGCATAGTTTACTATTTTACCACGGTTTGTTGCCTTGCTTTACTGCAGTCATCAATCTCCAGGTTGTACACTTTTATAGTGAGCACGTCTTCACTAACAAAACTAAAATAAAGGTCGCTTTTATTTTACATCGTTGGATAAGCGACACACTGCGGGTAGATAAAGAAAATATAAAGGAAACGCTATTAGTGACCGTTTGCTTTATATCTCTTCATTAAGCATATTTTATAATATAATTTTTGACGCAATCATATCTTATAAAGCCATGGTAACTGGCTGCACGCATTGGAAAAAGTGACTCATTGTCTCGTTCCACCTGAGCCGAACATCCAAGCAATAGCGTAGAACAAACGATAGAGAGGAGCGATCGATCTAATTCCATGTTTATTACAACAGTTTTTCATTTTCCTCATTCATATCACGTAATATTATCGTCTGACTACTTTACAGACACAAATATATTTCACTGCACGAAGATTAGCCCTTAACTGTATTAGCACCTGATGGTAAGTGATAATACAGTCTAATATGAAATAGTTACTATAAAGAAAATTGGATTTCCAGTAGAGTAAATTTAGATAACTGCATATTCTAATTTGTCTGAGTCAGGGCTGGTGGTTTTTTAAGAATTAAATATTCTTCTTACGTAGTAACCACTCTATCTTAGACTGTATTATCACTTACTATCAGGTGAGTTCACAGTCAAGCTCTAATCTTTCAGCGGTAAAATAGATTGCTGTCTGTAAAGTAACTTTACAGACCATGATATTACGTGATAAGAATAAGGAAACATAGATGAAAAATTATTGTTGTAATAAACTGTGGCACTATACCGATCGCGCCTCTCTATCGCTCGGTTTAGGCGAACCGTGTCGCTTTGCATAGCAATTATATTCAGCCTTTTTATTTCTATATTTGTTTCATTTATAATATAGCCAGTTTAAATCTGGCTTTGTAAAACGGACCTCGTTCTTTGAGACATGTAAAATTTATATGAAGCTCGGTAAGCTATTTTAGTCAACTGGTAACCTATATCACGCAAACGACGATAATCTAGTTTTAATAATAGATATCCGACTTTAACTCGAAGAAAATGCTCTGATATAGACTACAAGGTTTATTTCTGAGAGGTTATTGATTGACTGTAATTTCACCTGATGCTAAATGATGATACATTCCAAGGTGGAAGCGTGTTAACCTGGCTAGAGGTAATTTACTTTTAAAGTTTTCTACGCAGTATTGTTTTGGAACACAATGTCTTTTTGTTATGACACATAATTGCTGGTCTCCAATGGAGGAGAGTAGGAAACAAGAGAGGGAAGTTTATACAACTCAAAAACAAATTATTCTTTATTCATGTAGGCTCAAAAAGCACTTTTGAATCGTCAGTAGTCTGTTCGTTGATAAAAAAAGTAACAGCAGTTCGGAAAGTTGAATTCGCTAAGAAGAAACCGGCATAAATCTCAGCGGTTACTTATTTCAAGATAGTTTTGTATATACATATGTGTAATATTTGGCTTCTGTGCACAACTGGAATAAAGCTCAAGCATTTTTATCGCTGAAATAATCTTCAACATGATAATATAGCAATTAATATAAGTAAGTAGCAGCCCATTAACGTCCCACAGCTGGGCACAGGCCACCTCACTCCGAGGAGCAAGGGTTTTTAGAACATAGACCCACCACGCTGCTCCACTGCGGATTGGCAGACATAGTTAACAAGCACTCTCTATGCCTTCACTCTCATAGTCCGACATGACCGGAGAGAGTTCAGGCGCAGTACCGCAAAACGTGTTCTCCGAGGCACGGGGGTGGATCACACCTCCAATTTCCCAACTTCGGACAAATATTGAGAAAATCTTAATAGAAAACTCAATATTGATTTTTGAATTCGCCCGACCCGGGACTCGAACCCAGGACCTCATGTGTGTAGTCAAACTTGCTAAACACTAGACCAATGAGGCAGTTATGATTATATGCCTTTTGTAAAAGTATGACTTTGACATATTTCTTAAAATTATGCGGAGGCGAATCTAAATATGTGTATGATCAACCCGACAAACGATTTCTGAACCTTTTTTCACTGTAAAATATGGAATTACAAGTTTGTTTTTATTTCTTGTATTAAAATGTTGTTTTTAAACTTTCTTTTTTTGCTCCATAATGGATGACGATGGTTACGCCTGGTTTTATTGAGCATTGCCAGGTCTCCTTCTTCGTAGACTACCACAATCCTGACCCCACCGTCAGGGTGCATAAATACCTTTCCCAGTGGCAAAAAAAAATTACTTACCTGGTAGGGTGGTATCTAAAGTTTTTTGGGAAACGAACCAAAAACCATTTTAGCGAAGCGAGCATTTGCATGGTCTAGGTTATCACCTATTGGCTGTGAGCCGTCGCCCAAATGTCACGAGTGTGCCTCATTAGATACAGCCCACCACACGGTGGCAGAATGTTCCGCCTGGGGATCACAGCGACTCATTATGACGTCGCAGATCGGCACAGACCTGTCACTGGCAAGTATTTTAGGAGCAATACCTATCTGTAAGCAGGCCTGGAGAGCGGTTGCCTCCTTTTGCGAGACTCTCATCTCGCTTAAGGAGGTGCGGCAAAGAGAGAGGTTGTATGCCGCCAAAAAACTCCAGCCCCGAAGGGGTGTAGGAAACAGGAGGTGGAGTTTCATACAATTCCTCCCCTGTAGAAATTCGTGGGCCGTCTGTAACCGAGGGGCCAAAGAGGAACGCCTCAACGAACCCCTGGCTCATGGTTGATAGTGATCTCGCTGGGTTTTAGTGAGAATTGCGAGTTCGTACCCTCGCGGAGTCCCACATTCCCGACCCCACAGTCGGGGTACATTTATCAGTGACAAAAAAAGTCTATGTCATTAGGGATATAAATACATTTTAACTTCATAGTTCATTATTAATATTATGCGTCATAATGACGTATTCCGGGCGTTAGCTTATATAAAAAAGACTACGGAATTCACTTTATAAAGTACGAACAAAGCCTGTACAGCTGACAGAGCCAATAATTGAAATTCTTCCATAACATTATAGAGATTTCATTTCCTTTTCAATGCAATATCGCTGCGAATTTAAAATGTTCATTTATAATTTTAAAACGTGTCAGTTACAAAGCGAATTTGTCGTTTGTGAAATTTTAATGTTCTTCGAATTTTAATGATGAATAACGACAGTTTTCTGTGGAATGGACATATTGTTGCACTTTTTCAATTCGTTGTTTCAGTCTAAGACTTGATTAATTTGGTTGAAGACAAGCTCATTACCATAGACTTAACGTACAATTTGGTAAGATGGATAATATCCAACCAAACAGAAGACCTCAAAGCATGAAACCTTTTTAGTTAGTGAAAGTGCAGTGTTTCAATATAGTGTGGTGATATTTTTAAGCAAGAATTCAAGATCTACTAGTTTTAGAGCCATGATGGGTTAGTAGCGAGCGGCGTCGATTCTTGTTCAGCTAAAGCCTCAGGTTTATAGAATCTTATATGCTTGATTTTTCATTTTCAAGTCATCATGAAACTTTTCGATGAAGTTTCGAACGAACTTTTTTTTGCTGGAAAATCCTTGCATGTCCCTGCTACTAGGCAGGGAGTGTAGGATTCGCCGGCGGGGACTGATAGCCCAGTAAAACACCGTCAATACCCTGAAATGGGGGAATCTGAGGCTCCCTAGCACATTTGCCCTGACACTCTCGGATGAAATCACTAAGGTTATTCAAGAAGTAACCGTAAAGACGCCTCCTGCTGCTCAGCCTCCTCCTCTGAGGAGGGGCATCTACATAAGAGCAGCGTGCTGGATCTATGCACTAAAACCTTCCCTCCCATAAGCTAGAAAGCCTGTATCTAGCACTGTGACTTTAATAAAGGTTTATGACTTTAATCCTAGTCATTGGACTTTAAACTTAAATAATATTTTAAGTATTTTTGATCAAAGGTATTATGAATTAGTAAATAAGGCTTGATAGTACTTTACGAGATAAGAAATTTCCACGATAGGGAAATATAAAGCTGCTACTAATTCTCGCAGATTATACTCGTATAAAAATCACGGCAGTTATTATTACATAGGGAATCAATCGCAGTCTTTTCAGTAATATCAGATCAACTGCAAACGTGGATGTGAAATCGATTTAATGAATGAGCGAATGAATACCCATTCAAATGTGAATATACTCGTATCGATTCGATTTACGCTCACTTCGACGGACGGTAGTTCTTTTTGTTTCGGCAGTTTTATGTTCCAGTTTAAAAATATTATACGCTGTTCGTGAGCTTGATTAGAATTCTTTCCATCTTTAAATATTATAAAATAGAGACGATTAAAAGTAAGTTTGTTAGCAATAATCTCAAAAACGTTTATTTTGCATCTGTGGCGTTTTCTAGTGAATAAAAAGGCTAATACAATCTAACCTAATCCTAAAAGTTAGGATTTTTAATGTCTGTGGGATTAGGTTATTAGGTGTTTTGTGTTATAATTAAAAACGTAGGTCGGCAACGCATCGGTGGTTCCTTTGGTGCTGCAGGTGTCCATGGGCAGCGGTAATCACTTAACATCAGGTGACCCGCTAGCTCGTTTGCCTGCCAAGGCTATAAAAAAAAACTAAATTTGATTTGATTTTATTTAATTGTTAAATCTCTCTTGTGTTTATGTGTTTATCTGTACATTTTATTTCATTTATTTTGGTTATGTAATTTCTATGGGTCTTAACCTGAAATAAATCAAATTTATTTATGTTATTTGTTTTATTATGTTTTGCTGCGATAGCATTTTTCAGCGACAATTGATAACTTACTATATCCATTTTATGTTCCAAAATTACGGTTAGGTCAATGGGCAGCATTAGTCTTTAACGAAGTCTTTTCAAAGTTTCGTGTACATTATTATCATTCTAAAAACCATATAATTTAAATATTTTAAGCTTAGAGAAATATTTAATATAAACTTTAAGCAAATAAACCTAGACTACTTTAACACATCATTAAAGATTAGTGTGTAAAACGGCGTCAAATAGATTTTCTTATTACAGAAAATCTATTTGACGCCGTTTTACACACTAATTTTACAAAGGCAGCACATCGCCTTGAGCGTTAAAATTCTTAAGAAAAATCTCTATGAAGAAACTTCTTAGAAAAGTCGACGCCGCTAATCCATTTCACGAAGTTTAAGTAAGTATACCCTTTTACTTACATCAAAGTTCTTTCTTTTGTTATACTTTTAGATTCCTGCCCTACGGTTAGGACGGAGGTTACGGAACAAATTCAGTTCAAAAGCAAACATCCCTGAATGTATTGTGTAAATAAATAATGAGTATTACTTTCTTGGTTGTTACGTGTATTTCCTTGGAATATTTGCGTAAAAAATTAAAAAGAAAAGTCATTATTTTCCTTAGTGATGTGATTCACATACAAAACCACACATATATACACAAACGCACAAATGACGATAAGAAACGGAGTCTGTTTTCATCAATTGTGATGTCTTCTTTTCTTGCATTCTAGTTATTCAAACTGTCGCCAGCTTTGAAGTAATTTAAACTATCACCAGCGTTCTGGTATTTCAAACCAAGACCTACGATCTAATATTTTAAACCATCGACTGCATTTTAGTGTTTCAAAGTGCCGATTGCTTTCCATTATAATAACTATCTAATGCGATCTAGTATTTAGGATACTAAAGGCTACATTGGAGTATTTCAAACAACTGCCTGCGTTTTAATATTTCAAACCATCGCCTGCTTTTTATTATTTGAAACCACCGCCAACACTGTAATAATTTAAATATTTACCTGTGTTAAAGTATTTAAAATCAACGCCCGCATTCTAGTATTTTAAATCACCACCTACATTGTAATATTTTGAATAATTGCCAGCGTTTTAGTATTTAAAACCATCGCCTGCTATTTAATATTTCAAACGACCGCCTGCGATCTAATATTTTAAACCATCGACTGCATTTTAGTGTTTCAAAGTGCCGATTGCTTTCCATTATTATAATTATCAACTGCGATATATTTTTTGTGATGCTAAAGGCTGCATTGGAGTATTTCAAACTATCGCCTGCTTTTTCATATTTCATACAACCACCTGCTTTTTAGTATTTAAAACCACCGGCTACACTGTAATATTTTAAATAATTGCCTACGTTTTAGTGTTTCAAAACATCGCCTGCGTTCTGGTATTTCAAACCAAGACCTGCGATCTAATATTTTAAACCATCGCCTGCATTTTAGTGTTTCAAAGTGTCGATTGCTTTCTATTATTATAACTATCAACTGCGATCTATTATTTATAATACTAAAGAATACATTGGAGTATTTCAAGCCATCGCCTGCTTTACAATATTTCAAACGACTGCCTGCTTTTTAGTACTTCAAGCCACCGTTTACATTATAGTATTTGAAATTATCGACGACGTTGTTATATTGTATCTCCTGTATTTTAATATTTTAAACTATAACCTGCGTTCTGGTATTGCAAACCATTGATTGCGTTCTAGTATTGCACATCACAGGCTGCATTGTATTATTTAAAACCACTGCCTGCATTTTAGTAATTCCAACCATTACCTGCGTTTTAGTATCGCATACCAATGATTAAGATAAGGTAAGTGGCAGCCATTAACGTCCCACTGCTGGGCACAGGCCTCCTCACTCATATGATACGCTGCTCCACTGCGGATTGGCAGGCATAGGACATAAGTGCACTCTCTATTCCTTAACTCTCATAGTCCGATGTGACGGTAATCCGACACAACCGGAGAGAGATCGGGCGCTGGACCAACGGCTTAACGTGCTCTCCGAGGCACGGGGGTGGATCACACCGCCAACTTCTCAACTTCGGGCAAATATTGAGAAAATCTTAATAGAAAACTCAATATCCATTTTTGGATTGGCCCGACCCGGGACTTGAACCCAGGACCTCATGTCTGTAGTCGAACATGCTAACCATCTAACAATGAGGCAGTCCAATGACTGCACTCTAGTATTTCGAGTCACCACCTACACTGTATTATTTTAAGCAATTGCCTGCGTTTTAGTATTGCAAATCATCACCCGCGTTTTAGTGTTGCAAACCACTGCCTACACTGTGATATTTTAAATAATTACCTATGTTTTAGTGTTTCAAATTATCGCCTGCGTTCTAATATTTTAAACTACCGCCTACATTGTAAAATTTTTAATAATTGCCTACGTTTTAGTTTTTCGAATCATTGCCTTCGTTCTAGTTTTTCAAACCATCAGCTACACTGTACTATTTTAAATAATTGCCAGCGTTTTAATATTTTATATCATCGCCTGCGTTCTAGTGTTATAATTATCTCCTACATTCTTTTATTTTAAACAATCGGCTGCTTTGTAACATTGCAAACCATTGACTGTATTTTAGTATTTCAAACCGCCACCTACACTGTAATATTTAAAATATTTACCTGTGTTTTAGTATTTAAAATCATTGTCCGCATTTTAGTATTTCAAATCACCACCTACACTTTAATATTTTAAATAATTGCCTGCGTTTTAGTATTTCAAGTCATCGCCTGCTTTCTAATTATCTCCAGCAATTTTAATATTTTAGACTATTGCCTGAGTTATAGTTTTTCACACCTCAGGCTACATTGTAGTATTTTAAATCACTGCCTGCGTTCTAGTATTTCAAACAATCTCCTTCGTTCTAGTTCATTTGAAACCATAAATTATACGGGACTAGAAGCGTTGGTAGACTCGTATGCAGTTCCCCTGTTTAAGTTATGTAAAGCAATATTGTAATAGTAAATTAATGATAATATGCATATAGTTATGTTCGTACATTTCAGCTTGTTATTCAGCTATTGTTTGCTTTAATTAAGTTTACTGATACAAGTGTTTAAATTTGCTGCAACGCTTTGATAACGTTCGCTGATTTTAATACTACGGACTGTATATTGATTAACCAATTTAATGAGTAAATGCTGTTTGTACAACAAACGATGCTTGTTAGAATAATATATTTAATCATTCAGAATTATACAACTTCGCTTCTTTTAAAGAGTTTAATGTATAAAGTTTTTGGAATATAAAACGCACGCAATTTCAGATTTATAAATAAATATACTACGTTAATATTAAGTAAGTAGGAAACTATAAGAGGAAAATTACTTTTTAACATAATTTGATTATCAAAACACCACTTCACATTAACTAACAACTTTTATTCTTTTTACTATTTAAGTATACACATAGTCATCCGTGCAGAAAATACAGGTGACCTAAGCAACATGATAGAAGAACTAGCTAGTGAAAGCAAGAGGGCGGGCTTACTTCTGAATACAACAAAAACAAAAATCATAACAAATGCAGAAAAATCCAATACAAAAATGCATAGCAAAACGATAGAGTATGTCTAAGGTCAATTAGTTTCTTTTGAAAACTGTACCGAAAAAGAAATACAGCGTAGGATAATCTATGCGTGGAGAAAATTTTGGAGCTTTAAGGAAATTATGAAAGGAAAAGATATTAGTGTTAAAATAAAGAAAACACTATTTGAAGTCGCAATCCTACTATGCTTGACATACGGTTGCCAAACATACATACCTACATAGCATCACGCCTCATTCCCATAGGGGTAGGCAGAGACAACGTCCTTCCACTTGCCACGATCCTTGTATATCTCCTCTGCTTCCTTAATTCTTATTAAACCTTTCATACAAGTTCGTCGGCTAAGAGTACTCTTTACCAGGCCCTTATTTAAAATGACCTGGATTTGGTCTAGGAACGTTTGCCTTGGTCTACCCCTTCCAACTTTCGTATTCACTCTTGACTCATAAATCCTTCTTGTCAGTCTCTTTTCATTCATTCTCTCTACATGCCCAAACCATTTAAGCATACCTTTTTCAATTTTAGTCATACGTCAGCATTTATACCACAGTGTTCTCTTATCACACTATTATACTCTGTCACTCAAAGAAAAAATGGTCTTTAAAAAAGGAAGAGGAAGAAAAGCTGGGCGTTTGTCAAAGGTAAATCAAAAGAAGCATTTGAATTTATACTATTGAGCACTACTTCTCCTAAAACAACTTCTTCATGAAACACGGCTCGAAAGATTCTGCTTGTTAAAATTAACTCGTATTACACAACATTTCGCAATATTACAATTAGCGCGTTCACTACTAGATTAGCGCGTTTCTGTCATAAACTGTATCATATTGTAACAAAAGTAAAGTGAGTAGCAGCCCTTTGACGTCCCACTGCTGGGCACAAGCCTCCTCAGTCCGAGGAGCGAGGGTTTTTAGAGCATAGACCCACCACGCTGCTCTACTGCGGATTGGCAGGCATATAGTACTCAAGTGCACTCTGTATTCCTTCACTCTCATAGTCCGATGTGACGGGAATCCGACACGTCCGAAAGAGATCAGGCGTAGGACCGACGGCTTAACGTACTCTCCGAGGCACGTGGGTGGATCACACCGCGAACTTCCCAATTTCGGGCAAATATTGAGAAAATCTTTATAAAAAACTCAATATTGATTTTTGAACTCGAACCCTGGACCTCATGTATGTAGTCGAACATGCTAACCACTAGACCAATGAGGCAGTTTGGATCATATATCATCAGTTCAAAGTCAAGGGCTACCTGTCCAAAAAGAAGATATTTTCGGGATAATATAAATAACGCCAATATATATTGTAATATGATACAATTACCGTGTGATAGAAGCAATATTGATTTTTGTCCATGTCGACACGAGCTTAATTTCCTCTTCAATTTAATATCACTTTAAAACGTCCTTTTAAAGATTTCACAACGTGTCGTAGTCAAAGTGGAATTAATGTTGCTAAAGTTGAAAATTTATCTTCGCATTATATGTATGAAAGGCGACAGTTTTCTATGAAATTTATATCCTACAGAGCTTTGTTCGCATTATATTGTTCTGTTATTTAGTCTAAAGAAAGGGATTATGATTTTTGCAGCTGTAGTATAATAGATAGTGTTATAGTCCATAGAAAAAGTTGCTTTTATGGTCTACTTTTATAAAATTATAATGTGGAAAAGTAAAGTTAAACATTGAAAAGAAGGACGGTTAATATATATATGTCGGANTCCATGTCGACACGAGCTTAATTTCCTCTTCAATTTAATATCACTTTAAAACGTCCTTTTAAAGATTTCACAACGTGTCGTAGTCAAAGTGGAATTAATGTTGCTAAAGTTGAAAATTTATCTTCGCATTATATGTATGAAAGGCGACAGTTTTCTATGAAATTTATATCCTACAGAGCTTTGTTCGCATTATATTGTTCTGTTATTTGGTCTAAAGAAAGGGATTATGATTTTTGCAGCTGTAATATAATAGATAGTGTTATAGTCCACAGAAAAAGTTGCTTTTATGGTCTACTTTTATAAAATTATAATGTGGAAAAGTATCGCTCAGTTAAACACTGAAAAGAAGGACGGTTAATATATATGTCGGAGTGCAAGAGTCTGTGGAACGCTGGCGCCATCTGTGTATCGGCATGGGGGCAGAGTTAATAAGTGGCAGTCTGGCTCGTCTCTCGGCAGTTCTCGAGTGGCGGTCGGCTAGAGTGGTCGACTGTTGAAACTGTCGCGTTCCCAGCTATTATTTTTAATGAGTTTGTGTAAATTGATATCGGGAACATTAAGTGATTGAACATTATAATTCGAGTTAATTAATAAAGTACACAGTATAACAAATAAATAACGATGTCGGCGGAGAACCCTACGCCCCTGTGCTTTATGCTTCCTTCATATTCTCCGACATATATATATCGAATCGAAAACTACTGAATCGATTTGAATGAAATTTGAAACACTGATAGTCTAAAGCCTGAGAAAGACGTTGTAAGGGTTAGAATTATCGTCACTTTTACAATTAGGAGCTTGTAACTTTTTTTAAGGCTGTTGATTTGATATAAATAAAAAGGACATGGAAGCTATAACATGCACACTGCTATTACAAAAGCAAAAGTTTGTTTGTCTGCTTTCACATCATGACCACTGAACCGATTCAAATAAAATTTGGTACATAGATAGTCATGATTTTATTAATTTAAGTAAATTGTTTAACAAATAAGAAACATGACCTCTACTCGGCAAAAGGAACATTTCTACCAAATATCAAGTTTCTACGCCTTATGGTTCCAGAGATATCGTGAGGAGTCAATAGATACCTAAATATCTCTTATATATAGACTAGCTGAACCTGCAACTTCGTGTGCGTGGAATGTTTTTTGGTTAGCAATTTCATTAATTTAGTCAAATTGTTTTACAAATAAGAAAAATGACCTCTACTGGGCAAAAGGAACCTTCCTACCAAAAATCAAGTCTCTGCGCTTATGGTTCCAGAGATATTGTGATGAGTCAATAGATACCTAAATATCACTTATATATAGACTAGCTGTACCCGCAACTTCGTCTGCGTGGAATGGTTTTTGGGTAGCAATTTCATTAATTTAGTCAAATTATTTTACAAATAAGAAACATGACCTCTACTCGGCGAAAGGAACATTCCTACCAAAAATCAAGTCTCTGCGCCTTATGGTTCCAGAGATATCGTAATGAGTCAATAGATACACAATAGATACATGGATATCTCTCATATGTATATATAGATTACCGTTATCTATTACTAGGTATAACATTGATATATTGCATAAATTATGTTTAAACTAAATTTTTTGTTATTGTTTTCTTTTCAAAATTATCATGGAGGCTATAATACGAAAGATTCTAAAAAGAAGCGATTTCATTTTTTTGGGGTAATATCAACTTACACAAAAATATTTTGGGGTAATAATTTAAAAAGTTCCCCGACTGCTGACCTAGATTGATAAATAAATAAATCATTTATTCAGCCAATAGAAAAAAAAAGAAAGTAGCTTAAATACAGAATTAGTTTATATTAAAACAAAATTAAATTAAGTTATCTATATCCTACATACATATTGGCTGAAAAGGGCGTTGCCTTAGCTTTAATGCTGCAGTCAGGAGACTCTAGCACTGATTTTCAGGCATAACCTTGGTGGTGACTTCAAGGACCGAATTGGGAATTGTTGTGAACAAGTCGTCTACCGATTATACGGGTGCATGCGGGTACATGTGCGTGCATTTATGTGTGGTTGTGTGTGTTGTTACTTATTTAGCCTTGTACTATTCTACAACGGCTGCTTTATTTCCGTTGGCGTTATTTATTCTATATATACCGTAGTATATCAAACTTATACAATCAGGATTAAGTTAATGCTACTATTATTGTTTTTGTGTTTCCAGCAGTAGTTTTAATAAATTTTTGAAGCGAATTACAGATTTTAAACTTCGGGATGAAAAACATTGGAATTATAAAAACGTCCAAATGTCTAAAATGCGTGTTAACACTATACGTAGAGGCATTGTATACTGTACGAAATATACAAGTAAATATTTTTCAGGTCAACGGAGTTAACAGCATTATTGTGTCATGCGAGTTTGTGACAATGTGTTATGATATGACACTATCTCGCCAGCGACGCCACAATATTGTCAGGCATGCGACTTTCCTCGAGCACTCTAAGCCGATTCGGTTGCCAAGTTTTAACAGGATTGCTTAACGCTTGGCAAAGATATTGGGATATGACTAAAGAGCTCCGTTTTATAAAAACCTTTATGATTGATGTGAAATGGCTTACTCCTTTACAAATATATAACATTGAAGTATCTCTTTTTAATATAAAGAAAGTTAAAAGTGCGTTCGTTCAAAGTACACATCTCAGAAGTGAAACTTCTTTGGCAAACTAATTTTTAAGTCTTGTTTATATTTATACAAATCTAACACTTTAGATTTCCGAGCCTTAGAGAGAGGGAAAAAGGAAGATATGTTAGGAATTTAATGAATTTGAGTGTCATTAAAATATTAAGTGTCGAAAATTAAATTTAGAAAAGAGAATTTTTGAAATATATTTATTTTATATTTTATGAAAAATAGTGTATTAAGCTTATTTTCATAGAATTATGTCTTACGGCACATCCTGTTATAATTAATTTTACAAAAAAGTGCAATACAATAATAATATCAATTGGGATCTCGCGTTTCTTTAAGAGATAGATTTAAATTTAAAGAAACATCAATTCTCACAGTACCGTCACAATATATATTGAAATACCAACCGTAACCAACCTCCACAGCTATGGCTGCTGGGACGAGTGACTAAAATCTACTAAGGTGGCGACTCCGTCGGAAGAGTTGCCGAGTTAAAAACGAAGAAGGGCGTCATCACGCGAGCGTTCATCAACATCTGTCCTCTGCCGTCTTCATGTTGAACGCTTGGGTGGCACTTAATAGGGGGAGGGGGGAGGGGGGGAGGGGGGATCTGTTGTGAATTTATATTCACAACATAATCTGTTATCAAAAGCCTAACATGTCATAACGGACACATTTAAAATCTACGCTTATCAGCGAAATACATTTTTACGAACAAACAGCAGTTTTCTTTAGCTACTCTTGCAATCAGCGCCTGAATAAGCTACGCCTGAATAATAAGTCTTCTGAACACCGACAAGACATAACAATATCTTATATATCCGTGATAATATTCACATTTTAATACAAGAAATAAAAACAAACTTGTAACTCCATATATTATATTGAAGATTTGTCGGATTTGTCGGAGAAATAATTTGTCGGATTAAACATTCGCATTTTTAATAGAATACCTCAACCCTCTACATGATTTTAAAAAATATGTCAAAAACAGCCTTTTACAAAACACATATTATAATGTCGAAGATTCTTTTAGCGATAGAAATATTTGATTCCATTTGATCATAGAAGCAATATATTACACACATTACATTATATATATATTATACACATTGTAACATTGTCTGTTACTGTCTTTAAAAGACTAACCGTTGAGTTTTTTCCGATTTATTCTCAGCAGATTCTACTTTCCTAACCGGTGGTAGATAGACTGACGATTAAAAAGTGCTTTTTGAGCCTACTTGAATGTTTTGATTTGATTTCATTGATTTAAAATATTAAATAACAAGTGGCAAATTGAAATGCCTCATGTTATTTGTAAATATTAAAACTACTCATGCGCCTAAAGAAGTTTCACTTTAACATGTGACTTAGTGGTGAAACACTTCTCGCTTAGACCAGAAGAGGGTTCAAACTAAACAGGCACAATTAATAACTTTCTCTATTATAAAAAGTAATTGATTTTAGTTATGAGGAAAGTTGCATAGCTAGCAAATTCGCAGAGGTGCAATGTGTTCCTCTCTTGGAGGATTGACTCTCAAGGGGGCATGGTGTGTTGACATACAGGTTGGTGCAGGTGCTTACAGGACATGGTTGTTTTGGTAAGTACTTTTATCAGATTGTGGGATATGAGAAGACGCCTGCTTGGCGAGAATGTGATGCGGCTATTGATACTGTACACCACACATTGGCAGAATACCAGGCCTGTGGCCCCCAGCGCCACAACTTAGTATCGCTGTTGGAAGGGATCTCTCTGACCAGCATAATGGGCGCTATGCTCGGTAGCATGACCGGCTGAAGGGCAAGCGCCTCCTTCTGTGAGGCCGTTATCTTGCAGAAGGAGGCATTAGAGAGGCAAAGGGAGAGAGCGGTCAACGCTCCTCCCTCCCGCCGGTTCTAGAACCTTTGAGTCGGCCTCATCCGGGGTGCCAAAGATAAATGCGTTAGCGAACATCTGGCATCCATAATACGGATGAAAAGGGTCCTGCTGGGTTTTGGTGCGTATTCTGGTTTCAATCCCCAAACTCCAGGATGGAGCTGTGTACTCCATCCAGCGTGCATTAAAGCAACAAAAAAGAATTGCAACGGCTATGCTCTCAAAACCATAGACCCACCACGTTGTACCATTATTGTCATTAGTGGGAGGAGGCCAGTTCTCAGCAGTGGGAATGGAAAAGATTGCTACTTATAGTTATCTTATCTTCCGTTAAAAGGATTGTACTAAATACATACCAATGTTTACATTATACTCTTACTAACAAACAAATCTTTAAAATATTCTCTCCGTTTGTTTATACCGGGTAAGTACGCCTGCATCGATTTAAATGTAACTGTCCAAGAAGATCAATGAGGGAACCATATAGTATACTTTAATTTACCGATTTTTCTTTTATTCAATAAAAGATGCGATAAGTAAAATAATTTTGAGGCACAGCGTATGATAAACGTTTTTCATTCAGCAAAGTTAATCATTTCAAAACCTTTATGAGAAATCAGCGTATTGAAAATATCTTTCATGATATGAATGTTTAGACGATAAATGTAGCTAAGAAGAGGATATATTGTTTCACGTATAATGATTATAAAAATACCCGACTATGTTTATTTCTGGTAACAAAAGGATGTATCGAAACGATAATGGTGACAAGGTAAAAGACTTCGATGACTTATACGAACTAAATATACATTTACTTCGTAATATCTTAATGACTTAATAGAATTTAAATTCCTTTGAAGTGTATTAATTTTTCTATGCTGGGAAATGAACAAGGGATCCCTGTTACCAAAGCCAGTACATGTACCAGACGAGCTTTTATTCCAAAGCTCATATTTTCAGGCCAACAAAGTTTTACGCTTAAAGCGAAGTTGTGACAGCAAAGTCCGATACAATGTGCTATGACATATCGTAATTGATGCCAAAACACTTCATCCGATCACTTAAAACTTTGTGGCTGCAGGTCTTTATTGTGATGAAATAAAAGTATCTAAGTTTTAACTTTTATACAAACAATAATTTTCTTTTCATATCGAATATCAAACCGACGGTCTCTACTTATAAAGGGTCAAATATAAATCCTAACTTTTGAAGATTGTGGTTCCAAAGGCAAATTACTAGACTAGATAATTGTACTTATGATATAATTTTTATTCATTTTTTAATAGCTATATTATTAAAAATAACGATATATGACGATTTGCCTAATCTTTATATAATTGGAATACATCTCTAATTTAAATAGTGTAGTTGTCATATATTTAAATACAGGATGCATATTTGTAATAATTTATTAAAGAAAAATGTCTGTTTTCGAAAAGTCTTTAATAATCAGGCCAAGATTTAGAATTTAGACGCCGTCAGATAGGGCTCGTGCCAAGAAGTTGAATAGTATGGTTTACCTTTCGTATATTGCTAATTCAGCAATTCAAATTAATTAACTTTTCAACGCATTCTCTTTTGTAAAGATTTAGCAACGCTTGTCTTCAGTGTTGTGTATATGTTCTTGTATTTCTTTATAGAATAAAGAAATACAAAAAGAGCTACAATAAACTATCGTTTAATATATGGTGAATTTATTGTAAGCTGTTATAGACTGCCAAAGTTTTCTTTACTAATTTCATAAAAAAGTATTTTGATTGTCTAAACTGGTAGCTTGTAAATAATTACCATTCAGTAAAAACATTTGAAGGGTCTAGTTGACGCAATGCTTCTAGCGAAAGGGAGTGGAGGGCAGTGGCCTCCTTCTGCGAATCTGTTAATTGTCTGAAGGAGGCACATGAGGAAGAGGAGCGTCTATAGAGGAAGTACTCTCCTCTAGACGCTCCTCTTCTCTGGCGCAGGAGGTTGAGAGGTAGGAGGCGTAGATTTGCGCTGCTCCTACCCCCTTCCTAAATTCCCAGCAGGAGTATCCCGGAGTACCAGGGTAGATTGCCTCAACCGATCCTCTGGTGCTCCACTAAAGTATGGGGAGGGTATCGCTGGGTTTTAGTGGTGTATTCTGGCTTACTGCCAGCGACTCCCACATTCCCGTTTAGATTCTGTCAGTCGGGGTGCGCAAAGGCATTTCCCAGCGTGAAAAAAAATAGCTTATTTTAGTGTCATACACCTTGTATTCTAAATTTTATGTGATTTTTGAACACAATTTTAAAAAGAATATTTTAAAGCCATTTAAATATTAATCACTCTGTTCAAAGAACCAGTTGCTTAATGACATATTTCATGCCTCATTTTTGACAATATAAATTTAAGTTTTTAAAATAAAGAAATATAGATTAATCTGTCTTCTTTTTTCTCTTCTTATCTTCTATCTATGACGGTCTCCCTGACGCTGGGGTTGTCTAAAAGAGCTTGCTAATGAACGATAAAACAGCCCAATTGCACACCAAAAGTACTTAGTACTGAATAATTGTACGTATCTTTGTTTCGTCGTTTCTAAATAAAGATCCTTAGATAACAAAATTTTACTTAAATTATTTGAGATTTAAGCGTTCAAAACGGAGTGTGATGAAATGTTTAAACTTTTATATATTATGTCTTATTGTTGAAATCTAATCGTCACGAAAGTATAATAGCCTTACAAGTAATAAGAGATTTACACCATTGCCGCAACGAGTTGACAGGCAAGAAGCGAGCGAGGCGCCAAAATAACATATACTTGGTTATTTATTACCTTTACTTTACAGACTTTGTTTGTATTCAAAACGTGAGTATAATATCGTTCTCACTTGTTATATTCTATAGAATGGAGATGTAAAGAAAATAGATATATACCTAATATAAATATTGCAGGTTCTTTATGTCATTCTTAAAATTCAGAGACACAAATCCCAACCCATGGTTCAGAATGGGTTTCTGTAAGGGTAGGAGACCTTATAATCTCCACTTGAACCCAACGGCAGCCGACGTGAGCGAGATTAGAGGATTGACTTTCGTATTCCTCTTTGAAGTCCTGGTTGAATCCGACTGAGGATTCGCTAAGGCGGGAGCAGGTGCGTATACATGCACTACCAAATATTTTACCTCCTGCAACGGTGAAAAGGAGTACCTATCAAAAAAAAAGTAAGTAGCAGGCCATTAATGTCCCATTGCTGCGCACAGGAGAGAGGGTTACCAGAACATAGACCCACCACGCAGCTCCCCTGTGCGGTGGCAGGCATATTACACAACTGTACTCTCTATTCTTTTACTCTCATAGTCCGATGTGACGGCAATCCGACACGACCGCAGAGTGATCTGGCGCAGGACCGACGGCTTACCATGCTCTACGAGGCATGGGGGTGAAACATACTGCCAATTTCCCGACTTAGGGCAAATATGGAGAAAAATCAATAGAAAACTCAATATTTATTTTTGAATCACCCCGATCCAGTATTCGAACCCAGGACCTGACTGTGGCCGAACATGCTACCTACTAGACATCTGAGGTAGTTTGTATAATACAGTACCTATTGCAAGTATGTAATGAATACTAAGAGGAGAATCCTCTCTTGTGAGTAAGTCTTCTTTAGCGAGCCTACAGTCTCGCAGTCTAAAGCCACTCATAATTGCATTGTAAAAATAATATGATATCTTATTTTTTATATAGACTTGTGCTTATAATCTCCAACTTCTCATATTATTAGATGAATCTATTTGGCAGTATTTTAGAGGTAATGACAATAGTTTAAGTCGTAAAAGTAGCTAATCCTAATGATTGATTAGTTGAATACTCCAAGTTTTATTTTGAACAAAGACTGCTTTCTACAAATCCATACAAATGGATCTTACTTTTTCTAATTTCACCTGACATGAAGTCGATTGCTCTAGATAGCCAATCTCACGAAGAATTCAAAGCTCCAGAATTAAATGCTTCTTGTCGCTGAATCTTGAAACTAAAAGAGGTTGAAAAAACGTCTTAATGAAGAACTTGTAAAGTTTGACCTAGTTTTTTAAAATAGGTCTTTATATTTTGACGTTGGACGTAGTTGAAGAAAAAATATTTACTCCAAGAGACTTAGCTGGAGCAATGATGCAAATATTTGCAAAACGAATTAACCATCCGCAAATATAAATCTACGAGCGTTAATTAAAAAAAAATGTTTATGTTTACATATCAGCAACGTCAGTAAATTGCCAAATAGCCCATTAACGTTTTTACAAGTAAAAAAAGCTTATCCAATCCTGTACTCTCATAGTCTCATAATAAAGCAAATCCTTTACGACTAGACGAACATCGCGCAGAAGACATTGCTTTACGAGACTAGCGAAGCCTGTTTATATAAGTATTATTGAGATCATCTAGTCTAGTGGGCTGTAAGGAAGAAGATCACACCAAGCAGCTTCTCCAACCTCACTTGCTTCTAAGACAAATCGTGGTATAACCATTCTCCACAACTGATCTAAATGACATAGACCGATAACAAGCAGCGTCGGTTTGATAAGGTCACCGGAACTGCGACCACCAAATTGCCTGTCAAACTTGGTGATTATGGGCAATACAATCAAATGATGTGCACAAGGCCGAAAAAGCAAGATCAGGCGTTATGGGCATCACAGGGTAAGAGTTATGTCCAGCTTTGGACGTCCGATTGAAGCGACGACGACGAGTCATATATTCAGTCTTAATATGCCTACATATGTACATATAACCATTTATAGACAACTTTAACAAAAGGTTTAAAGTAAAAGAGATTATACTGTAAGACTTTATGATAAAAAATAGTTTCTGGCACGAGGTTTAAGGTTTAATATCAGGTCATGTTAAAAACAATCTAGGATTTTATATCAAATTGTTTTAGATCTCTGGCCAGGCGTGACTGTCGGCGGCGTTCTTTAAATATATAAAAAGAACTTTATTTACGAAACATGCAAAACAATAATCTAAACACCTTAAAGTAATACCTATTTGAACTGAAATTAAAATGTAATATTAGAGTAACATACAGAAAGTATTTAAAGTATTAATCCATGTAAGCAAAAAGGTCGAGGACTCAGCTAGACAAATAGTTATAAACGCAGGCTTGAATACTACAAGGTCGACTCTTTATTTTACTTTATACATTCATTTAAAAAGACATTTCACTGTTAATAATATTAACATAAAATATCGCAGACAAAATCAAGACAAATGCAATACATTTGCACTTAGCATATATAAAAATAATTCTTCTTTCTATAACCTGATTGTTAGAATTGTCTCGGCTCTACAACGAACAATATTGACTTTTTTAGTCGCAACCCCACCACTTTTGTCAAATCCATTCGATGTTGCAACACGTTCATAAATATTAAGTAGTTCATTTATAATTTAATTTTTTCTTTATTTATTTTTTAGTCTACTTTTAAGTATATTTCTTTTATATATTCAGTTGGCTAAATGACACGTCCTTCATTTTTCATACAAAAATACTGCCTGTGTGCACACTGTAATTAGCTGATGTGATTTGATTGTCTCACATTCTTTTTATATTATGTAATAAATGAAAAAAAATTGACAGAATTAGTACTTTGTGGGATAGTTGGCGGTTTACTATAGTGTCTCAGAGAGTACGTTAAAATTATTGCTAAACTTTTTGTATTTATTATTATAGTTGGTGACAATGAACAATAGCGATTTTCAGCTACGTTTTCTCTCTGACTGTGGAGTACATATTTCCAATCCTTACGTATTCATTTTTTTCATTGTAAATCAGAATTTATTACGAAACAAATAAATATTTTTAAATTGAGTTACTTCAATTTTTTATTTAGATCCGCTTCCGCTTAACCCTTGTCCCATACCTCCTAATTCACCCCTAATGTTTGCATGTTCAAGTGTCATTAAAAATTGTCTTAGACCTTACTTTACCTGCCCTTTTAATTATTTTATAAATTATTGATACATTAAAATATCAAAAATGGTATTTATGTTTCCATAATACTAAATGAAGCTTTGAGCTTTCATTACGGGTCTTTAATTTAATTAATTTTGTAGAAGTTTCGAGGGATATTTAGTTATGACACGCAGTTTGGAAACTGACAAAAATACCAGGATAGTTTATTTCTTTATAATAGTATGTGATTTACAGTATTTTATTCTTTTTGGATTATTAAACCGGAAAATTAACAAGATTTGTCATACTCAAAGTGTATCTATATTTTAATCTCTTCCATGTTCCATCTTAATAGACTTGAAACATCTATCGAAATTGAGAGAAACCACGTTTTAAGTCCAATTTAAGCTCATGTAATAAGCAGAAACCGGAATATTATTTTCGTTAATATACACAGGAAGCTTCCACACCTATTATTATGTATCTATAATATCATAATACTTTTATATATTAATTCGTATTACATTTATACATTAAATACACATATAGAACAAACGTTAATAAATTAAAACCTTACTTGTAACATAAAAGAAAAAAAGTAGGGCGATATTATTCCCCATTAACGATTTCTTCCAATTAACTTTTGAGTCCAAAAAGCTGTACGCCAAATATTTGATGGGCAATAGCATAAACATATATATGACGGAGAAAAGGTATAGGTTCCAGCCCACATCGTCAATAGCGGGATCCATAATTAAACCTCCAAAGTGTGGGCGTCGGTGGGTAATGTTGGTGCAATCAAACAATTAATCAACTCGGATTATAATGTACAATCTATGTCCCTGATATCAAATTACACAAACACATTTACAGCCATAGTTAGGAATGCGCGGCAATTTCAGTAGTCGACCGCTCTGGCGGACCGTTATCCGAGAACTATCGAGAACGCCGTCGGTCTGTGACTTAATGACTCCGACAGATGGCCCTGGCGTTTCGGGAAATATTTGATTCTGACTTATGTAAATGTTTATATACCAATTCAAATATAATACAATAAAAATTAGTACTTACGCATGTTATACTATAATACACTTACATAAACTGTTGTTATATTATATATATATGTAGGAGAATAAGAGACAAGCAGAGAAGCATAAAGCATGGGCATAATGTTCTCCACCGACATCGTCAATTTCCATACTGTGGGCGTTGATGGGTAATGTTGGTGCAATCAAACACTTTATTAATTAACTCAGAGTATAAGGTTCCCCATATCAATTTACACAAACTTTTTAATAATAATAACTAGGTACACGACAGTTTCAATAGAGGGACCGGCGGACCGTCACCCGCGAACTAGCGAGTCCACCGCCGCCTCACGACACATGTTATCTAAACTTCATAAAAAAAATATCTAAAATTGTAACGATATTTCGAATGACTGTGTATCTATTATAAAAATAGTTTCATCGGAGTAAAATAAGAAGCAATTTGAAGCTTGAAGTTTCTAATTTTAGGATCTAACTAAAATTTTTTTCTAGTATCTCGTAAACATATTGAATATGATGAGAAAAAATTTCGGAAAGATTTTTTTTCTAACCACTACTTGGATTAGAAAGGCTGTCTATTCAGCTTCAATTTGTTTTTTTTTTGTTTCGATGCCACCTTTTCTCGCTGAGCTATCGATTTTCTCTTTGGTTGTTTGTCGCACAGAAAATCGACGAGTGGTTTCTTAAACTTGAATTAATTCTTCACAAGATCCCAGTATAAGCTTTTGGATGTTTTTTAATTCTTAACATGACTTTGAAAAATCATAAAAATAGGGCTTTTTGGAATCTCCCAGAAAATCTCACGCTACATTGAGATTATTGGAGAAATGAGTAATGTCGCGTGTGCCTTTTGAAGATTATTTTGTTCCTACAATCTTTACAAAGGTTTGATTCGGTCATCAAGCCGTTCTCTTATTACATTCGTATGAATTAAAAAGAAAAAAAGGCCACGATTTTTCACACAACAGATACACCAATAGTATATCGCCAATTTCCTTCAAATTGCTTTTTATTTTACTCCGATGCGATCAGTTTTATGAAAGCTATATTCATTTGAAAAAAATTTTAAAATTTTGATGTATTATTTGATCGTTTAATTTTTTCACTATATTATTGAAGACACTGTTTCTTTAATATATATAGATGTATTGTATCAAACATTTTATATTAACACTAGCTGACCCAGCAAATGTTGTTTTGCCATATAAATACTATTATTGCTATTAAAAAATAGGGGTTGGTGTTAGAAAGGTGAAAATTTAGGGTTGTATGTATTTTTGTATGCTGTATCACAAAAAAGTAAAAACAAAAAATTTCGCCTAAAAATTTAAAAAAATAATTAGGGGCTAATTTAACCTTAACATTAAGGGGAATGAAAAATAGATGTTGATCATATATCCACCCTGGCCGATGTATACGCTAAGGATCACGAAAATCGATCGAGCCGCTTAGGAGGAGTTCGGTCCCGCACACCGTGACACGAGAATTTTATATATTAGAAGACTAGATAAACATACAGATAAGCGTACAACCTTATACTATTTACCAAATTGCAGCAATTTCAAGTTTCAAAGAGATATAAATAAATTATAATTAAGTTCTTTTTAATGAATTGACTGCGACACAAACATTTTAATTGAAGTTTTTTCTAAAGAGTGACATACAAGCTAAACATTTTTAAATGTATAATTAAGATTTATGTTCAAAGTTGCTTCTTATAAATTGGACCAGCATTCAGTAATTGGATAGAGCGCCACCGGCCATGGGCAAAGCCGGCTTTAATTGCAGAAGCCAAGCCAAGATCTCCGATTCGCCGACCGTGGCTGTACCTTAATTACACTATGTACTAATTACATTTTATATGTATAAAGCATTTTATATGGAGATGTATGAATGTTTTGATATCTGGTTCTAAAGAAAAATGAGAAATAAATGAAAGCTTTTAAAATGGAAGTAAGTTTCAAAAGCTCATTGATACAGCTTTTCTTATAGCTTAAGATTAATCATTTGACAGCCTCCACGTATAAATAGTCATGTTTAAACAGCTTTCATTCTTTCGAACTATAAAATGTAATGATTAAAACCATAATCCCAATAACGTTCTTTTTATATAAAAAAGATACCACGCGGCATAACCGACGAAGAAAATAGCGATTTTTATGCTAATTCGTTTGAATGTTNTGCCATAACCTCCCTTTGCCTATTTAGTGACTCCTTATGCAAGATGACAGCCTCGCAGAAGGACGTCACTGCTCTCCAACTTGACTCATCGCCAATCATAGCGCCCACAATGCTGGGGAGTGAGAGGTCACTCCCAATCAGCGATGTCAAGATGTGATGCTGAGGTCCCCAAGCCTGACAAATTGCTACTGTGTGGTGCGCAGCGTCTACGGCCGCCCCAAAAATACGGCAAGCAGGCATGCTAATTCGTGTGAATGTTAGGGAGTTTTAATATTTACAAATAACATGTGGAATATTAATTTGCCACTCGTCATTTAGTAATTTAATATACTATTTATCATATAAAACTGCTGGGCTCAGGCCACATAACTAATAGGAGAGAAGACTTTTTAGAACATAGATCCACCATGCTGCTTTATTGCAGGTTGGCAGGTATGGTACACAAGTGTATGAGCTACCACAAGTGCATTGTCTATTCCTTCACTCTCGTAGTCCGATGTGACGGCAATCCGACACGAACGGAGAGAGACCAGGCGCAGGACCAACGGCTTAACGTGCTCTCCGACGCACGGGGTTGGATCACACCGCCAACTTCCCAACTTCGGGCAAATATTGAGAATTTCTTTAACATAAAATTCATTATCAAATTTTTTATTCGCTCGACCTGGGACTCAAGCCCAGGATTTCATGACTATAGTCGAAGAAGCTGATCAATGATGCAGATAAATGATTGATAATTGTTGTACATGTTATTATAATGATAATTATTTATTTATTCATTAAAGAAAACGAAAAATGTAACATTTACACATTTAACAAAAAAAAGCCTAAACAAAGAGAGATTACCTTTATTATTGTTAAACGATGTGATATAATCATGAAAATTAAGTTGAACCTTTATACGTAAGGGCCATCGAAAGACAGATTCTTCGATTTTTATATTATTAAAAATAAGTAATTTTTGTACTTTTAAATAGTTTTTTGTGTGTGCATGTCCCTGTTGTCTACAAATAAAGTCTCTGATAAGTTGATCTACAAAAACACAGTCAAAGGGAACTTTTTGAGGGTAGTTTTATTGATAAAAATCTTGTGTCATGACGTCATTTATACAATGATTTCTGAAATAGTCAACAAATTATAAACAACAATGAGGCACATAAATTTAACATAGAGGACTTTAAACAAGAATCTACATGTCTATGTGATGAAAATAGTAGAAGTTAAGGATATTACAATTAACTGAAAGTCAGTGCTGCTGCAATGTCAAGGAGCTGAGTTCTCACCCAGTCATCGTTGAGAACTCAGCTCTCGAAATTGTAGACGTGTATACATACCTGGGACACATAGTCTAGCTAAGTAGGTCCAATTTCGAGGAGGAGGTCAACCACCGAATCCAACTCGGTTGGGCAGTGTTCGGGAAACTACGCCAGATATTTTCGTCCGATATCCTTCAGTGCCTGAAGACAAAAGTCTTCAAACAGTGCGTGTTGCCAGTGATGACCTACGGCTCCGAGACGTAGTCGCTGACTATGGACTCATGCGGAAGCTCAGAGTCACTCAGTGTGCGATGGAGAGGGCTATGCTCGGAGTTTCTCTACGCTATCGAATCAGAAATGAAGAGATCCGTAGTAGAACCAAAGTCACCGACATAGTCCTACGAATCGCGAACCTGAAGTGGCAATGGGCGGGTCACATAGTCCGAAGAACCGATGGATGTTGGGGGCCGAAGGTGCTGGAGTAGCGACTCCGCACCGGATGGCGCAGTGTAAGC
Source organism: Elymnias hypermnestra (assembly GCA_015832385.1). Classification (NCBI taxonomy): domain Eukaryota; kingdom Metazoa; phylum Arthropoda; class Insecta; order Lepidoptera; family Nymphalidae; genus Elymnias; species Elymnias hypermnestra. Next base: position 461,836 of record JACTOM010000053.1, on the reverse strand, counting down.
AGACCCCCCACGAGGTGGAGCGATGATATAAAGTGGGTCGCCGGTAGCCCCTGGAGCCCGGCGGCGCATTGTGGCGGCTTGTGGACGTCATTACGTGAGACCTATGTCCAGCGGTGGCCGTCCATCGGTTGAAGAGATGATGACGACAACGAATCTCAATGCTAACAGTTATTTGGTAATTATAGGAACTTATATTTTGTCATTTACCTAAACCTGGACTTGTGGGATATAATGCTCGCTAGTAAATTTCTCTGGAGGGCGGATGCCTTCTTTTGTGAGACCGTCATCTCGCTGAAGGAGGCAAATGAGTGCCCAAGGGAGCAAGAGGCTGAAGCCCTTCCTCGCCGTGGGAGGAGGCTTAGTGGTAGAAGTTGCACGTATGCGCTTCATGCTTCACCCTATTGTGTGGTAGGTCCTCATAGTCGGTGTCATCTGGGTCACTAGGGTAGAATGCAGCTAGGGAACCACTAGTGATCTCATCCATGGATGAGAAGGGACTTTATTAGGTATTCTGTAATCTGTGAGTTCCAAACTCCCGATTGGAAAAAGTATTTCATCGTACGTAAAGGCATTTCCCAGCGCAAAAAAAAGACTTGTGGGATTCTTCCACTAAGGCTAATTATAACCATACAACCAAAAATATATCACCAAGTTGAAAAAAATCTATACGAACCTACTTCTACCTACTATCTTACTACCTACTATCTTAGACATTATTATCATTAGAAAAACCAATATCTAAACCGTATCCTTAATGGGGTATTAGCTAAGAGTATTTAATATCTTCCTTATTAATTATTTTCCACGTTAACTTTATAAAAAAATAATAATTTATTCGAAGAATTTTTAAACAACAATAAGTAAGAAATCGTGTCAATCTATAAAATTTATGAGACGGAAAAGAAATTCTTATCCAATTATGAGCGAAATAAATTAAGCGTTTACATTTATTTGCTTCAATTTTATCCCCGAGCTTTTTAATGGACTTTCTTTTTACGAATCCGAAAATTAGTTTTATTAATTAACTTTGTTTATAAAATTTTGGATATCGAAAATTGAAACGTCAAGTACAAGGCTTCGTCTCGATTTACATTGCTTTGAAATATTATAAAATTAAGCCCTCAATTATATTGTATTTCAGTTCTTTGAACGCTAACTTACAATGGATTTTTCTAATGAAAACTTACACGTGTCTGTTGTCAATATTGAATGAGATCGAACTATCACACTCGGTTATGTAACGCTTATTCGATTATACGTAATAATCTCAAAAACAAATAGTTTGATTTGATTATAATATTTATCGAGGAAGTTTAGAGGTTATATAAAATTGAGATTAAAAGTGTAGTATCAATGAAAAATGTTATAAAACCAGCGAAAATGTATCCTTTATAACAGCTTACGTTGCGTTTGATTTTTTAAAAATAATAGTATTATCATTAGAGAATTTTAAAATTTTATAATTACAGCCAATTTATATATAATTAGCAATGCCCCGCGGTTTCACCTGCGTAGATACCGAGCTCGTGGCAGTGGACAATCTACTAAGTCGGACGTTGTATTCACTTAGTTTTTAATTACTTCTTTTCAGATTATTAGATTCAAATTTACATTCATAATCTAATCGATATATAGATTTTACTTTACAACGAATATAGTAAGTAAGTAAACAAGTAGCAGCCCACATTAACGTCCCACCGCTGGGCACAGGTCTCCTCACTCCGAGGAGCGACGTTTTTTAGAGCATAGACCCACCACGCTGCTCAGCTGCGGATTGGCAGGCATATAGTACACAAGTGCACTCTCTATTCCTTCACTCTGAAATTCCGATGTGACGGGAATCCGACACAATCGGAGAGAGATCAGGCGCAGGATCGACGGCTTAACGTGTACGGGAGTGGATTACACTTCGAGCAAATATTGAGAAAATCTGAATAGAAAACTCAATATTGATGTTAGAATTGGCCCGACCCAGGATTCGAACCCAGGACCTCATGTCAGTAGTCGAACATGGTAACCACTAGACCAATGAGGCAGTTACAACGAATATATATCTAACTAATTAATTTTTAAATTCCTAACAACATTTATGAAGAATGCACGACATTAGCAAATTTAAAAATACTTTACAGGTATTGAAAAATTCTTGTGTCCAAGGAGATAATGAAGTATATTTTTTTAAATTGCTCCAGGAATTTTTAGCTTGATAAAAATAAAAACAGTATACGTGGGTCAATTGGTATTATTGGAATTAAAATTTCCAGTCGCAGGCCAGTTATAAGAGTTACTACAATTTTCTTTAGATTGACATTTTTAAATTCGTTATATCTTTTGAATGGAATGTCCAATTTTAATAATTTAAAAAGTATTTTACAGGTATTGAAACCGCCTTTAACAAAGCAAACAAATTTAGTAGGATACAGATTAATACAGATAATACAAATAATATGGTTTGATTATTGTCGAAATTTTTTATTAACTTTTAGAATGTAAAAAGTATAGTTATAGTGGCATAACTACAGTAGTTAGATATATGGTAACAAGGACTTTTTTTGTAGATATTAATACGTTCTATAATATTGTAGAACATTTTTTTGTTCTATCTTTAATAGTTTACGCAGCGCACGCTATAACATACTTTTTGTTTCACACTTTGGGTTATATCCCTACTTTTATTGAGAAAGTCATATAGCCTATGTCAGACGGTAAAAATGCAGCATTTAAATGATAAAAAAATTATTTAAAATCGGTTCAGTAGTAACAAACATACATACATTCTCACATACAAATACACACATATTTCCTCTTTATGTAGTGACTAAAATTGAGAAAGGTATGCTTAGTTGGTTTGGGCATGTAGAGAGAATAAATGAAAGGAGACTGAAAAAAAGGATTTATGAGTCAAACTTGAATGCAAAAGTTGGAAGGGGAAGACCAAGGCAAAGGTTACTGGATCAAATCCAGGGCATTTTAATTAAATGCCAAGTCAAGAGTACTCTAAACCGACTAACTTGTATGAAAGGTTTAATGAGAATGAAAGAAGCGAAGGAGATATGCAAGGATCGTGGCAAGTGGAAGGATGTTGTCTCTGCCATCACGCCTCATTCCCATAGGGGTACCTATGGGAATGAGGCGTGATGCTATGTATGTATGTATAAATCAAAAGAGTAACTATCGAGTTTCTTACCGGATTCTTCTCAGTAGATATCGACATTCCGAAATGGTGGTAGATTCCTTGACAAGAAAGTTTATTGAGATTTACTTAAAATAAGTTATATTAAGAATATTTTGGTTTATATTTTGAATTGAATACGCATATGATAATAGAACTGTATAATACAAATAATAAAATATACAAAATTATCAACTGCTTTCAAGTAATTGACGCGTTCCAAAATGTATTGAAAACACAAATTAATTGACAGGCAGTTGTTTAATGCTGTTTAATTATTCGTGCGTTCTCGCAGTTAATACTGATATAAATAAAATGAAATTTGTTATTAAAATACGAGTACCTACTGTATAAAGATTTGTTTACTTTGTGTTAAGAGGATATTGCCGCAGGCCACAAATGTAATGAGGATATTGGCGAAAGCCACAAATTTTATGACGATATTGGCCTTGTCTACAAATATAACGAGGATATTGGCGTAGGTCACAAATGTTATGAAGATATTTGTCCGGGCAAAAAGTTTTGAGAGGATATTGGTTCGGGCCACAACTGTAACGATGATATTGGCGCAGGTCTCAAAATTTATGAGGATATTTGCCCTGGCCATAAGCTGTAAGACGATATCAGCGTGGGCCACAAATGTAATCAGGATATTGGCGAAGGCCACAAATTTAATGGCGATATTGGCGTAGTCTACAAATATAATGAATATATTGGCGCAGGTCACAAATGTTATGAAAATATTTGCCTGGGCCACAAGTTTTAAGAAGCTATTGGTTTGGGCCACAAATGTAACAAGAATTTTGGCATGGACCACAACTGTAACTCTGATATTGGCGCAGGAGTCAAAATTTATGAGGATATTTGCCCTGGCCACAAGTTTTAAGACGATATTGGCGGGGTCTACAAATAGAATGATTATATAAGCGCAGGTCACAAATATTATGAGTATATTGGCGCAGGTCACAAATATTATGATGATATTTGTCCGGGCCACAAGTTTTAATGGGGTATTGGTTTGCGGCATAAATGCAACAAGGATATTGGCGTGGGCCACAACTGCTATGATGATATTGGCGCAGGTCACAAAATTTGTGAGGATATTTGCCCTAGCCACAAGCTTAAGAAGATATTGGCTTGGGCCTCAACTAAAATTATAACATTGTGCAAGCCACAAATGTAATGAGGTAATTGGCGCGGGCCACAAATGTAATAATGATATTGGTGCAGGTCACAAATGTTATGAGGATATTCACGCGGACCACAAATGTAATGATGATATTGGCGTAGAGCCACAAATGTTACGTGGATATTGGTGCGGGTCATATTTCATCAAATATACACTATTTTTTTTAAGTGAAATTAATTTACACATTTTACCATACTCTATTTAATTTAAATCTACTTTTTTGACGTCATGATGGAAATATTTTAGAACTTCATTGCAGTAGACCTAGCTTTATTGTAGTGGGTTCCTTTACCATTACGTTTCACGTAATTGAGTCGAAATATCCACAATTTATAAAAATATTACTACTATCATGGTACGTAGTGGCAAGAATATATGTCATTATATTTGTATTGTTGAGAATTATAAGCTCGTTTGATGAATAATGCAGTGCAAGTCTATCATGTAAGAAATGAGGTCATTGAGTTATTGATTTTGCTGTTAATACAGGTAAATGCGTATTACTGACTCTGTTGCATGTTAATTCACGGTTCAAGTGCTACCTCATTCGTGTTATTATATAATAATGACTTAGGCATTATAAATTCTTTTTTTAATGGAACCAAACAGTTTGAACATTATTAAGGTTTTATTATCAAAGGCTATATACAAAAAAATATAATAATTTAACTCCAGCGGCTACTGGTTCATAAAAGACTGTACTCAAAAAAATTGTACCAATAATATATGTCTATAAATAAGTTTTCGATAATAATTCTGTTGTTCTTACTTGTTATAGTCAGGCGAAAGGTCTTATGAAAGAAAAAACTTAACAAAGTTACGTAAAGGTAAGTAAAAGTTAAGTAGCAGCCCATTAATGTCTCACTGCTGGCCACAGGCTTCCTCTCTTACACGAGAGAGGGTTATTAGAGCATACATTCTTCATGCTGCTCCACTGCGAAATGGTAGGCATATTGCACAAGTGCACTCTCTATTCCTTCGTTCTCATAGTCCAATCCGGAGAGAGATTGGGCGCAGAACCGGTGGCTTAACGTGCTCTCCCAAGCACCAGGAATTGTTTGTAAATGAAACCATAATAGTACCTTTTTTAATGTGACCTTTTTATAGTTCGTTCGCGTTAAGAATGCAGTGAGTTATCATTGTTTTTGCCGGCCTAGTCCCGCCCCCTAACCAGTCAAATCTTATCAAATTACAAGGTCAAGTTCAAAGTGACCACTTGAAGGCATATAAAGTTCACAGCTATTGATTTGATTGGATAGGGGGCGGGGCTAGGCAGGCGAACAATGATGACTCACTGCAAGCTTAACGCGAACAATTTATAGTGCTTTTGATAATATAAACTTTTAAATGTAATCTTGTGATCTTTAACATTTTATCATCAATTGACAAATACACATATATATTTTATTTGCTTTTGCATGTGTATGATAATGTGTATGTGGATTCAATATTTTTTTATGCATAATTTTCAAAAGTTATAGTTTTTATTCAATCTTCCGGGCCTGGTGATAGATTCATTGCCAACGGTTGTGACGATTCAAAAGCGCTGGTTGAGTCAACTTGAATAAAAATATTTTGTTTTTGATACTCTTAGATTTTGTTCTCAATAATATGGAAGTAATAACCGATATAGCTTTCATATATTGAAATGCCTGCAATTGAAAAGGCATTTCGAAAGCAAAACTGGCGTATCTGAGTTATAGATACATCTTTACAGTAAGATAACGAGAATTTCACGGACAGATTAGAAAGCTTAAACCGCGGATTATTTATAAGCTGTCTTTATTACGCCTTAAGGGGTTGGAACTGCTGATTTTAAGTTTATATTAAAATTCTTAAACATCACTGTGCACTTTTAATAGTTCCAGTAAAAAATATGCAATATAATACCGGTAACGATTCCTCTGTAAGCGGCCATCAAATTGGCAAGCACTCTTATAAAAAACGAAGTGAATTATAATAAAATGTTTATATAATTAAACTTAAAATTCCTAACATTTATTTATGTATGTAGCTTTAAATTAAACAACTATTTCGAGTAGAAATCCAGTAAAATGTCAGTAATATTAAAAAAAATGGTTACTGGTTTTTCGTGCTACAGAGCTTTTGTGATTTACGTTAAATCTTTAAATTACCGTGTTCGTAACTTAAGTAAAATGATGTTATTTATCGACATGTCTTAAAATATAACTTTTACTTTTGTGAGTAGTATATTATGAGTACTTGAGAGCAATATAAATTAAATTATAGAAACCTAACATTATTGAGAAAAGATCAAAGAAATCCTTCAAATTTTAGAAAACTTGAATTGTAATTTAAAATTTTAATATACGGTGTAAACAATAAAACTAGCCCGTTTCCTATAATATTTATCCCCAAGACGTTGTAGAGTTGCTGACCCACAATCCAAGTTGTAACTTAACTATGAGGGGGGAAATAACTTATGTAGGGAGAGTGAGTAGTAGAGTATTGTGTGGCCTTGGAATGGCACAATTCATAAGCGACAAGCCACACCACAGATTATATAAAAAAATGAGAAACTGCCTACATGAGTTCATCTATTAAACTCTATTAAAGACATGGTATTTGGAAATTCTATACGACTTCTTTTTAATTCCTAATATGACATCGCATCGTAATGATCCAGTGGTGATATATGTGAATTCTTGCCTATAGTCATGGGTTGGAATCCTTAGCTGACAACATAAAGTTCTCTTTATAATACTTATGTGTTTAATTGTAGTTTAAAATTCGTCATTATGTTTTTCAGTGAAGGAATATAATGTGAAATCACCTGCATATCTTGAGCAACTCTAGGATATGTGTAGACTGCAATGTCGTATCGAATCTGCAAATCGAATTTGAACACGATATATGCCTTAAAAATCCTCATTCCTATAAGGTTTGCCCAGCAGTAGAACGTTAATAGGCTGCTGCTTACCTACTACTAGATCACACGCTAACTATATATATATTATTTAAATATCCACTCACGTTGAAAAACATTTTTATACTTGTTGGGATGACACTTCATGTGACAGGGACAAACAGGGAATTAATTGCATAATTTTTATTTTACTTGATTAATTTCAGTTCACCTAGAAATAGTTTTGGAGACAACACAAAAACAGTATCATTGAGAACTTTCTCCTCCTTTGACAGTGGTTGAAATGTCATTAGGCATTGTCCTATAATTTGGGCTATACATTTCACGTCCCAACGGACAGGTCCGGCTCGCTACCAACTGCAGGCGGTTAATTAAATTCGGTCCAACGTCCAACCGCTACATAAAACTATGCCGAATGGACCAATTTAATAATATTATTACTTATTATTAACTTGAGGTTTCGCTTAACGATCTTGTGGATGTAAACTTTGGAATAATTTCACTCGATAGTGCTATGACGCTTGCTAATGAAGCTAGAAAGATAACATTGGATACTCTGTTAATTTATAAAGCTAATAAGCGTGTAATTCAGTTAACTTGACTCCATAAGGGTTTTACGTGACTAGCGACGGAGAAGTGACGTGAAAAAATTTATATTGACGTCAAATTATATCATTTTTCGACAATAAAATTGTGCTACACTAGTAAATGATCTATTGTATATCAATCGTCCATAGAATCTTCAATCAGGTTGTGGTGATGATCATTTTATTGTTATAACGACTGTCTTAATGGCCATTGAACTGTCCTAACGGATATTCGACTGTCGTGACAGCGATTCAACTGTCGTAACGGACGTTCGACTGTTACGCTTCAAGGTCTATTTTCTTATTTAAAAGGTTAATCAAGATCTATTCTTTTAGATGTAAAATTGCAAATATATAGTACGCATAAAAAGTGTTTTTTTTTTGACAATTAGACATCAATTTTATGTTGTCAAAGTGAAGGTGTTCCGTGTACATAATTTGCCGTTGCTTAATTGACATATGTGAAAGACAAACGAACTATTCAATTTTATCAACCATGATTTCAAGTATGATATGAGAAAAACAGACTTAAATACTTTTTTTTTTCTACATATTCAAGTAGGCATATTACAGTACTTTTGAATCGTCAAATTATATTTTTTTCCCTTTTCTTTTCCACACTCTAATTCTAATGTACGTCTGATGATGATACTCCAAAACGACTTAAAATTTAAAGTTATGAGGGTTCCTTCGCGCCCTGAACCGAGAAGAGCCCACAACAAACTCAGTCGGGTGTTTTGTTTTTTTGTTATCATCATCATTACAATATCATATTAGTTTAATATATTTCAATACAAATTAGAGCAGTTCGTTCACTCCCACGCGTTTCTATCGTCTAAGTACTCTTGCAACTTATAATACGATTTTTCTATCAACTTTTTTTTAACAAAGACTTTGAATTTATTAATTGACATTTCTAAAACGTCTTGTGAGAGTGTATTATAGAAACGTATACAGTTACCATTAAATGAGTTGTTAATTTTATGCAACCTACTAGATAATACTGTTTAAGATAATATCTCCATATAGGTTATCAATTTCTACTATCGTATCTGTTATCGTATCGTATCCAATTAAGACTACATTTGTTGGCTTAACCAACAAATGTAGTCTTAATTGGATTCCATTTGAGTGTTAAAATCAAAATTCCAAGCACTGCAACTACGAATTTACACTTTCCGATTTATAATAAAAATAACAGTTTATTTGTTTCGGATAATATTTCAGTTTCAGTGAGCATAGGGTGTGATTTAATTCTATGACAACGTAATAAATACGAAAATCAGTGTTTCTGCTTTTTAAAAAAAAAAGGTTTAGACTACATGAATCTTACCTAAAGGTCTGTCTTACGTAGTCGATATATGTTCATTTTCTTCGTAGATTCTCATTTATAGAGTGTCCATTGTCTTCTCGATTATTATAAAGATAAATTTATCTAAAAACATTACAAGATAAAAAAATATTGTATAATTTTATGAATTGAATTGATAGTGTGTGCTGCTGCAGTCTATCTTCCACTGGCCTATGGAGCGGAAGATAGATAGAAACATCACAAGCCGATTTCTTAGGCTGATCATGTCTCTCTATCGCTTGTTCTGCGCTCTTACTTACATGATCGATTTAGCCAGAACGTGACACTTATTCGTACGAGCAGCCTTCGTTTCTTGATTTAAAAGACTATTACGGTCGACTTACAAAAAATTGTTTTTTATAATGACATAAAATTATAAAATTTCAGAGTTGACAAATTTAATAAAGCATTTACCTCGTTGCCACGATACATGTAATTGTGTTGAAATATTGGCAAAACAAACATACTTCCATTATGCTGTTGGTTTGCCAGGGTAGATTGCGTCTACCGATCCTCTGGTGCTCCAGTAAAGGAAGCGGAGGGTATCGCTGGGTTTTAGTGGGTATTCTGGTTTACCAGCAAGTCCCACACTGCCGATAAGATTTTACTCTGATCAGCGTGCATAAAGGCATTTCCCAGCGTTAAAAAAAAGGGATGGTTCTGTTTTAAAGGGAAGAACGCTTTGGTAAGAGGTAATTTATTTTTATGGTTTCTTTACTGCATCGCACCGGAACACAGATCTTTTGGCTTTGACGGTACATCTACGCTTTGTTGGTTGGGTGGTAACTAGCCACAACTGAAGCCTCTCAGTCCAGACTCAGATAAATTATAAAATGTAGTTTCTTAAACTCATCCTACCGGAAATCAAACCGGGGATATCTGCTAGCAAAGCGAATATGTATGTACTCGTGAATTCATATTAATATTGCTTATTTTGCCTCATCCGAAAGCTGAAAGTAACTTAGGATTTAACCACACGACTGAAATCGGTCCGTGTAAATCCGCCTTAATGCGAGCTACATCAGCGTGTCACTTTTTGTGGTTTTGTGGCTACCATGCGGTACGAATTGATTGACGATTGTTGTGGTAAGTGGTTTTAATTCATTTCAGTTCTAATTATACTAACTTTACTTGAAATTACCATAGATAGATCAATAAATAGGTAAATTACTTATTGCAAACGGAAAGTAACAGGATACTGCAGCATCAAAGTAAATGCAGTCGTAATTTAAGTTAAAAAGAATTAGGGCTTGACTTTTATGTGAAGTTAATTACTCAATTTATCCTTTCAGGTTTTCAAAACATTAATTTTATTCACGTAATTCAGAAATTGACCTCAGGAATGCGATCAATATTGTCAACGAGATTTAAACGGCTATGAGTGATGAAATCACAATATGGAAGCAAACAGATAAACTCAGAAATTACTGGGCCAAATTGAAAAATTATTTGTGTTAAGACCAATGAAGAAGAGTTTTAAATTGTTTTTTTTCCTTTTGAGAGATTCGTCTATCTTATAAGGTTGGCTCACTTTAACCTTTTTTAATTCAAACCAAAATCCTTCTAGCTTCTTTTTAAGTGGCGCAGGCGTAGTCAGCTAGTAATTAACCTGACAAGGAATTGCTAAAGGGAGAAATCATTAAATTTGCTAACCTGACTTAGGTCTTCAACTACTTGTGTTGCGAACGGGAGCATCGAGCCTATCGCGTCTAATCCTGATTGGTCAACCACTGGCAACACCTCTCCCTATCCTACCTAAACATCTGCAATCGCCCTCTCTCCTGTTCGTCACGTCGTATGTATGTGCCGAGTAGGTGAGTTGTATAAAAAGCCTCTCCCAAAGTTTGCAAGCACATTTCGCCTTAGACTTCCGAGCGGATTAGATCCCCTACTGAAAATCCAAGCATCGAACCTTGAATACCGAAGTCTTTAGAACCCCATAAAGTCCCTTGATCTCGGAGGGATTTGTCTGATCTTGGTTGGTACTTGTCTGTACAACTTGGTTGTAGCCCTTTAAAAGTTTATTACTTGAAAAAGACAGTAGTTGCCTGTACTTTTTCCGGTAACAGAGGTCCCCGTTTCAATTTCCGACAGGGTAAATTTAATTTACCTAGGTTTGGGATTGTGGTAGGCTTCGGTTGTGGCTATTTACCACCCCACAAAGATGAACCGCCTTATTAGTGGTCAGTTTGTTGGGTAAACTAAATCTTCTCTTCTATGAGGTAGAAGACCTGTGCTAAGTAGTGGGACATGAATGTGCAGCTACTTTTAAAGACGTACCAATTTCAGATAAATTATCAATCTCGTACGAATCTACTTTAGACTGTATCATCATTTAAATGAGCAAAAAAGTAAGAAAGTTCGTATTTGTTTTTTACTATTATGTCAAAATGAGAGATTCAGATCCTCAAGATATTTAAATCGAGTTAACGATGTCATGAGTAGACTGACAGACAATGAACTTTTAAAATAGGAGGAAATGGATAAAAGTAGAAACGAATCGTTCAACCATTGCTAACACGCAAGGAGAGATAAGGAAATTTAACAATGGAAAATCCTTAGTACGCCTTTTTTATATAGTACAAAGAAATTTTTATTTCAACTCCGAGATAGAAATCGCTTTGAACATGGAGTTGAGACAGTTGGTGGAATTTGAAAATGTCAATTATGGAAACGGACAAACTTTGATATTGTTTCAATAAGGATCATTTAAATAAAATTGTAATACATAGTGACTTTATTTTATTACATTCCTATTATTAAGATTTAGTTGTAGTAAGTCTAGACGAATGGCAATATTTTGATAGATGGGGAACAAGTGGAAGAGGTGAAAGAATTTATATACTTGGGATCTAAATTTACAAAAGATGGAACATGTGAAAGTGATATTGAAAGGAGAGTNTCTCCCAGCATATATTGAAAAGGCAGTACAGCTGAGCTACCACAATCCCGCGGCCAGCCTTCAGCATCTCGACTGACACTCTGTCATACCCAGCAGCCTTACCTGATTTCATACCTTTTATCGCTTTCATGATGTCATCCATACTAATCTCGCTATCACTTGTCTTACATTCATTGCTATCCGCAGAGGCCATATTTACCTCATATATATGAGTCAAGAGTGAATGCGAAATTTGGAAGGGGAACACCAAGGCGAACATTCCTGGACCAAATCCAGGACTTTTAAATAACGGCCTGGTCAAGAGTACTTTAAGCCGAAGAACTTGTATGAAAGGTTTAATGAGAATGAAAGAAGCGAAGGAGTTATGCAAGGATCTTGGCAAGTGGAAGGATGTTGTCTCTGCCTACCCCTATGGGAATGAAGCGTGATGCGATGTATGTATGTATGTATGTATGTATGTAAGTCTAGACAAAGTTGAAAATACAATGTCTTCAATTTGATCTGACGGGAATCAAAAAAATATTGAAAGTTTTCATTAATCGATTGAGTGGTTCATGACGAAGTTTTATGTTTGTAATGTGTCAAAGTTTGGTAGAAATATGTTGAAATACAACCTTAATTGTATGTCAAAGTGTCTAGCTATCTGGATGCTTTCAGCGAAAAATCTGCCTAATTCATTACAGATATGACAAAACAATGTATGGTAGGACAATTCCTCGTTTATAGACTTATAAGAAATTCTTTGACGATATATATGTCTTTTAAGGATAATTCACTACATCAATTTAAAATTCTAGAAAAATGGTCATTTTATAATTAATGTGTTAGTTTATATTATATGTATGTATATTGTATTATATACGTATTCTATTTATTATTAGTATGTATGACCTCTTTATGCACCGCCTATCTACTTTTGGACAATTTCCTTCTCCTTAAGGTTGTCTGGAAGAAATCGCTGATTAGCGATAAGACCGCCTTTTGTACATTTGCTGTTAACTTGAATCATATTAATCTTAAGAATTATTAAAACTTTAAGATGTACAATAAAGAGTAAATTATTGTTATTATTATTATTATTATGTTCTATGCGGTAATAACAAAGTTATTATCAAGGGATATAACGATACAGTATTAAAATGTATCAATTTAAAAACATTGTTTAGGTTTAACATATAACACATTATTATTATCTCTTACATGAAACAAAGTGCGATGGTTGGGTAAGATGAATAAATATTACACGAGTAAGGCTCTTTCACTTTTAATTTGAAGTCGGAAGGGTTGTAACTTCTTCTGGGAGTTTGTTATAGAAACTTATACAGGTACCCTTGAAAGTCAATTTTATGTAACCTACTAGAATTAACAGTAATTTTATTTTTTTTCCTTATGTTATATGAGGTGGATTTTCGTAGAAGTATCAATATTTTTATGGACAAGTTTTGTCATTATTATGCCGATAATTATATGGGTAACAACGCGAGCTTATTTCACCGAGAAACAAATATGACCGGAGAGCGGTTTCAAGACGTGTTTGTGTTAGCTACCTGCGACAAGATGTGTCCCATGTAGCAGTCACTATGGGGCGAGCAAGGTGCTAGAGAAACGGAAAAGCACCTACGCATTTACTTATATAGAAATCAGATGTACGGATCTGTACGTCCATTCATTATTGTACAATAGTTATTATATCATAATATATTGGAGTCTATTTATTCAATTTATATAATGCAACATTTCAGAGTAAATATGTCTAAACCTATTTAACAATTTGAAAATGTATAAATATACGAGTAAATATGTAGTGTTGGCAGTACATCGTCGTCGTCGTCTCAACCGATGGACGTCCTCTGCTGGAGAAAGGTCTCGCTTAATGAATTCTAATGGGCCCGATCTTGCGCCGCTTGTATCCAGCGGCTGCCAGCGACCTGTCTGATGTCAATGCTGCGTTTTCCGGTGTGAGGCCGCTACTCTAGCACCTTCGGGCCCCAACGTCCATCGGTTCTGCGAACTATGTGCCCTACTCATTGCCACTTCAGCTTTGCAATTTGGTAGGCTACGTCGGTGACTTTAGTTCTCCAACGGTTCTCCTCATTTCTGATTTGATCACGTAGGGGTACCCCTCTCCATTGCCCGCTGAGTGACTTTGAGTCTTATATAGTCCTGAGAGTAATTCTTGACAATTTGAAAAAATAATACGATCACAGCTGTTGCAATAATGTAATATATAAATTGCTTGTATATTTATAATATCTACGTATAAAATGCATCATGTAGCATAGATATTACGTATAAAAGCATTGCATTGTAATTAATTTCTATGACACAGGTGACTTGATTCTAGACACATTTAACAATTATCGCTATAATTAAGTCTATTAACACAAAACTGTAACAAATTATATACTCAAACCTTCATTATGATTAAGACTATCAAATCAAATCAAGTAAGCTCAAAAAGCACTTTTGAATCGTCAGTAGCCTGGCCGTTGGTAACAAATCTACCACCGGTTCGGAAAGTTGAATCCGCTGAGAAGAAACCGACAAGAAACTCAATGGTTACTCTTTTAAAGATAGTTTTTATACTGCAATGTGTAATATATTGCTTCTGTGAGCAACTGGAATCAAGTCCATACATTTCTATCGCTTAAATAACCTTCGACATTATAATATGCATTTTGTAAAAGGATGTTTTTGACATATTTCTTAAAATTACGTGGAGGCAAATCTAAAACTGATTGAGGTATCTTATTAAAAATGCGTATGCTCAACCCGACAAATGATTTATGAACCTTCTTCACTCTAAAATATGAAATTACAAGCTTGTACTAAAATTATGTATTTCTCTTTTCTTACTATATAAATGTATATTATCACGAATATCACGAATACATATTTATGTAAACCGTTAGTTTTTTATATATGTATGATATTATTTAAGGCTGCCACATTAATGTTATGAGTACTTATTCGATGATAATTGGAATGTTATTTAGACGCTTACAATATTATGTTAAGCATTCTTTACTACATTTAATCTACATTCCTATTATTAGTCCTTATTTATCCTTAACTAAATATTCAGTAATAAATTTCTGGAACACAAAAATAGTGCTCCTTCGGTCACGTAGAAGAAATAAACATCGGCTAACTGCTCCACGGACCCTGTTAATGCTTTTAGCCATCGCTTAGTGTCCCAGGCAGTTTATTGCGAAGTCTTTGCAGGGGAGTCATTCTATTTGAACAGAAGTATTTAAAATATTAGACATAAAACAGTTTGGACTCCATCCCACAATAAGTACACCTAAAATTGTATCTATTTATGTCGGTTATAGTTTTTTAATCGTCTAACAAATGTTGCCCCGAAGAGGTTTCATTAAAAAGGAAATAATCCGAAAATTTAGACCACTAAACTTACTCATTCATCACGAATGAGTTTCTCCATAATCCCACGGGATCGGGTGTTATATGATTTACAGCACAGGGTTCAAATTTTATGAATACTCGTATATAAGCGAAAAATGAGAACTCCTTCACTAAAGATCTATGAAACTCTACAACCAGTTGAAATTTAACAGCGACACATTGTATTCGCTCACTAAGAACGGGTTCTAACATATAATACGTGACTGAGACTGCATGATATTGTTATAATACTAATAAATCATCCTTAAGTGAATATTGTATTCTTTATGGAAATAAATTTCTTAAATATATACGTCGGATTGCAATAGTCTGTGGAACGCTGGCGCTATCTGTTTATCAGCGTGGGTCAGAGTCAATAAGTGACAATCCGGCGCGCGTCTCTCGGCAGTTCTCGGGTGACGGCCCGCCGGTGCGGTTGACTTTTGTAACTGCCGCGTTCCTAGTTCCTATTATTATTAATGACTTTGTGTAGATTGATATCGCGAACATTAAGTGATTTATCATTACTCACACATTCTACTAATACTCTCTTTGTAAAAAACCTATATACATAATTGTTATTCTTTAAAAGTATTTTTTAGTGAAGGAAATCATCGCGAGGTTATCCTGTGTTATAAGATCCTGTGAGCAATTCAAGGGTTTGTGTCTATGGTCTTATGTCCAATTTCCCTTACTTTTGATAGAGGAACCGTATGCCCAACAGTGTAACGGTAAAAGACTACTTCTTTGGTAAATCCGCATAAATAACAGCTCCTTTAATAGCTTTGTAAATGCTATTGTATCTGAACACTTAATCGCTTGGCGGTTTTCCAAGCCCCAGTAGACACTTTTCGTGAAGTTAGCCTAACTTCAGCCAATTTGAAAATATGAATTTTAGCTCACTTGAGAATTAAATCTGTGTACTATTTCACTGTAAGATAGCTAGTTTCAATCGTAGACCTAAGCTTTTTTATTAAAGGCTTTTACAGGACTTTACAATAACGTTTTTCCACATATAATTTGCACTTTACGACTGATGTTGGAATTTTAGAATGTCTTAAAATCTAAAGTTACAAGGCTTCTTTCTTACCTTGCTTTGAAAAGAACCCGTAACGAACTTAGTCAGGTTTTCATCATTTAGTTGTAAGAGTGATATGTACATTTGTTCTAGATACTGTTAACAAATATGTTTCGATAACATATGAACTGATATACTCGTAAACTGTATTTCAGCAAACATTCATACATACGTAAAAACATTATGAAAATATTTTCATTAATCATGAAGTAAAATTATTTTATTAAAATTAATAAATTAGCTAATAACAATAAAATATTATTCGAGTTCATAAAGACGGGGCGCGTTCGTGTATTGGCCACGGGCCGAACTTCACGACAGCCTCCATTATAACATTATCTCACCGTCATCCGTGCGATGAGTGTGATTTATTTTATTAAAACAAAAACTACTGATCCAATGGATACAAATATTTAAATATTTAAATTTCCCTGAAATTACTATTTCTAATGCCTTATGTATATAATAAAATAATATTAAGATTATCGAAACTCACCTTCTGTTTACCTCTGACGCTCGAAAAGGATATGAATTACTATGAACACAACATTGATATGTTCTAACTAGCTGGAAGATCACACATGGCCAAATATATTTATTTTATTATACTCCAGCGACACTCCAGCGACATGCAATAGTCTGTGGAACGCTGGCGCCATCTGTCTATCGGCGTCGGGCAGAGTCAATAACTGGTGGTCCGGTGCGCATCTCTCGGTAGTTCTCAGGTGACGGCCCGCCTTTGCGGTCGACTTTTGAAACTGTCGCGTTCCTAGCTATTATTATTAATGAGTTTGTGTAAATTGATATCGGGAACATTAAGTGATTGAACATTATAATCGAAGTTAATTAGTAAAGTGTTTGATTGCACCAACATTACCCAACAAACGCCCACAGTATGGAAATTATGGATGCCATTCATGTTGATGTCTCCTTCTTTCTTGTTCTCCGACATATATATATTAAAAAATATATATATTAAGTATTGATGAGTGAGGTCAATACAATCAGACCATCATATTTCAAAATCGACTTATTTATGTATGCCGCTTGAACCGGTGGACACCCACTGATGGGCATAAGTTTTCTCCATTTATTCTCCAAATTGGGAACTACACAGATATAGCCACGGGGAACATTAATTTGATATGACATATTTGCCTTTGCACATTGTGTATTCGTTCATTAAAAGCGTAGCGTCCAAAATAGCAATAAACACACGACGTATACGGCTTGTCATCAAAGCGAATCAATCACTGGCTAAAATTAATTACCCATCTAATCACGAAAGCGATAGCTTTCCTGTTTACCCCCCTTTATTTGACGGGTCAAATGATTCTAACGGTATATAGTAACGTAGACGAAAAAGGGTCTAAATCAGTTGCAGTACAGTTGCAGTACAAGTTTCGTATAATATTTTATGTTATACTCGCAATGTCCCGCGATTTCACTCATACAACGAATATATATCTAATACATTTTTAAATACGTTACATCATTTACGTATAATGTTCGACATTAGCAAATGTAAAAATACTCTATAGGTATTGAAAAATTACATGGCCGCTGACTAGGCCGACTAGGCTGACTAGCTTTTAGGCCGGCAACGCATCAGCGGTCCCTATGACGCTGCAGGTGTCCATGGGCGGCGGTAATCAATTAACATCAGGTGACCCGCCAACTTGTTTGTCTGCCATAATTATAAAAAAAAGACTATAGGGCTCGTAAGAAGACTCAGAGTCACTCAGCGGGCAATGGAAAGGGCTATGCTCGGGGTTTCCCTACGTGATCAAATCTAAAACGAGGAGACCCATAGGAGAACTAAAGTCACTGAGGTAGCTTACCGAATTAGAAAGCTGTAGTGGCAATGGGCAGGGCACATAGTTCGCAAAACCGATGGACGTTGGGGCCCGAAGGTGCTACAGTGGCGGCCTCGCACCGGAAAACGCAGCGTCGGCAGACCCACCAGGTGGACCGATGACATCAGGCGGGTCGCTCACAGCCGCTGGATACAAGCGGCGCAAGATCGGGCCCATTGGATTTCATTAAGAGAGACTTTTCTCCAGCATTGGACGTCCATCGGTTGAGACGACGACGATTGAAAAATCTTGATATCCAGGATATAATGAAAGAATGTTTTAAATCGCTCCAGTAATTTTAGTTTGATAAAATTAAAAGTACTATAAGTATATCGGTGGGTATCGTTGGTATCCTTGGAATATGAGGTTACCAGTCGCAGGTCCAGTTATAATCATTTTGGCTTTTGAATGGAATGTCTGATTTTAATAATTTGAAAAAGTATTTTACGGGTATTGAAACAATCTTTAAACAATATTTTATAGACGTATGAATACTATGGTGTATCATATTCTGACAAATATTTGAGACATTTTTTTTTACATATTGGGTTACTTTAATGCATTTTTATTAGGGATCCCTACTTATTGAGAAATTAATATAGCCTATGTCACTCAGTGAAAATGCAGCTTTCTAATGGTGACAAAAATTTTGAAATCGGTCCAGTTTTTGTGTGAATACATTCAATACAAACATTTACTTACATACATTGGCCTGAACTGCCTCATTGGTCCAGAGGTTAGCATGTTCGACTACAGACATGAAATCTTGGGTTCAAGTCCCGGGTCGGGTGAAGGACGAACGTGGAACTCGAAGGACGTGGTCTCTGCCTACCCCGAAGGGAATGAGGCGTGATGCTATGTATATATGTGTGTCTATTTGTATAATCATTTAATTTCTAAGTATAAAACATATTTTAACGATTTGAGTGATACTTGGGCTTTGCATATATGAGGCATATAAGGAAAAGCAGGCGAAGTTGTGAAGCTTTTATGAAATTCACGAAAATTTCCATTGGCACAGACAAAATTAAATGTCTACTCTTGAAACTCTGTAACAAAATAAAATATAGGACCATCTTCACATCCATAACAAAGTGAGCCAAAGTTAATTTCTTTCATAAATTCTCTCGAGTTTCCAAGTATGGAGTACTTTTACAAGTTTTAGTGTGTTCACGATTTAATTTTGTTGCTTTTATACACTTTATTAAATTTTCATGTAAACTATCTTAGTCTAAACAGTTCGTAAGTTATAAGTGTAGAATAAGTCACAAAAGTATTAATAATTTTCTCTAGAACTCTCCTTGCATCTGTTGGTTTAAGATTGCTACATACATAATGTAGCATTGTACTACATGCTCGTGTTTTGTAGAATAAATACTTATTTTTAGGATTTATACATACCCTAGCTTTAGTACTTGGTGCTTAGAATTAGCTCCTATGCTTAGAATCTAAACCTACAGATTAGTAGTTGAAATCCTGGGTTCCTCTGTTGGACTTGTCTGAAACTCCAGAAATGAATGCTTATGTTGATCTTCTGGTCTCTCACTCATGGATAAAGAGGATTGCACTGGATTTAACAGGCCTCTTCTCAAGTCCCATATTCCTGACCTTTTTTAGGATTTGTCCGTGAATGCATTTGCCAGCAAAAAAAACAGGTCTTGGGTATTCTCGGTAGGACAGATGTAGCTAATTGCATTTTCTAATTTAGTCTGAGTCTTTTGTTTGCACTGCCTCAATGGTCTAATGGTTAGCATGTTCGACTACAGACATGACGTCCCGGGTCGGGCCAATTCAAAAATCAATATTGAGTTCTGTTATGATTTTCTCAATATTTGCCCGAAGTTGAGAAGCTGGCGGTGTGTTCCACCCCCGTGCCTCGGAGAGCACGTTAATCCGGCGGTCCTGCGCCTGGTCGGATTCCCGTCACATCGCACCATGAGAGTAAAAGAATAGAGAGTGCACTTGTGTACTATGCCTGCCAATCCGCAATGGATACCTGGCTCCGAGGAGTGAGGAGGCCTGTGCGCAGCAGTGGGACGTTAATGGGCTGCTACTTTCCTACTTTACTTTACTTTTGTTTGCTGACATGTTAGCGCTTGACTGCGATTGCACATGATTGTAAGTGATGATGGAAGTACAGTAATCAGGTAAGAGGCAATATACCTCTTATGGTTTCTACACAGCATCTTATAGGAACACACATCTCTTGGTTATCTAACTCGACACCGCCAAAACCTTTCACCACTTGAAATTCGGGATTTTTTGGACTAGTGGAAGGCTTTGGCGGTGGCTATTTATCTTCCTACTAACAAAGAGGTACCGCTAAGCAATATATTTCTGTTTCAGTACGATATTGTGTAGAGACAAGGCATTTACATCAGAATACAAGCAATTGCTTTATTTAGCAATTCATAACAGTCTCTATAATAAATATTGAATACAGTAATGCATATTTAAGTTGTTGTCTACTTAAAGGAAAATTTATTTTGTGCTAAGCTTATTCTTATGATTCTGATATTATGTTATACTGAAGATGGTAAAAAGAAAGAGGTGCAACATCCTTATTTTGATATTAAATTTAAGCTGATCCCATGTAGACATATAAAAATTGGTATATTGTCAGCATGCCGGTTACAGATACGAGGTCCTAGGTTCGAGGCCCGATTCAAATGAATTCAAATATTGATATTGCGTTTTCAATTAAGATTTTCTTAGTATCTGCCTGAAGTTGTGTAGTTAGCGGTGTGCTCCATCTCCAACGTTGTGAGCACGTTAAACCTTCGGTCCTACGTCTGATCTCTCTCCGTTTGTATCGGATTGTCGACATCGGATTATGAGAGTGAAGGAATATAGAGTGCACTTATGTACTATGCCTGACAACCCGCAGTGGAACATGTTGGATCTATGCTCTAAAAACCCTCTCTCCAATGAATGAGGAAATCTGTGTTCAGTTGTGGGACATTAATGGGATGGTACTTACCTTTTTTTTATATAAATAGACAGAGGACATATAATTGGGTAGAGTTACGCTAAATAGTAGGACAGAATTTTTGCAGTTAAAAAATACTAAAAAGCATCCAATAGTATATATCTACTTTTTAAGATTTATTAATATCCTGTTTTATAGTAATCAAGTTTCTCTTCTATCTCTCTAGTCCTCTTTTATCTATGACTAGCTGAACCCGCGACTTCGTCTGCGTGGAATGTTTTTTTAATAGCATTATACATTAATTTAGGCAAATTGTTTTACAAATAAGAAACATATCCCTTTGAGGGTGAAATTTCCTAAAACTTACTTTTTAGTAAATGGAATCACTTATATAAGAAAAATATGACCAAGTTTTACATACCATAAAAGATATAAAGTGTAAATGTGAAGCTTGAATTTTTTTTTGTGAATATTTGAATTTTTTTTATGAACACCCCCGCAATCCCCCCTTGCAGATGGAATTTCGCAAAATCCGTTCTTAGCTGACCTCTATTCGGCAAAAGAAATATTCCTACCAAATTTCAAGTCTTATGGTTATGGTTCCAGAAATATCGTCAATAGATACATGGATATCTCTTATATATAGAGAGAGATAAGTCAGAATAAATTGAGCGTTTAAGTATAAATATGTTATTTACATTACAAACGTACAATAAAATTTCATCTATATTTATAAATCGAAAATCACTTGAGACGCGTGACAAAATGTAACATTTTTAAAATATAAAATTTTCATTGAAAGACTGCCAAAGGTTTTTATTGGAGAAACATTTTTATTGCATTAGCTAATAGCGTTCGTGTTCGGCATTTCGACAAGGGGCGGACACAATGTCGAGATCTTGTGGGTGATACGACGCTTTTAAAACCTTGAAGCTCGCCAATACCTGTCAAATGTATATATTTTAATATTATAACGCTGTTAATGTTTGTATGCATATATTGTAAAAAATTCTTTCCCTTGTAAATAGCCTATTTATCGAGCAAGGCTTATAAGCCTATATATATTTTTCGCTGAGATATGCATTTACGCACCCCGACTGTGGGGTCGGGAGTGTGGGACTCCGCGAGGGGAAAGAATTCGCTATACCCACTAAAACCCAGCGTCACACAAGAGTGGGGAGTCAGAGGTTCGTTGAGGCTTTCCTCTCTGGCTCCTCGGTTGTAGCCGGCTTACAGATTTTCTACAGAAGGAGCCGTATGAACCTCCTCCTCCTGTTTCCTACTCCCCTTCGTCAGGGCCGGAGTGCCTCAGCGTCATTCACCCTCTCCTTTTGTCGTGCCTTCTTAAGCGAGATGACAGTCTCGCAAAAGGAGACAACCGCTCTTCAGGCCTGCTCACTGATAAGTATTTCAAGTAGGCATATTACAACACTTTTGAATCGTCCAAATATATTTTTTTTTCCACACTCTGATTCTAATATACGTCTGATGATGGTACTCAAGAACGCCTTTTTTATTACCATCATCATTACAATAACAAATTAGTTTACTATATTTTAATTAAAATTAGAGCAATTTGTTCACTCCCAAGCGTTTCTATCGTCTAGGTAATCTTGCAACTTATAATACGATTTTTCTATCAACTTTCTTTTAACAAAGACTTTGAATTTATTAATTGACATCTTTAGAACGTCTTGTGGGAGTTTATTATAGAAACGTATACAGTTACCCTTAAATGAGTTGTTAATCTTATGCAGCCTACTAGAATTTATAACAAGTTTGTTTTGGTTTCGTAAGTTATATGATGTACATTCACTCTTTTTATTAAAAGAGTCAATGTTTTTATGTACATACAACAAGTTTTCTAATATATATACGCAGTGAACTGTCATTATGTTAACTGCCTTGAATTTGTTTCTTAGCGACTCTCTTGGACCCATATTGTAAATCGCACGAACGGCCCTTTTCTGCAGCACAAATATTGCATCTATATCAGCAGCATTACCCCAAAGTAGAATACCGTATCACATAATGCTGTGAAAATGGCTGAAATATACCAGTCTGGCAGTATCAACATCTGTCAGACGACGAATTCTTTTATTCCACCTATAATACTAGCTAGTGAGAGGTCTGTGCCAATCAGCGACGTCATAATGAGTCGCTGAGAACCCCAGGCGGGACATTCTGCCACCGTGTGATGGGCTGTATCTCAGAAGGCACCACACTCATATCAGCTGGCAGACGGCTCACAGCCAATAGTTTGATACAGATATTTGCCGAAGCAACCATAAATGGTAAGCACCTGTACAGATCTGTAGGAAAGCGAAGGCTATAAGCTATATTTATTTATTAGGAAGCCAACGTTATATACAATGTTTATACTTATTATTTATATACTAAAGTTATACATTGTATATCCCACTTACAGGCTAACTTGGCATGCAATACAAATATGTTACATCTAAAATTATACCATAAAACTAAAATATTATTAAATCTAAAAACTTACTTATATTGATAAAAAAAATTACCAAAAACAGTGGTGCGAAAGAAAGAAAAAACTAATAAAAATAAATAAAAAAATAATCTATCTGTTCATCAAAAATGTTTTTAATTTATGTTTGAACGATGTGCTATATATCATCATGCTAAGACCAAGAGAATGAGACAATGTAGAAAGTTTGAAAATCTGGATATTCTTTTTCCTTTTGACAGTTTCTAAAACGTGCGCCGCATAAACGGTTAAAGTGTCGCAAAAAAAAAGTTTACCAGAATTATTCGTCTTTAAATGTTCAAAAAAAATTCCGCGACGGCATATATCTATTTTTCATCCAAACTTATTTTAAAATAATGCAGTATTTGCAACGATATCTTTATTACCATTAATCCTTTAACCTACGCGGCTGATATCGCGAAGAAAATCTATATACATGCTTTGAATTTGTTCATGGACACTGAAATGCGGAAGTTAACGAATGACCCAATCTACTTGATGCTGCTCTAACTTAGATGAAAGTAGAACATACGTCACAATATCCCTGTTTAAAAAATTACGATATTAAAATATAAATGAAACAGCGGTAGGTAGGTTCAAAAACACTTTTGAATCGTAAGTAGTTTATCCGTTGGTTACAAATTTACCACCACTTCGGAAAGTTGAATCCGCTGAAAAGAAACCAGCAGGAAACTCAATGGTGTCTCCTTTAAACATAGTTTTTGTACGTCACAATGTGTTTAGCATTCATGTGCAACTGGAATCATGTCAAAACATCTTTGTCACTTAAATAATCTTCAACATTATAATATGCCTTTTGTAATAGGTCTTTTTTAACATAATACTTAAAACTATATGGAGGCAAACCCAGAAATGATTCGGGTATCTTATTAAAAATCTCTCAACTCGACAAACGATTTCTGAACCTTCTTCACTCTAAAATACGGCATTACAATTTTTTTTTAATATATATTGCGACGGTACTGTTAGAATGGATATTCCTTTGATTTTTTCTTTTAAGGAAAAGCGAGATTGACGGCCTCGCTGGCGCAGTGGTGCGAGTATTCGCTTTGCTAGCGGAGGTCCCGGGTTCGATCCCCGGTAGGACGAATTTAGGAAATTGTATTTTCTAATTTGTCTGAGTCTGGACTGGTGGGAGGCTTCGGCCGTGGCTAGTTACCACCCTACCAGCAAAAACGTACCGCCAAACAAAGAGATTTGTGTTCCGGTACGATGCTGTGTAGAAACCGTAAGGGGTATATCGCCTCTTAACAGATTAGCGCGCTTCCATCTTAGACTGTATCATCACTTACCATCAGGTGAGATCACAGTCAAGCGCTAATCTGTCAGCAATATAAAAAAAAAGAGATCCCAATTGATATATGGCGAGTATTGCTCTTTTTTGGAAAATAAAGATAGTTTCAAGGTCCACCACCTTACCCCATAATAATATGAGATAAGCGACATCATTATATGTGAGTTATAAATAGTAATACATAGTTCTGTGACTCAGTATGTTCTAGGTAATATAAGAAGCAGTATCATATAAAATGCAAGGAATTCCCACTAAACTGCCTCACAGGACGTTAAGCGGTGGTTTACTGCATTAAGAGCTTAAGAAGCAGTTAAGACATATTTATTTGTTGTACGTGACATACCAAAGACTATTTTTGTGTTAAGCTTATTGAACTCACTGCTATATTTACTCTTCTAGATATATATTACACTAAAAAGCCAGCATAATGAGTAAGCGATGGGGATGTCCCATCTTGACATTGCTAATTGGGAATGACCGCTCGCTCCCAGCACTGAGGGCGCTATGCTTGGTGACGACTCAGTTACCAGTCTGTCATCTTGCAAAAGGAGGCACTAAACTATCAAAAGGAACTTATGGCAGACGCTGTTCCCTCTCTCCGGGGAAGGAGGAGTGTACGGAGGCGCAGATCTACTTGCCTAAAAAAAAGTAAGTAGCTCTCATATTAGAGAGATAATAGAGAGAGGGTTTTTATAGCATAAACCCACCAATCTTTATTTTTCCACTCTCATAGTCCGATGTAACGGGAATCCGACACGATAAGACGCAGGACCGACGGCTGTCCTGTCCGAGGCACTGAGTTGGATCACACCACCAACTTCCCAAGTTCAGGTAAATATTAAGAAACTTGAACCCAGGTTCTCGTGTATGTAGTCGAATAACCACTGACCACTAGAAAAATGAGGCAGTTTGATCGCCCAAGAAAAGGTAAGTAGCAGCCTATTGACCTTCCACTGCTGGGCTCAGGACTACTCACTCATATGAGAGAGGATTTTTAGAGCATAGACCCACCACGCTGCTCCACTGCAGATTGGCAGGAATAGTATATAAGTGCGCTCTCTATTCCATCACTCTTATTGTCTGATGTGACGTTAATCCGACTCGATCGGAGAGAGATCAGGCGCAGGATCGACGGCTTAACTTGCTTTGCGAAGTACTGGGGCGGATCACACCACCAACTTCCCAACTTCAGGCAAGTATTGACAGAAAACTCAAACCCAGGACCTCATGTCTGTAGTCGAACATGCTAACCATTAGAAAAATGAGGCAGTTTGATTGCCCACTTTCCCTCAACTAAATCTGACCAAATCAGATTCATCCGGGTTGCCAGAGCTGACTGCATCAGTGGTCATTTGGCCTCCAGTATCTGGATGAAGAGGGTTCTGCCGGGTTTTAGTGGGTATCCTGATACTGTCAGCGAGTCCCACACTCCCGGGTGACAGTTTATACATCATCCGGCGTAGATAAAGCATTTCCCATCGAAAAAACCCTGAGCAAGTGACGAAAATAGGCGCAATTCAAAAGAGGGTCATAAAGTTATTGTCAGTTTGTTAAAATGGAGTAAGCGAGAATTATTACAGGAGTCAATTGATCGAATGAAACATGGTATACAACTCTTCACGGGTTATATTTGTTAAAAATGGCCATTGTTTATTTACATATGCACTAGTGTCTGTTTATGAAAGTGTTTTTATTATAGCTGACAAGTTGATGATGCAGTTTAAGATGGAAACTCGCTAATTTGTTAAAAGGTCATTTAATTATTATGGTTTCTAAACAGCATCGTAATGCAATTTTTTGTTTATAAAAATAATAAAAAGTCGTTCACAATCAGACACTAGGGATCCATAAACCTTATTGTAATCTAAAATAAGAACTTAGCTTCATAATTTTACATTTCGTACGAAATAAGATCAGATTTATAGTTTTAGTTTTAGGTCTTCGCGTACCTGAATCTCTACGAAAGCGTGAATAAATTTAGTCGCAAATTTGCTCTCAGAGATTTGAAACTCAAACTTTACCCAGATGGGGTCCTAGATTTATTCACTTCAGTTATTTTTAGTCGTACCTATTTGTTTAATAAATTTTGACGGCCTTTCTGGCTTAATTGTGAGATTAGAGATCCCGATAGCCAGCAGAGGTCCTGGCTTCGATTCCCAGAAGATAAAAAATCATGATATTACACTTTCTAATTTATCTGAGCATAGTAATGAGAACCTTCGCCTATGGCTTGTTTCAACCCGGTACGATGTTGTGTAAAAACCGTAAAAGGTAAATTACCTTTTACCAAGTTAGCACGCTTCCATATTATACCTTATTGTCAATTACCATCAGAAGGAATCACAGCCAAACGTTAACTTGTCAGCAATAATAAAAACACTTAAACAGACACTAGAGACACACGTCTTGTTGTAATATAAATAAGCACTTTAGTACATAATTTTACATTTCGTACGAAATAAGATCAGATTTATAGTTTTAGTTTTAGGTCCTCACGTACCTGAATCTCTACGAAAGCGTGAATAAATTTTGGTAACAAATTTGCTCTCACAGATTTGAGACTCAAACTTTACCCAGATGGGGGTCGTAGATTTATTCGCTTTAGTTATTTTTTACTCGAGTACCTATTTGTTTAATAAATTTTCTTGTTTCATCGCGAGTCTGTTACGGGGAATCGTTATGAGTAAATTATGCTTCACTTTGCAAACATCTGGTTTTTATAGGCTTTGTAAGTTTTAGGGATTGTTTGAATCTCATTACGTTGGATCTTTGCTCTATATTTCAACATCCTGTTTTAAATTACGTAAAAAAAAGCTGACATTTAAAGTCAAACTTCCTGACTACGAATTTAGAATACTATTTTTTTATATTTCTTCTATTTTGAGATAAATTCTTTTAATCCGTATATTTAATAATAAAATGACAAATCTTGAATGTAAATTAACTGTAACTGACTTATTTAGAATCGGATATAAATAATTCTAAGTATTATGTAAAATAAAGTACACATAATACTAAATTAATCTATATCTGTTTTTTAAAGAAATATATGTCGGAGAATAAGAGAGAAGGGGAAGAAGCATAAAGCACAAGGGCGTTGGGTTCTCCGCCGACATCGTCATTAAGAGGATACATTATTTAAATTCTTATTCTGTGGGCGTTCGTGGCTATTGTTGGTGCAATCAAACAATTTATTAATTAATTCGGATTATACTGTTCAATCACTTAATGTTCCCGAAATCAATTTACATAAACTCATTAACAATAATAGCTAGGAACGCGACAGTTCCAACAGTAGACCGCTCCGGTCGAGCGCCTCTCGACAACTGCCGAGAGGCTCCCGCCGGACTACCACTATTGACTCTGTCCCACGCCGATAGTTGGCGGCAGCGTTCCACAGACGCCTACCCTCCGAAATATATATTTTTGTCATTGAAAAAAAGGAAAATGTTATTATACGTATTTAAATTAAAAAATTGATTTAGGAATGATTTAGACTTCATCAGTGAGCCCCGACATTATTATAATAGTGGTAAATATAATGTTTCAGCAAACATTACGTATTGATTTAACAGCTAATTAAAGCAAATCAATCACCAGGCAAAATTAATTACCCGTCTAATCATGTATGCTGTAGTCTTTGTGTTTACCCCCATTATTTGACGCGTCAAATGAACCTTGTCATATTCGATAGTTATCAACTGAACCAAACTCTACAGTAACTTCAATGTTAGTTATTAAACTATATATAAATGTCAGAGAGTTTAACCATGATGATATTTTCTTGGGTAGGTTTCAAATTCGAATTCAAAATTCTTTGTTCAAGTAAGCCTTTAAATCACTTTTGAATCATCAAATATAGTTGTTTTCCATGTCTTTCAATGTATGACAGATGATTATATTAAAGACGATTAGAATCTATCGTTAGGAGGGTTATTCGTGCCCTGTGCTTGCTTAGAAAAGAGTCCACAACAAACTCAGGTGTCTTTCTTTGCTATCATTATTACAATATATATTTTTTCTCTCTATTTACTCTATTTCGATTCTAGTTTATTTGCTCCCACGCTTTTTCATCTTCTTAATATATAAAAAAATAAGTGATCTTTGTAATTTTGATTTGTAATATAGCAACATTCATTTTTGTTTATAAACAAAATAGTTTTCTTAGACGCAATTTGATTGAGTTTCTCCTGTCAACTAATTTACATAAGGTAAAATACTAATAATATACAATAAAAAAACCGTTGCCGCTATAATCGGTAGCGAAACGGTATGGAGGTCTTTCGCCTCGTTTTGTGAGTCTGTACTTTTACAGAAGGAGGCAAGCTCAAGGGCAAGAGAGGCAGTAGCTCATGCCCCTGCCCGCAAGAGGAGGGTGAGAAGCAGAAGACGTATAGATTTCCAATTGCTCCAGCTTTCTTGAACCTTATGTTGGAAGCATCTGAGGCGTCATCTGATTCGAATGCGTAGGCGAACTACTGGCCCCCCCACCTTCTGGTTCCGCTGGGTTTTAGTGGGTATTGTCCAGCGAGTCCACACTGCGGAGTAGTTTTAATTCGTTCGGCGTGCGTAAACGCATTTTCCAGCGACAAAAAAAGGTACGGTAAGTAACAGCCTTTTAACATCCCCCTGCTGGGCACAGTCCTCCTATTTTATTGGAAAGAGCGTTTCTGGTGCACAAAGACACCCAACTAGTCCTCTGCGGGTTAGTAGGCTTCCTCTGAATAACTTAAAGGACTTGCAAGTTGCTTTCCGTCAGTGAAGAATCGAAATTACCAAATTTATATTTATAAAAAAGAAACTAAGATCAGACCTAAAATTACTGCCACCTATAACCAACTGAAGCTGTTGAAATTCATAATAATTCAAAATTAAGAAGGTTATAGTGATATATTAATATTCTGTAAATCAAGGTCAATATTCCAAGCCTACCTCCAAAGTAAAATCTGTCGTTATTACAAAATTAAATAGAAAGTGGATGAAAAATAGAGTTAATTAGTATGTTTAGGTTTTATAAATATTTTGGCCAACATATGAACTATTCGTATTTTGGACAAAACTATACTGCACAAGTTTCTGGTGCCGAATTGGAACCACTAAAACGTAAACTTTTAAAACAAAAGATTCACCTTCTTCCAGGAGATCTTTGTCATTATATCTTCCCCTATATTAAAACCTAAAGCAGTTCATATTTTATGTTATTAAATGACCAAGACTTGAGCTTGCGTATCTTAATGCTTTTTAAGACTACTACCCTCCCATTCGTCATCTGTATCATATCATTGGATACTCTTATTAAAGTTTTAATGATATTTTGACTTTCCGTATACCAAGATCCTCAGTCAATCTTGGATAAAGCATTTTATACATCATATCCACGGAGCTATTGTTCGCATTTCAACAATTGGAGGGCTGATCTTTCAAAAGTTCTATTTCCGGCCCCTTGTCATTAATAACCTGCAAGTAATCGAACGAAAATTTTCCGCGCACGTTTTTCATTAAATCCCCAAGAGGCTATTTTGTAAAATAAATTCTCTCTAATGGAAATAAATACAGACATGCCCCTAACAGATTTTGATTGATCGTAGTACGTTTTTATTGCGAAGACACAGTGACCCCAGAGCTATTATAATAGCGCGTCTTCTTTTTGAGTCTCGGCTTCGAACCCTGGACGATTACAACTAGAACTTTGATATTTGTAAAACTTCTTTAACTAATTGTTCTTAAAATATCCGTCACTGTGCTTTTTGGTCAAGGGGAATAAAGCCAGGAAACCTCTGTCAACCCACGGTAGAGTAAAAAAAAATTACAGATTATTAAAAAAACCGCAGCGGAGCAGTGTGGTGGGTATATAATTTAAAAACCCTGTCTCTTATGAATGAGGAGGTCTGTGCAGGGACATAAATGGGCTGCTACTTGCCTTACAAGGATCGTGTTCATAACGTAATTATTGTGACTCTTGTAAGAACGTAGACGGCCACTAAGTAATAATTTCCCTATGTTCGCACGGGATATGGAAAAAACTATTTTTTTGAGCAAACAAATCGGACGCCAGCGTTATCTATCGGCGCTGGACAGAGTCAAAGAGACACAACGGCGTTCTCAACAGTTTACCCGTGACGGTCCGCCAGAGCGGTCGACATCGTAATTTCATATCGGACCTTTAAGTGGTTGGACATTATAATCTGAATTAATTAATAAAGTGTATTATTGCACCAACATTACCCACCGACACCCACAATTTGGAGGTTGAATTATGGACCCCACTAATTACGATGTCGGTGGGACCCTATGCTCTTTTTCCCCGACATATATAAAAAATAAATCAGAACTGTATAAAGGAATGCGCCACAGTGAAGCTTGCCTCTCTTGTCAAGGCTTCTATTATGAATACCTTTTCGCGTATCTAGGAACGGATACAAAAGCCTTGTTATTCGTCTTTGCGAGCTCTCAAGCTGATATCAGTCTTTATAATAAGCTATTACGATGGTTGACTTCTTTTGCAGTATTATAGATCCTCGTTATATTATAATAGGCAATATTTTCCTAATATAAACTGAAGTATCTGCAGTATTCACATAGCAAGATAAGAGACAGAAATAGGTAGATAATTTTTTAATGTACCTTTTGTTTCGTCGCCTATTAATTTTTCATGCATTTATCGGATGTTGTATTACAACTAGACGCAAAATAAGACCCATGGCTCGCATCAAATGAAGGTTGTAGCATTTATATTCTCAAAATCGAAATATTATTGATTCAAGTAGGCTCAAAAAGCACTTTTGAAACGTCACTAGTAATAAATCTATCTCCGGTTAGGAAAATTGATTCCGCTGAGAAGAACGGCAAGAATCTCAGCAGTTACTCTTCTAAATATAGTTTTGTAGGTTACAATGTGTAATATTTTGCTTCCACATGCAAACAGAATCAAGTGCAAACATTTATATCGTTTAATTAATCCTTAACATAACATACTTTTAGTGAATATGTCGATTTCTTAAAATTATGTTGAGGAAAAGCCAAAATTGATTGCGATATCTTTATAAAAACTCGTATGCTCACTCGATAAACGACTTTTAGACTTTATTAACCTTAACTCAGTCAATTATGAAAAGATTTACTTTTTATCTATGCACGATTATTGCAAGTACAGTAAATTGTAATTGTTTTATTATCAGATAGAATAATAATAGGAAGGCTTATTATGATGATGTAGTTCTAGATGATGGCGCCTTAATATTATAGAGAGCCACCGTTATATATACTGGGTTTTACATTCTCTTTATAAAAAATTAGTTGCCTAATTGTTGTTGCTTATGTTTAGGTGTAGGAAGACCTGCATATTTTGGGAGTAAATCTGGAGTATCTGTTGTCTGCTATATAGGAGCAGCGTGGATTTAATCTTGAAAAACTTTCTTTCTTATGAGTGTGGTCTTTCACTAGCAGTGGGAAGTTAGTAAGCTGTTATTACCCACCTTGCATTTTCAGCTTCGTTTGGTCCTAGCTAAAATTTTATATTAGGTAGAGCAAAAAGTTTTTATGCAGTTTTGAACCTGGCACATTCATAATTTCATTCAATAGTCTTTTTTTGAATCTCGAACACAGAATTTAAAGAAACAAAAGACAATTTGGAGCCTGTTCGTTGTTAACAAACAATCGAATACTAAAAAAAACTTGATTTTATTGGTTTACTCGGATTTAATTCTTGAAAGTGTGATTTTTCTCATTGGTTTTGCAACAAACATTACTTATTCTTACCATTAAGGTAAGGTTCTATCAATAATCAATGGATACTTCGCCTGAAGTCGCCGCCCAAGCTGTGGCACTTATCCAGGCGGGACACAGCCAACGAAATGTGAGTGTTCAACTTAATTTAAGTCGATCTGCGGTCCGAAATGTTTATTCGCGGTACCTAGAGACTGGCGGCTTTGTTCGTCGCCAAGGAAGGCCACGATCTCGGGTCACAACTGAAAGGCAGGATCGATTCATCGTGACGACCAGCTTGAGAAATCGTCACCTTACCTCCATTGAGATACAAAACCAACTTCGCGACTTCCACGGAGTATCTGTGAGCGCTCGAACAGTTCGGAGAAGGTTAAAAGAACGCGATATGGTACCACACAAGCCAGCTAATGGCCCCAAACTAACGCGAGCCCATCGAACAGCGCGCCTTCATTTCGCGCGCACTCATTTAAATTGGACTCAGCAGCATTGGAGCCGTGTACTCTTTTCTGATGAGTCTAAAATTGTGTTACATGGCAATGATGGAAGGAAGAAGGTCTACCGACGTAAGGGGGAGCGTTTTGCACAATGCTGCTTTGAAGAGAGGGTTGCTTATGGCGGTGGCTCATGGACTGTCTGGGGCGGTATATCCGCGAGCGGTAAAACTCAACTTGAGGTTGTTACGGGACCACGGCTGCCAACATTAAATGCTGAAAGGTACATTCGTGAGTGCTTAGAACCTTTTTATGCATGACAATGCAAGAGCCCATACGGCCGGCATCTTCAGGGAATATCTTTGGGGTGTGAACACCACAGTTATGGACTGGCCAGCCAGAAGCCCAGTCATGAACCCCATAGAGCACATGTGGAACGAGCTAAAAAGACTTGTTAGGGCTCGTCAGCCAGTTGCTCAGACGATGCAGAAGTTGAAAACTGCCATAGAAGAGGAATGGGAGATGAACCCCCAAAAATTTCATAGAGCGGTTGATAAACTCTATGCCTAATCGTATGAGAGCTGTGGTAGAAGCCTATGGAGGCAACACGCGTTATTAAATTAAACCTTTATTAAATTGAACATGTTTTTTATTCAATAATCAAGTGCCTTCATCAAGGCGCATACCCGACTTGTTAGGCGTAGCTCCATGTCGTGTGGTATTCTGAATTCAAATTTAAAACATTACGATCGAAAAAGATGGTAAAAAGTACCAGGTTTAAAACTGCATCAATAGTTTTTGTTCAATCTAGCAATAATATTTCGGTAGGGGCCATCGAAATCTAAACTCTAAGGTGGGCCAATAGATGTGTCCAGAAGAGTATATCGATATTACAGCGATATTGTAGCTTAATAGGCTAAAGAAGTAAGATGATTTATAAAATTTAGATAAGTTATGTTAGGTTATACCCGACTGAGTTGGTTTACAATAGCTCTTCTCAGGACAAGACGCGAAGAAACCCTTGTAACTTTATATTGCAAGTTAATCTTTAATATCATCAGTTTTAGATTGAAATTAATGTGTGGAATAACCTAAACTTGATTCAAAAGTGCTGTAAAAGCTTGAATTTTTGAATTTGAATACGTCCAGCAATGGGAAGTTAATATACCCTTACTTACCTTTGTAATACCTAAATGTTTATACAGTGAGACTTGGGCAAGTGGAGATATTGTAGCTTGGGGTATTGAATTTAATAAGTTTTCACAGGCGGGTAATAATACGCTTTCTTTTGGCGACGGAAAATGCTTTTACGCACCCCGGAAGAAGAAGAAATTCTTCTAATCGAGAGAGTGGGACTCACTGAGTATTCAGTATACCTAGTAAAACCTAGCACAACCCTCGTCATCTTTAGATGAGATCGCTAGTTGGTCCCATTTCGCAGTCCACTCAAGTGACCCGGATGATGCCATCTATGACAGTCTACAGTTTACTGAGGGGAATGGTGGAGCGCATTCCTGCGCGTATTTCCACCCAGTCTCCTTTGACGGAAGAGGAAGGGCATCATCCGCATCCTCCCTTTGCCTCTCATTTGCCTCCTTTACCGAGATGACGGTTTCGCAAAAGAAGGTAACCGCCTTCCATCCAAACTCACTGTTGAGCATCACATCAAATAAGCTCTCCAGAGAGAGGGAGAGAGAGGTCTCCTTCGACCAGCAAAACTAAGAAATGCCGCTGGGGCGTCCACGCCGGACACTCTGCCAACATACGGTGCACGGTATCTACAATAACACCACACTCATGACAGATGTGCATTTCCTCACGACCTATCTGGTGCAGTTTCCGAAGCAACCAGGCAAGGTAAGCACCTGCACCAGACGATAGGAGAGAAATTCATGCCGCCTAATGATCCAATTCGCCAGGTGAGGACGGATCGCTACCACCATGTTCACACCTGCAGTTCAGGATCCGAGGTCTTGGCTCCACTTTTCGATCAGTACTCAGTCGGCGAGAGCCTTGATCCTAAGAACTTGGTCATCGTTAGGTTCACCGCTAGTGGAGGCACTCGCAGTTCTTCACTAATAGGCGATTGCTAGAACCTCCGCCTGCAGTTTCCATGGGAGATCGCCCGCCAGGAGTACTCTATTTCTATCTATCAATACATTCGAAGATGTGTCTATGATGGAGGCAGAAAGTGTTAATAAACACAGAGAAAAATACTGCCAATGTTTATCAGAATAAACTTATTACTGCACACAAATATTAATAGCGCTCTGGAACTTTCTAAGCATCTGTCGCCTCAGGACGGTTTCATGCATAATGCAAACGTCTGATTGTACTACAGGTCCGCAGTTCTTTCCGCAAATACATGTCTGTATTTACTTGCCCGCATTTCACTTTGTATACACATATTTTCTTGCTCCATATTGCGTATTCCTTGTTGGGAACGATCTATTTGATTCGTCAAAGTGAGATATCGGTATTTTTGTTTATCTTCTATTCTCTGTGGGTTTGCGAAATGTGGAGCAAAAATAATGACTTGTTTTATATTCTAGCTCGTCTACTAGTGTAGAATTTCTCACTAGTATAAGATCGATGTCTTACTATCTGCTTTACTCATAAAACTAACATTTTGTATATGTATAAAGTCCAGGCTTAGACAGATTAGAAAATGCAATTTTCTAAATTCGTCCTACCGGGGATTGAACTCCCCTCTCCTGACCAAAAGGCTATCGCAAATTTAAAAATTAAAATTGATGCTGATGAAAACAGATGCCAATTTCAAACACTGTAGAAACTCTGATCCTTGGTTTTATTTCTAAAATACCAATTTGATATTTATTGTATACCAAGCTGGGCCCGCGACTTCGTCCAGGTGGAATAGTATTTTTGGATAGCATTTTTATTTATTTAGGCTAATAATTATACTATAATAAATACTTTAATGAGCTATCTGAGCTTATTATCCTTTCTGAGGCTTTAAACTATCTGTATACCAAGTTTCATTTTAACATTTCACCACAGATAAACAGACAGAGTTACTATCACAGAAATAATATTAGTAAGTTTTGTTATTTTACACTCTTGAGGCTAAAATTTTTACAAGCTTTGAATGTCATATTTATTTACGTCGAATCGGCAGCCTTAAAATATATTAACAGATTCTAGCTCCAAAAATGACGATGTTTCCATTCCTAATAACCCTTTTTTTGCAATAAAAAGTCGTCTATGTCTTTTCTCAAGCTTTAACCTATCTGTGTACTAAATTACATTTAAATGGTTTCAAAAGTTTTGGAGTGAAAGCCCGAAAGACAGAGTTACTTTCGTTACATTTTTAATATTAGTAAGAATAGTGCCTTGAGCAAGATAGATAAGAAACTATGTCTGTAGACCATTAACAGATTTTGGGCTTTTTATACACTTAAATATTCCATAGTACATTCATATATTTCATACAGGCATCTAAGAATTCTGAAGCAGTTTCAAAACTGCTTTTGTATTCACATAGCGAGGTTCAGGCTCGAGAATAAGAATGCCAAATCTACGACGCAAAAAGGAATGCTGTAGCGAATTTCAAAGTTTTCTTAGATCTTATTATACTTTAAATAGAAAATAGCTTAGGAATGTTTAAGTTATTCATCAATTTATAGTAAACATACTTATAAATGTATATCAAATCAACATCAACATTTATTCAAGTAGGCTCAAAAAGCACTTTTGAATCGTGTGTAGTCTGCCCGTTGGTAACAAATCTATAATTGAATCCGCTGAGAAGAAACCGGCAAGAAACTCAACGGTTTCTCTTTTCAAGATAGCCCTGTATGTTACAATATGTAATATATTGCTTCTCTTATTGAAAAAGGATGTTTTTGAGATGTTTCTTAAATTTATGTGGAGGCAAATCTAACACTGATTGAGGTACCTTGTTAAAAATCTGTATGCTCGACTCGACAAATGATTTCTGCACCATCTTCACTGTAAAATGTGGTATTACATGTTTGTGAATATTAAAATTGTGTATTTCACTTACTGTATAAAAGAATGGCACGGATATAAAATATTATTAAATATATATTGCGACGGTACTGTGAGAATTGAAGTTTCTTTGAATTTATATCTCAGAGAAGCTAGAGATCTTAATTGATATATGCCATCGAGTATGTAATGACATATTCGTAGTATAAAATGGAGTCTTTTAAAATATTCAACGGGTTTTAATGTATTTTTCAACAATAGAGTGATTCAAAAGGAATATTTATATCTAAACTAATTATTATAAGGAGCAAATACTTGTGTATTGTTTTCACACACAAAAACTACTTGACGGATTACAATTTTTTTTTCATCATTAGTAAGTGCATTTTTACTGATCGATACAAGCATATTACTATTAAAAAATCGGGATCCATAATAAAAATGCATTAATGTAATCCATGATGTGAAAAAATTGTACCGTCAAACAAAGAGATTTGTGTTCCGGTACGATGCTGTGTAGAAACCGAATGGGGTATAACTCTACATACTCTTAACAGATTAGCGCGCTTCCATCTTAGACTGTATCATCATTTACCATCAGGTAAGATCACTGTTAAGCGCTAAACTGTCAGCAATAAAAAAAATGTAACCCAAGGTGTGAAACAAAAAATCTGTTATCGCTTGCGCTGTGAAAACTATTGCTGATAGAACAAAAAAATGTTCCACAACATTATAGAAGGTATTAATATCTACAATAAAGTTCGTGATACCATATATCCAACTGCTGTAGTTATGCCACTATAACTACTGTTTTTCATTTATAAACTTAATACAAATATCGACAATAATTCAAACGTATTATTCATACCTCTGTATTAATGCTTATCCTATTAAATACCTGTAAAATACTTCACTTTATTAAAATCGGATACTCCAATTCAAAAGATGTAACAAATTTAAAATGTCAATCTAAAGAACACTGTAGAGTCTCTTATAAGTGGACCTTCGACTGGTGAGTTACCCATATTCCAAGGATACCAATGATGCCTATACTGTTTTTATTTCTTAAGCTTACAATTACTAGACCGATATAAAAATATTCAATACCTGTGGAGCACTTTTAAATTACATTTATCCAACTGATACATTTTTAAATTCGTACGACATTCGCAAATTTTCTTGATTTCAAGGAGGTAATGAAAGAATTTTTTAAATGGCTCCAGTAAGTTTTAGCTCGATACAAATAAAACAGTATAAGTTTATCAGTGGGTCTCATTGGTATCCTTGGAATATGATAAAATATTTATTTAATAGTATAACACAGACCTGAATAGGTTTGATTATTTTCGGCTCTTTAACTTTTAAAATGTAAAAAAGGAGTTAAAGTAGCATAACTATAGCAGTTGAACATATGGAATTGCGGACTTTTTTGTAGATATTAATACCTTCTATAATATTGCAGAATTTTGGTATATCACCAATAGTTTCCCCAGCGCACTCGATGACAGATTTTCTGGTCGGGTGGTAACTTGCCACGGCCTAAGCCTCCCTCAAGTACAGACTCAGACAAATTAGAAAATACAATTCGTCCTACTGGGAATTGAACCCGGGACCCCTGCCAAGTAAGGCAAGGCAAGTACTCGCACCACTACGCCAGCGAGGCCGACATTATTACATTTTTCTCAGGGATCCCTATTTTTTTAATGAAAGTAATATAGCCTATGTCGCTCAGTGAAAATGCAGCTTTCTGATGGTCAAATAATTTTTTAAATCAGTCCAGTAGTGTTTGTGTGATAACGTAACAAATGTACCTAAAAAAACACAAATGTTTCCTCTTTATAATATTAGCTTAAATTACAAATCTCTTAATGTATAAGTCTCTTTTTATCATGTGTGCAATAAAGTGTTTTTCTCTCTCTCATTCAATAACATTTGTTGCTAGTTAATTTTCAATGAGTTCTTTCGTAATGCTTCGAGTAACTGTCGAGTATGAATACATTTTTTTATGTTGACGCTGTCCACTTTAGAATGAAATTTAACTTTCTATAAATATGTATGGCAATATTTTCAGCGAGAAATATTTCTATTGCTAAAAGCGTTTGCTTGTAGCTCAATTGACTGACCCGAGTTCAATGGAATCGATCACAATGGAACGATGTAGTGAAGAGAACGTGCCGTTTCAACCGCTAACATACGGCTTGTATCATTTTCTCATATTATATCATGTAGTTTAGACCTTTTTTAGGGAGATATTTAATCTTTATCTACATTTTTTATCCCACATTAAATATTACTAACATTACATTTAGCTATTTTTAGTTTAAACGCAACTAGTATTATAAAACTTTGATGTTATTGATTGATAGCGCTAATCGACTTTGAAATCAAAAATTTCTACATAATTTGGATAGTCCATTTGTCGAGGAAGACTATAGACTATATAATATCAGACTATAACCTATAGTAGTAAAGCATCTATGAAAATTGTAAGAAAACCGAAAAAAGGAAAAGTTTCTTACTATTGCTTTCGTTGCATAAAAGTTAACCTAATAATAATAAAAGTGACCAATAAAACAATTTTATTGGTCCCTACGTATAAACGGTTAACTTGAATGTGAGATATTTTTTAATATTGATGATTATCACCTCATTTATCGATCTAGGACATCGCTTTTTTCTTAAAAAACATAGCTATTAAAATATAGTGCTTTATAACATGTCATTAGTACAAATGGTAGTACAATAATTAATAATTTAATTAAAAAGTTGTCTTACATTATTAGCAATTTATAATTGATTCTTTATAAAGAGAGGTTGACGTTATATAAAATTATATAGATAAATGCGAAAGAAAGTCCCTAAATACGTAATGAAGTGTCCAATATCCTAGCGGATAATTTTATCCGAAATTATCAAATCTTATTAAACTTTAACAAAATCTCATGTTTAATGACAGGGAAAGTTTATTAAAGCATCAAAATAAACCTAACATCAGCACAGTCATTTAACGCTACAACTTCATCATCATCTGATCTTTAATCATATATACAGGTACAGAAAAATGAATTATATACAACTAAAACGTCAAAATGCGTTATGATTATTAATTTGCAAATAATTTAATAGTCAGTTGAAAGTTTTAATATCACGGTAGGTAAATTGATTAATGCAACAACCTTGCACTGGTCTAAACTACTTGTTGTTCAAAGTTGGGCAATGTAACCGACTCGCTGTGGTTTAATCTTGTCACCAGCTTGCATCTCATACTATGCATTATTTTTTTACATATACTCATATAACATTGAATTGTCC
The DNA here is from genome assembly GCA_015832385.1 of Elymnias hypermnestra. Classification (NCBI taxonomy): domain Eukaryota; kingdom Metazoa; phylum Arthropoda; class Insecta; order Lepidoptera; family Nymphalidae; genus Elymnias; species Elymnias hypermnestra. Next base: position 421,231 of record JACTOM010000053.1, on the reverse strand, counting down.
CCAACCTCACAAACTTTTAGAGTGCAAAAGTCTTTATAGGTGCTGTGCACGAGTGTTTTTTGGGTATTCAATGAGATTAAGATGTCATGCTTAGCTATGTAACGCTCGTTCGATTATAGTCGGTTTTCGTCGATTAAGGGACCGAGAGAGATATAGTTTACGCATAAAAGCTATATTTTTTATTAACTATAAAATTACTAGCAAAACATTACTGGCAATTTAAACACAGTTATAGTTATATTTCGTAATTTTGTACTGACTTTTGTTAGGATTATATTATTATTTGACATTGCATACATACATAGCATCACGCCTCATTCCTATAGGGGTAGACAGAGACAATGTCTTTCCACTTGCCACGATCCATGCATATCTCTTTCGCTTTTTTCATTCTCATTAAACCTTTCATACAAGTTCGTCGGTTTGGAGTACTCTTGACCTGGCCCTTATTTAAAATGTCCTGGATTTGGTCCAGAGACGTTCGCCTTGGTCTTCCCCCTCCAACTTTCGCATTCACTCTTGACTCATAAATCCTTTTTGTTAGTCTCCTTTCATTCATTCTCTCTACGTGCCCTAACCATGTAAGCATACCTTTCTGAATTTTAGTCACTACGTCTTCCTTTATTCACAACGTTCTCTTATCACACTAATTCTAACTCTGCCACTCAGTTTTAGTCCAGTCATACTTCTCAACGTTCTCGTCTGTTTTTGCTTACGTGATTCTTCTGCCATACCCAACATTCACTACTATACATAAGTGTTGGAACCAACACTCCAACATGTACAGCCAGTCTGGCACTTTGAGACACCATCTGGCTATTCATAAAGGCGTGCAGAGCACCATTTACCATATTCCCTGCATTTACTCTCCTTTCAATATCACTTTCATGTTATATCTTCTTCGCCTGGATCTGTTGGCATTATAAGGAGCTCCCGAGGTTGAGGACGCCCGGTCGCTGGTCGATTGTGTAGCGGGGCAAACCCGCGGAGGTGAGTGTGGATGCCCTGGTCCGCACGTGCAAACATGCGCCGGGTAAGTGAGCGCACGAATTCCTCCACAGTGTAGCATACACAGACATACCTCGGGGCTTCTAGGATCAGGCGAAGGGTCTTATCCTGACTTACCTGCAGCCGCTTCTTTTGGTACTTGGAGCAGAGCAAGTATCAAGAGGGGGCCGCGTACGTCAACCGAGAGAATATAGGCTCCGTAGATCCTCAGCTTGGTTCCTGTTGGCAGCTTTGAAGTAAGCGCCGGGTATAACATCGCCTTGGCCGCCTGAGCCTGGTTAATCACCCGATCAACAGCGGTAACCATGCTCAGTATCCTGTCGATGTCACACCCCAGGTACCTGACTGAGTTTCTTCACTCTACTTCCTGCTCGCGGATTCTGAGTTGTCGTACCGCCGGACTGCCATTTACTGACTCTGCCCCACGCCGATAGACAGATGGCGCCAGCGTTCCACAGACTATTGCACTCCGATATATATATGTTATACACAATAATTGTTGAAAGTTCGATCCTATGCAAGATAATACGCTCTACTCTCATGTAAAGGTATACGTGAGGGCTTTAGTTATTTTAACGTTTCAAAATTATTCAACAGAAAATTTATGTGAGAATGTGTTATTTACATGGCTGTTTAAACTTGTGTAAGGGTAATACATTCGATCGTACGCTACAGGTACCATAATTCACTTCCGACTTTCGAAAATACCCCCGTTCACGAAAGCACGTACAAAAAGCTTTTAAAGCTCTCAAATATCGGATTTTATTTAGTAACTTAAATTTAAAAATTTAAATGAAATTTTGTACTATTTGATTTTCCTTCGAATAGTTCCTTGGGTGTGCTTTATACGAGTATTTTATGAATATAGATTATTACTAAGTCGTTACGGTGGGCTATGTAACGCTCATTTGAGTAAAGAAAATTCTTGTCGCTAAGAGAGAGAGAAATATGTTACTTCTATTATATAATTCACTGGTTGATAAGTCTACGTACATTTACGAGGAAATGCAGGTCTTAAAGTATGGCTATATTTATTTAAGGCTTATTTTAATATAACTTTCCCAGATCGCTGCCAACCAAGTCGAAACAACCAGCCAGCTGCTGCACCACCACTTTTTAAATCTCTGATATCTCCTAAGATATCCATTTTAATGAAACGCTCTTAAAAGCGATTTTAATCTACGTAATATATACAACATATTTCATGTATTTAAATGCATAATAAATAATACTGTACTGTATAAATTAGAGTTGTAAATAATACATATTTTTTGTAAAGTGTCTATGATAAAAATAATATCTGTGAGTAATCCATTAGAGATAAACTTTACTATCGCAGACTTTCTTATAAATGGTTTTAACGTCAGATTAATACAAAAATATGCCCGTTATGATATCACATTACAAATCTTTGAATTTTTCATTTTTCATCATTTCTGTACAATAATATAAATGCACTACCCACATAAACATTTCACTTGACTCACAATGTTGAACTGCATTAAAATCTGTTAAATAGTTTAAAAGATCTAATTGAACAGATAATATGAAATCTATGTATTGAAAATTATACTTCCTTGTATTTTTTTCCATTGCTGACGTCACCTGATGACAAGTGATGGCACAATCTGAGTTGGAAATGCCAGCGAGGCTGTGAAATTTGAAGACAACAAAAAAATTGTTATATTTTATATTGTTGCCTAGGTATGTGCTCTAAAATCCCTCTCTCCCCGTCCCACTGCTGGGCACAGGCCTCCTCACTCCGAGGAGCGAGGGTTTTTAGAGCATAGACCCACCACGCTGCTCCACTGCGGATTGGCAGGCATAGTACACAAGTGCACTCTCTATTCCTTCACTCTCATAGTCCGATGTGACGGGAATCCGACACGACCGGAGAGAGATCAGGCGCAGGACCGACGGCTTAACGTGCTCTCCGAGGCACGGGGGTGGATTACACCGCCAACTTCTCAACTTCGGACAAATATTGAGAAAATCTTAATAGAAAACTCGAACCCAGGACCTCATGTCTGTAATCGAACATGGTAACCACTGGACCAATGAGGCAGTAAGTTTTTTATATCATGAATAAAGAAGGGTTTGAATCTCTAAACTCATTCACTTACTTATCACGATATCACTTTCTTAAACCGATAGACTTTACAACATGAGTGCAGCTTTCATCTATGTTACATAAGAGTCGAACAGATCTTTAAAACTATACTTTTTATTGGTGCTGATACGTTGGCACTTGATTGTGATCACGCCTGATAGTAAGTGATGACACAATCTTAGACGAAAACGCGCTAATTTAATAAGAGGCAATCTCTTTAACCTCTAAACAAAGATTTTCCCACTGGATGAGGACTTACTCAGATGAAGCCATGAGAAACAGCTAGCTGATGAAGAAACAAATTCGAAACAACGGCATATCCATAGCTACATATCTTTATTAGTATTCAACAGGACTATTTGTGATTTATTAAAATCCCTTCATTATTTTAATTACCATCGGGCTCACTGTAGGCGTTGTTCGCTTTTAATTAGCAGGATAAAGCCTCCGACAAATAGCCGAGGGTAGTTGATAGAAATTCAATTCAATTTGAGCCGCTTTCATGAGCACAAAAAAATATTATAGCAGAAATTCTTTTAGATCACAAGGTATTAGAATAGAAAAAAGTCAGTGCTAATTAAAAAAAATCATATTTTTAAAATATTTTATTAGCATCATTTACGCTCCGACGTGTTAGCACAGCTAAATGAAATGAGTATTTCACAAATAATACATTACTAAAACAAAACCAGCAATGAAACAAAATCAAAATCAACTGTCACTCGAACGCACGGATCAATGAAACCGGGTCACTCGAATGACACCCGAGGCGCTTTATGGGGCGTAAATAATAAAACTTTTTTTTAATGAGAATTAATCTTTTTCCGTCCCATCATCAAAGTTGTCATTAGTACTATCGTCTGTCTTCGTTATCGGAAACGTTCTTCTAATACCTTATATATCTAGCGTATACTTTATTTCAAAAACTATTATTAAATACTAGCTAACATACTAGGCGATAGACGCCTCCCCCTGTCTCTACTCAAAGTTTAGTGTGCGATAGACATATACCGTTGACAGTGAGCATGTAACCTTAAACTTAATCATTTCCATACATTATGATATTAAAAAAATATCAATTTAAATATAAAATAGTTCAACTAAAATTAATGTAAGTTATCATTTTCATCGCACGTATCCTATTTTTTTTGCTGGGAAATGCTTTTAGGCACCTCCACCTCACTAGGTCAGGAGTGTGGGACTCGGCGAGGAGGGAGACCTCGCAATACCTACTAAAACCCAACGGAACCCTCCTCATCCATAAGTGAGGCACCAGGAGTTCTACTTTCGCAGTCGTACCTGGTACTTCAGATGAGTATAATTGAGGATTTAAGGTGAGGGAAGAAGGTGCGTAAACACCTCCTACTACCCTGTCTCCTTCGGTAATGAGAGGGAGTACCCGCTGCATTCTCCCTCTCTCACTCATGGGCTGCCTTAAGTGAAAATACGGTCTCGCAGAAGAAGGATACTCCTGCCCACATCATCTCATTGGAGAGCATCGCACCATGGTCCCCAGCGTGAGATTGCCGTCGATCAGGTACCCAGGCTGCACAATCTGCTGCAATGTGGTGCATTGAGTCGATAGCTGCACCGCACTGTTAGCAAGCGGGTGACTACTCCCGGCCGATTCGACGCAGGAACTTTCCAAAGCATTCATGCCAGGTCCTAACCTACACCGGATGTCCCGAGATGCATACGTTTTTTTTTTTATTAATTTAATCTTAAACTGTAAAATATAAGATGATTTAAATAAAAAAGGTACAGTTTCCAACACAATCTATGTATAATTCATCACCAACCCTCCTGAAAGTCTAGACTTGATAAATTAAATCAACAATTACTGTGGCACTTACCATAAACCGTTGTGTAAAAAACAGAAGGTAAAAGCTTGCCAGCGCTTAAGCAACTGAACTTAAGGTGATTGTACACGCTTTTGGGCAAGAAATATTTTAACATGCACTATTAATACACGGAATTTAGTGGCATCATCAAGTCATGGATTCGTATCCCGGGGTGAGTTTTGCTTTTAAAAACTATATATTTAACGGCTGTATACATTTCATCATTGTGCTTTTTGGTGGAAGGAAAACATAATGAAGAAACGTGTATATACTTGGAGCAGTTCCCCCTGAACCCTAAAAATCTGCACTGGAACAGCTTGGTGTATAGTTCCTCTAGATTTCCTGTCTCCTGTTAGTAAAGAGTCTCGTATCTAGCAATGGGACGTTTATGGACTGCTACTTACCCACGATATTATGTTTAGAAGCAATTCATACGGTTCACATTAAATTAAGCACAAGCTCTCCAGCAGATTTTTAGTATTGATGAATCTGAACATGCCATATCCTAAATTCGTCTTACGGGGAATTCAACCCGGTACATCAGACAGCAAAGCGAATACTCGCACCACTGAGGCAGCGAGGCCGTCGTTTATACATTGAAATTCAGTAATATAAATTTGCTATTTCACGCTGATATTTATTTAGTATTATTTGATATTTCCTGGTTAATACAACATAATGTGATGTTATAAATAGTGTTCATGTTATTTTATATTCTAAGTAATATTTGAATGTATACGCAACATGCTTTTGAAACTGTAATTTTGATATAGTTTGTGTAAACAATTATGAAATCTATCATATTTCGATTGATATTTACTTTAAACTTTATCATTAATTAGGTGACCTGAAAAGCCTTATTCTGTTAATATCGGCAGTCATTTTACAGATATTGAAACATATGATTTTGTTTAATTTTAGGCTTTACAACCCTTCTTAAGACATCCTCATTTAAGCTTATATATTCAAGCGAAAAACAGTCGATCCGGAGTTCTTTAATTTACAAAAAGTATAGTAAGTAGAACTGCCTCATTGGTCTAGTGGTTAGCATGGTTAGCTACAAACATGAGGTCCTGGGTTCGAGTCCCAGGTCGGGCCAATTCGAAATCGATATTGAGTTTTCTATTAAGATTTTCTCAATATTTGCCCGAAGTTGGGAAGTTGGCGGTGTGATCCACCCCCGTGCCTCGGAGAGCACGTTAAGCCGTCGGTCCTGCGCCTGATCTCTCTCCGGTCGTGTCGGATTCCCGTCACATCGGACTATGAGAGTGAAGGAATAGAGAGTGCACTTGTGTACTATGCCTGCCAATCCGCAGTGGAGCAGCGTGGTGGGTCTAAGCTCTAAAAACCCTCTCTCACATGAGGGAGGAGGCCTGTGCCCAGCAGTGGGACGTTAATGGGCTGCTACTTACTTTTTTATAGTAAGTAGCAGCCTATTAACGACCCACTGTGGCTTCCTAAATCACAGGAGAGGAGGATTTTAGAGCATAGACTCAAAACGCTACGCCACTCCAGAATTACGTCAGAGATATGAATATTCTTTACTATATTTTCCTACACCGAAAAGTAGTAGTAAAGTGGAATAGATCAGATTGACTCAAAAACTATTTCTCTAAATTTTTACAGACATAGATGACGCTGATTGGCACATTTAGTCATCATTGAAAATGACATTGTATTTAAACTGAATTTCAGTAAAACTTGAGATTATCGTGACTTTGGCGTTGTTTTACTATCAAGTGTAAATGGTTCTTCGGAGCACTCGCTTGATTAGACTGGGGCGAATTATGCGAATTAGCAATTGCGCTCTCGCATTCGTCTTCTCACATACAACGCAGTGAATTAGGTCGAGCCACAGTCTAACAATTCCCTAAACAGTACAATGGAAAGCTTTTGTTGCAAATTTTACTTATCTATACAAATAAAAAATCTCAAATGACGAAATTATTAAATCAATTTTGTTTTTGAATTTAACATTTAGAAAAGCGAATATATGAAATATTTTTATAAGTATATTTTGTGACGCAATCACGAGTTTCGTCCGTAAAAATTTTACCTTCATGCGCTTAAAGATCAATTCAAAATGAAGTATCTTTTTGTAATTGCAAGTAAACAGTTTCATTAAATGCATATATATGTTTGTCTATATAGTACTTATATATAAAACGGGTTCCGAGAAAACAAAATTAGAACCAAAGATTTAGAATGTACTTTGTGTTTCACATTTATGTACGAAGAGAAAAAAAAATTCATTTTTAGAGCGCTCGCTTGAAGTTTGTTGAATCTTGTTATTTTAACGTCATTAATTTTATTTTTAAATATCGATGTTTAACAAATAAATCTAAGATTGTTCATCAGAATAGAAAAATTGTTCCTAAAAACAAAAAAAATATAACTACCATATTTATTATTCTTAATAGATTATCTTTTTATGGTTAATACATCTACAAATGATAATAATTATATTGCAATCTAGTAATAATTAAATACATAAAAGCCTAGTATTTTTTTTTTTTAATAATACGATAACTCATAATAAAGTGTTGTAAAATGTCTAAGTTACAAACTCTTTTTTTGACAAAGAAGCCAGTGTTCAAGTGTTAGACGTCATTAAAAGTATGTAGCAGCCCTTTAATGTCCCACTGCTGGGCACAGGCCTCCTCACTCCAAGGAGCAAGAGTTTTTGGAGCATAGACCCGCCACGCTGCACCACTACGTATTGGCAGGCATAGTAGACAAGTGCACTCTCTATTCCTTTACTCTCATAGTCCGATGTGACGGGAATACGACAGGACCGGAGAGAGAGCAGGCGCAAGACCGATGGCTAAACGTGCTCTCCGAGACACGGGGGTTGATCACACTGCCAACTTCCCAACTTCCGGCAAATATTGAGAAAATCTTAATAGCAAACTCAATATTGATTTATGAATTGGCCCGACCCGGGACTCGAACCCAGGGCCTCATCTCTGTAGTCACTTGTTGTATTCACTTGTTTTAATTTGCTGACTTTTCTACGCTATACACTAAAGTTTAAAGACACCGTACTTATAATTCCGCTCAACGACCGTCTAACTGATTACTGCATCTTCATCCCTTTTTCCATAACCGCGCGTTAACGTAGTGCTTTCCAAGATAAACTAGTCACGTACTTTTATAAGTTTAATTATAAAAGATCTCAAAAGTTTAATTATAAAAGAGGTAGGTATATCTAGACATATTATTAAAATAAACTTTATGTATAAACTAAGTCGGACGATAGATAGATTTTCGTTAACATAAATTTTTATTGCCCGTAGTTTTTAATCACTTCCTTTTAGATTATTTGATACACACGTACATTCGTAATCTAATAAATATACAAATATTACTGTACGACGAATAAATATGTAATTGATACATTTTTACATTCGTAACATCATTCACGTAGAATGTCCGACATTAGCAAATTTTAAAATTACTCTACAGTTTTAATGAATTCTTAATATCAAGGAGGTAATGAAAGAATTTTTTTTAAATTGCTCCAATAATTTTTAGCTTGATAACAATAAAGGCAGTATACGTATATCAATAGTTGTTATTGGTATATTTGGAATATGAGCTAACTCACTAGTCGCAGACCTAGTTATAAGAATCGCTGCAATTTTCGTTAGATTAAAAATTTTAAATTCATTATATCTTTGGAATGGAATGTCCAATTTTAACAATTTGAAAAGTTTTTTACAGGTATTGAAACGGTTTTTATAAAATGTAGTCTTTAATCTATAAATATTTAATAGGATAAGGATTAAAACAGAGGTATGAAAAATATGGTTTAATTAGTGTCGCCGCTTTTGTTAACTTTTAAAATGTAAAAAAGTAGTTATAGCGGCATAAATACAGTGGTTGTACATATGATACTTTGAACTTTTTTGTAGATATTTATAGGTTCTAAAATACTGTAAAACATTTTATTGTTCTATCATCAATAGTTTCTCGCCAGAGCACGCGATGACAGTTTTTTTGTGAGATTTTTTCACACTTTTGGTTTCATTATTGCATGTTTATTAGGGATATGTACTTTTATCAGAAAGTAATGTAACCTATGTTACTAAATGAAAATGCAGCTTTCTAATGGCGAAACAAATTTTAAAATCGGTCCAATACTTTTTGTGTGAAAATGTTACAAACATACATACTTACATACAAAAACACAAATGTTTCCCCTTTTCTAATATAAGTTTAAATATATATATGTTAATACACACAATTTATTGTGTCTATTTCTTTGTATCCGATGTACGCATTAATGAAATATAGCAATTTTACTTAGTGATATAAACTTGAATAAAAGTGACGAAATGTTTCCTCTACACACTTCTTAAGATAGCTACAATTTAATTGCTTATGCTTCATTGCTACGGCTACAGAAAGGTACAATTCATTTGCTGATGCTACGTCAGTGCGGCTGTAAAAGGTTATAATTTCTGTATATATGCTGTGTTGCCTTGGCTTCAAAAAGTTACAATTTATATACGTGTGCTACATTACTGCTACTACGAATTGCTAGGTATTAAATATTGGATGATTGTGTACACATCACTTCGAAAATTTCGTCGCCGACATACAACTTTACATTTTAAAATAATTCATTAAAATTATCGAATATTTCAACTGACTGCATCGTTTCATTGAATGCGCACTTAACCGACCATATTTCTATCAATTAACTCATGAGTTATTAAACGCGTTCGCGGACGTAAAGGGAATTAAGTTAATATTGTATTGCATTCGATTATGAAATATCATTTCAATGAATCAACGATGACTTGATGACTGTATCTTTAATATATACAACTGTGGTCGACGGTGTCACTCCACTTTTTTTCGATAATGTGGCTATAAGGAGAAATCTCTACTTAGTATCTTATACACTTTGCTAAATTTTAAGACATTAGGAAATAAATTTGAATATCTCGTAAAGAGTGAGTAATTTTAGTGATAACGCCTTTATTATAAAATCGCCTTCGGCTAAATTTGTTCAATAGTTTTAAAAACTATTATACCAAAGGTTGTCTGGTAGAGATCGCTACCAAGCGATAAGACCGTCTATTGTACTCTGTATTGTATTAGCTATATATCTGTTTTTATTTTGTAATACTGTAGTGTACAAAAATAACAAATAAATAAATAAAAATATAACAAAAATAGGTATATATTTATTTAAGAACTATTAACAAACAAGAACATAAAGAGATTGAGTGTAGATCCGTTTGAACGCCCACTCGTGGTTTTTTTTAACGCAGTCCTCGTTTGGTTAAGGGAAATAACAGTATATTGTCCCGCACCCGCACGGACGTTTTTGAGTCGTATGCCCCGCTGGTCCAATGACGCTAAAGTGGCTCTTAGCACTTAAATGTTCACGAAAGACTCCCAAATATTATGATTTTTATTTTTGCTAATAGTTAAACTATACAATTTTATCTTTTGTTTAAATTAAAATTCTGATGTTGGCTTATGTTACGTTTAACTTTGAGATAGTGAAAAAAGTCGGTCTTGTATCTATAGGCTCGTATCTTAAAGATTAAAAGTTACCTCAAAGGTTTTTATTGTTATTGAAATCACTTATTTTTTCAAAATAGAAATAATTACTAATAAACATTCACAGTTTATAAAATACCACAAAAAAGTTAACGAACTTCGAAGCGACACACGCACCATTACTAACGGTCACTTTGTAACTGATTTATTTTTGTTTTTTCTATTGTCTGGTCTTATCTCTACGCATATTGTTACGGCATTTACCAAGAAGAGAAATAAATAATACACATTATGACTTATGAGATGCTTATATTACCAAGTTGAGACAGTACTATGGTATCATGTCAACAAATAGTGACACGGGCAATCAAACGGTTATAGGACTCCTTATCGCTAAAAAGAGATCTCTTTGAGAGGCCCCTTGACATAGAAGGTTAATTTGTGATATGCGGTACAGGTACAATATCAGTTTAATTGTGAGCTTTGACTGTTTCATGTTGGTTTATTAATAATGGTACAGCTTTTTAGATTTCTTACTAAAACGTCGACTTTTTGAAACAGTAGTAGATTCTTTACCAACACATTAATTTATGACGTATTAAAGCTTAAAAATACTATTTAAATAAAGGTGTTTTCATCTTGAAATTAATATTATTCAATATGTTGATTAAGTGGTCTATCGAACAGGCTCAGCTCTGCGGCTTACGCAGTTAAAAGAATTCGTCGTCTGACAGATGTTGATACTGCCAAACTGGTATATTTCAGCTATTTTCACAGCATTATGTCATACGGTATTCTACTTTGGGGTAATGCTGCTGATATAGATGCAATATTTGTGCTGCAGAAAAGGGCCGTTCGTGCGATTTACAATATGGGTCCAAGAGAGTCGCTAAGAAACAAATTCAAGGCAGTTAACATAATGACAGTTCACTGCGTATATATATTAGAAAACTTGTTGTATGTACATAAAAACATTGACTCTTTTAATAAAAAGAGTGAATGTANAAACAATTTAAATTCAAATATGCCGTTGTAACACATAATTTATAAATATATCAATTTTCTTTCTGTTGTAGATATTGTTTAAAATAAAATGTTTTTATGAATACACATTTAGCATTTACACTTTGACTTTACAGTTTGTTATTTTTTTTTACTGGTTTCTTACGATTTCAATGTTATTTTAAGTCCACAATCTTGTTTATAAATTTTAACGCTTTGATGAATCACTTAACCACTGCTTTATTTATTAATATAATCCTTGTTACACATTTTTAAACCCTTCTCAAAGTTTTTTAATTAGAAGGAATGAGTATAATTAATTTATTTCAAATGTTTTTACGGAACTATTGTTATTCGCGACAAAAGCGCGGGCCGCGCGCGCGCGCGCGGTGCGCGAAGACTATTAAAGATTAAATTACGGAACTTATTAGTATTGTTATGATTTACAGATGAATGTTTAGAAGATTTGAGTATATTAAAAACAAATATATACATAGAAAATAATATATAAAAGAATACAGTTACCTAAATGTTGCTTGGTTGAAATCAACCTCCGGACTTCTGCGAAATATATACTTGCATAAAGAACATTTTTAGATTATTAAAGGTTAAATCACTTAGACCGTTATTACGACGGATAGTATAATAAAAGAGAAAAAAAGCCAATAACGGAACAAAGACTTTTTCAATGACACATTGAGTGGCTTTTATACAAAGACTGCAATGGATTCATTGTGATGGAGTCAATAAGCAGATTAATTAAATGTTGCGTACAATGGCTATCCAGTAATTGGAACGCATAGACTTTCCGAAGTCAATACTGAAAAAATGCGCTACCAATTATTATGTCCGGACTATTCGATGACTGTTTATTCTTTGTAAAGGACTCTCATCTCCTAAGCTAGAAAAACCTTTCATAATTGGACCGTTCGTTGTCAGTTCAATGTATTCGTCCACTTTATCATCGGATTATCTACATATATAACGGGTTCCTCAAACTGCCTCATTAGTCTAGTGGTTAGCATATTCGACTACAGACATGAGGTTCTGGGTTCGAGTCCCAGGTCGAGCCAATTTAAAAATCAATATTGAGTTTTCTATTAAGATTTTCTCAATATTTGCCCAAAGTTGGGGTGTTGGTGGTGTGATCCACCCCCGTGCCTCGGACAGCACGTTAAGCCGTCGGTACTGCGCCTGATCTTTCTCCGGTCGTGTCGGATTGCCATCACATCGGACTATGATAGTGAAGGAATACAGAGTGCACTTGTGTGCTATGCCTGCCAATCCGCAGCATCGTGATTGGTCTATGCTCTAAAACCCCTCTCTCCTATGAGTGAGGAGGCCTGTGCCCTGCAGTGGGACGTTAATGGACTGCTACACACTTACTTTTTATGACGGGTTTGCCATTGACTGTAGTCTCCTGATATAGTGTAAGGTAGTAGCACGCTAATTTGGTATGGAATTGGGAACTATGATGGTGATACCATCGGGATAAATATACTGTTAAAGTTATTACGTATTTGAATGCAAATACGTAGTAACTTTTCATAAAACAAAAAAATGATAACTTCAGCATTTGTCGACTAGAGTTCCTTACACTTAAGTTTATTTTTATAATCGGTATCTCTTGTATATTAAAGTGTAATTTATCCATCTATTTATATATCATTTAGCCCATATAATACCTGGTCCCATAAACCCTTACATTGCTAGTGAATTACAGGTGCTAGATAATAAAACAAGATTAAACATCGTCCAGTTTAAAAAGAACCTTTTGAAATATATCTATCTATTTATGTATCGTTTATCCAATCTAAAACCTGTTAGCTTAAACTCTTACAATGTTAGTGAATTACAGGCGTTAGATAATAAACTACATTCACACAATAGTCTAATTTAAAATAACCATTTGAAATTTATCTGTCTATTTATGTATCATTTTTCAAATCTAAAATCTGGTCCCATAATCCCTTACAGTGTAAGTGAATTACAGGTGCTAGGCAATAAAACTACTTCAATAAAAGTCCAATATAAAAAGAACTATTTGCAATATAACTGTCCATTAACATTTATCCAATCTAAAACCTGGTCCCATAAATCTTTACATTGTTAGTGAATTACAGGTGTTAGGTAATAAAATTACATTTAAAAAGTCTAGTTTATAATAACCATTTGCAATTTATCTATTTATTTACGTATCAATTATCCAATCTAGAACCTGGACCCATAAACCCTTACATTGTTAGTGAATTACAGGGGCTAGGCAATAAAACTACTTTAATAAATTGCCCAGTATAAAAAGAGCTATTTGCAATATATCTGTCCATTAACATATCATTTATCCAATCTAAAACCTGGTCCCATAAATCCTTACATTGTTAGTGAATTACAGGTGTTAGGTAATAAAATTACATTAAAAAAGTCTAGTTTAAAGGAACCATTTTCAATTTATCTGTCTATTTATGTATCATTCATGAAATCAAAAACCTGGTCCCATAAACCCTTACAATGTAAGTAAAATACAGTTGCTAGGTAAAAAACTACTTTAATAAATAGTCCAATATAAAAAGAACTATTTGCAATATATGTGTCCATTAACATATCATTTATCCAATCTAAAACCTGGTCCCATAAATCCTTACATTGTTAGTGACTTACAGGTGATAAACNGACGGATAGTATAATAAAAGAGAAAAAAAGCCAATAACGGAACAAAGACTTTTTCAATGACACATTGAGTGGCTTTTATACAAAGACTGCAATGGATTCATTGTGATGGAGTCAATAAGCAGATTAATTAAATGTTGCGTACAATGGCTATCCAGTAATTGGAACGCATAGACTTTCCGAAGTCAATACTGAAAAAATGCGCTACCAATTATTATGTCCGGACTATTCGATGACTGTTTATTCTTTGTAAAGGACTCTCATCTCCTAAGCTAGAAAAACCTTTCATAATTGGACCGTTCGTTGTCAGTTCAATGTATTCGTCCAATTTATCATCGGATTATCTACATATACGATGGAATTGCGCTTGACTGTAATCTCTCCTGATACAGTTTAAGGTGGTAGCACGCTAAATTGGTATGGAATTGGGAACTATGATGGTGTTACCATCGCGATAAATATATTGTTAAGGTTATTATGTTTTTAAATGCAATACGTTGTAACTTTTCATAAAACAAAAAAATGATAACTTCAACATTTGTCGACTAGAGTTCCTTACACGTAAGTTTATTTTTATAATCGGTATCTCTTGTATATTAAAGTGTAATTTATTCATCTGTTTATATATCATTTAGCCAGTATAAAACCTGGTCCCATAAACCCTTACATTACTAGAGAAGTACAGGTGCCAGATAATAAAACTAGGTTAAAAATCGTCCAGTTTAAAAAGAACCTTTTGAAATATGTCTATCTATTTATGTATCGTTTATCCAATCTAAAACGTGTTAGCTTAAACTCTTACAATGTTAGTGAATTACAGGCGTTAGATAATAAACTACATTACACAATAGTCTAATTTAAAATAACCATTTGAAATTTATCTGTCTATTTATGTATCATTTGTCAAATCTAAAATCTGGTCCCGTAATCTCTTACAGTGTAAGTGAATTACAGGTGCTAGGCAATAAAACTACTTTAATAAAAGTCCAATGTAAAAAGAACTATTTACAATATATCTGTTCATTAACATATCATTTATTCCATCTAAAATCTGGTCCCATAAATCCATACATTGTTAGTGAATTACAGGTGTTAGGTAATAAAATTACATTTAAAAAAGTCTAGTTTAAAGGAACCATTTTCAATTTAACTGTCTATTTATGTATCATTTGTCAAATCTAAAATCTGGTCCCATATTCTCTTACAGTGTATGTGAATTACAGTTGCTAGGTAAAAAACTACTTTAATAAATAGTCCAATATAAAAAGAACTATTTGCAATATATCTGTCCATTAACATATCATTTATCCAATCTAAAACCTGGTCCCATAAACCCTTACATTGTTAGTGAATTACAGGTGCTAGGTAATAAAACTACTTTAATAAATAGTTAAGTTTAAAAAGAACCTTTTCATTTCATCCATAAAGAAAAACTTTGCATAAGAATGAGATTCTCTACAATGCAGCGTTTAATTTAGCAAACAGATAAAAGACGGCATCCTACAAGCGGATAAGGAAAGAAGGATAATTATGAAAGACTCTTTTAAACGAACTTGTCAGGTGACAACCGCAAGCCGCGAGACATTTTCATAGTTGAAATTTAGTATGCAATATTTAATTTTAACTTTATTGCTTTATATTTTGGAACATTTCTTACGGTGAAACAAAAAGCTGGCCAATTTTAATGTGAGATTATGCATCAGATGGGAATACGTATTTGAGAAAATAATAGGCCACAGGCTTATGTTCCAAATATTTCTTTCTATGCAAATATTTCTTCAACGAATAACTTTTTCCTTTTGTGAGATATTTTATATGTCTTGCTAATAGAGTCTTGTTACGCGAATTAGCTGACTCCCAATAATTTGTCTGCGTCCCGTAAATGAGCTACATATAGCTTTAAAACTTGATGGATTGCTGTCACTGACTTTTTTTTTACCTTTTTGTGTCAAACAACTCTGTCATACTCGTATATATTTGTAGGATACTTTTACGGTAAACAGAACCCCAAAAAACTAGCTCTCTAAAAGCGCAGGACTGGTGGATTAACGTGTTCTCCGAGGTACGGAGGCGGAGCACACAGCCAAATTCACAGCTTTGGGAAAATCCTGAGAATTTATTAATAGATAACTCAATACCAATTTTTAAGTTCGCCCGACCCGCGACTTGAACCCAGGTCCCCATGCCTGTAACCAAACATACTGACTATTAGACCAATGTGAAAGTCTGACCGCGATACTCTGAAACAATTGAACGGTTTTCTTTAATTTAGTTGGATTTGTTCCGACTTGGACATTCAGGAGTCGTTGATTATGGATTATGTCGTAGGGTTCTACACAGCATTCTGCGGGGCACAGGCCTCGAGGCAGGGTTTCCTGGTCAGGGCACTTTTCCTAGGGCATTTAATAAATTATTAATATTCTTTTTTACCCGTTTGGCCGTATTCGGTGGGGGTATCGTAAGTGTGTCACCACTGCTACCACGTGATCCTTGTCGTTATCACCTGCGTCTGGTGGTGGTGACAAGTGGAGGTCACGATCCAGAGGATGATCAGTAATTGCCACTTTCTGACACTGGTAGGCAATACAGTTGATTTGTGTACGCAGGGAGTTATCCACATGGAAGATACTTCTCGCCTGCTGGGTGTCCTGAAATCAATCCTGACGTACCTCAGAGCTCCTGCTAACAGATGTAGGCAGTTGTTCTGCCGGATCTACAGCTTGCTCCTGGTATTCTGAGAAGAAAGAATACCGGGTACACAGTATGGTAACTGCTACCAATTAAGTTACAGAACTTTCGAATAAAAGGCATTTTACATCCAATATTTAAGTATACGCAAACGATGTTTCCTGAATTAGCTGGTATTAGCATAAATTAAAAATTCTATTCATTCATATCCTCAATAAAATTTATATAAGTTTAGTATACATATATATGCTGAAGATATTGTTATACCCACGTGAAAGCTATGAAGAACGTTACTAGTCGTTTTGTGTATTACTATACTTTTTATTTCTTTTTTGTTTACACTTTTATTACCTTCACACTGTATATGAGGCATGTTAAAATGAAGTAACTTTTTACGATCGCGAAAAACGTACTTATTCTTTCCTTTCCAGTACATTATCCTTTAATGTATCCGTAAAAGGATCTAAAAATATAATTCAGACAGCACTGGTTTTACTTTGGGATTAATTCATTGCTTATATTAAGAGAGAGAGCGTTGTTCGTTAGTCCTTAATGACTTGAATTGAAGACCTAAACTAGATATATATACGTATAATTTCAAATGAATTTAGTCTAACCTCTAAGTTAAATACAAGTTTAAGTGAAGAGTATACAGGTTTAAATTTGTATTAATTAAACAAACTTAAGACTTGACTGTTCGTCGAAACATTACACAAATACTTCAATATAATTATATACTAGTTTTATAATACTGTTGAGTTTGTATTAAGTTCGTCGAAGGCTCTTTTCTTGGAAACTCCTGATTCGAATTAAAATATTAGTTTAGTGTTAGATAGTACATTTATAGACAAAACCTTAACCCTTTATAAATACACGTTACGATACAATAAATGCGGGAAACCAATCCAAAATGTTGCAAGAACCGGTAAAATTAATTTCTGTTAAGAATTTCCGTTGCATTCCAAAACTATTAAAGTTACGCAACTATCATGTATGACAAAATTTATTTGCTTAAAAAGTTCTAAAAAATATTATATAAGAGCACATGTCTATCTTTTATGCATATCTCGCTATAACCTCTTTTATACCTATCAAATTCGATTTCTCTTTTGACGTAACGTAAATGAAGTTGAGTAGATGGTTTTGATAAAGACGTCAAGCTCATATAATAAAATGTATACGAAATATCACATATCTAAAGAAGACATTAAAAGTAACTATTCTCAAGTAAAAGCATCCACGTCTCCCCAGATAATACTTACTTATGGCTCAGGTAGACCTAGTTTTTAGTTGAATAGACCTGGCAACACTCCAAAGGTGCCATAACCATATTATATATAAAGGTTACTTAAATTTTCATAAAGATGATATTGTTTTTCCTGAGGGATTAAATGAAATTTATAATTACGTAAAGAAATAAAGAAATAGCAATACTAAAATTATACAAGTAAGGTTGTTCCCTTTTTTTTCGCTGGGAAATGCTTTTATGCACTGGCCCCGATCGTGTGTTAGGAGTGTGGGACTCGGCGAACAAACAGACCTCGCAATATCCACTAAAACCCAGCGGAATCCTCTTCATCCATGAATGAAGCACCAGGGGTTCAACTTTCGCATTTATCCCTCGTGTCCCAGATGAATCCGACTGAGGATTCTCCACGATGGAAGGGCTTACGCTTATAGACGCTCCTTGTAGCCCGCCTCCTCAGACAGTATGAAGGAGCATCCATTGCAATCTCCCTCTCTCGTTCGTGGACCTCCTTCAGTGAGATTCTAAATATAAGAATACGAAGAACACTTTAAAAGAATAATCAATTATTTATTACTTTTTAGAGCATATTAATATATTTGTAAGTTTGTTTTGACGGCGGTTAAAATTTCTATTTATTTTTTGATTTTTAGTGAATCTGAAGTAAACTAAAAGTTTTTGTCTCAAAATTTGTACACCTAAAAACGTGTTGCAATGCAGCAACAAACGTAAGCTCATTGCTATTTGATTACAGACACTTATATTTTCTGCCATAAACCGCACCCTTACTGTAAGCCGTTGAAGAGATCCATTGATCTTCATATTTAACTACAACTAGCACTTGACCATACCAAAGTTACAGTAGACAACTCAAATATCCGGATAGCCTATAGAAGATTCTGTTGAGTATCATTCATTTGCTCCTAAGAATTGAAGAGTTGCGTCACTTTGTCATGGATTCCATCATCAGAACCTAACCAAACAACCCCTAAAGTATATCCTTTCCAATAAAAAAGAATCATCGAAATCGGTTGGCGTGATCTTAAGTTATTCCCTATGTATGAGGTAACAAACATAAAAAAAAAATACAGACGAATTGATAACCTCCTCCTTTTTTTGAAGTCGGTTAAAAATTACACTGATACTCCAACAATTGTCAATATATAGTCTGCTGTGCACAGGCCTCCTAATTCACAGTAAAACCTCACAGGGTTTTTAGAGGATAGACCCCACATACTGATCCACTGCGTGTGGTTCTCACAATTCCTTCAGTCTCATAATCCGATGAGATGGATCAGGCGTAGAACCAATGGCTTAACGTGCACTCCGAGGTGGGACACACCGCCAATATCCCAACTTCGGGCATATAGTGAGAATTTCTAAACAGAAAACTCAATATCGATTGTTGAATTCACCCGACCTGTGACACAAACCTTGGACCTCATGTCTGTAGTCGAACATGCTGACCACAAGACCAATAAGGCAGTTTATTTTAGTGCAATGTACACGTAACGAATATTTTTCCCTACCGTTCATAAGTAATTTTGCTTTAATAAGATAATTTTTTAAAACATCTATCTAATGTATAAATTTAATAATGACTATGTTGTGAACATTTTCTAAGTGTAATACTATGTTCGAATATTGATGTTTGATAGTGGACTCAAACGAATAACCCGATAAAGTATGTTTTATAGTAAAATGCCTTGATCCGGCAGCAGACAAGGCATCAGTTGCGAATTTATATGAAGAATTTTATGGCAAATATGTGAATAAAATCGGTCTACATTGGCCATCGATACAGGAAATTTATCGTTTCCTTTGTCTCCTAGTAACCGGGTCCACCGTTCACGCTAACCGAGTAATTTTTCACGAGATACTGTATCACAAGGAAATAATATTATATTTGTGTATAACAAGAAAGATTTGATTCTTGGTTTGTTGTGGATAAACGTAATTTTTTATTGCTGTTAAATTGTCTCTTGAATATAAGTAATCTAATTATAACAGCTAAACTGAGACCAGAACTCTTTGCTTTGACACAATTCAATAAACCTAATTTTACAAGAGAACCGATTGTAATTTAAAAAAAAAATGTGTACACTAACTAATGCCACGACATTTTATGATGGCAGTGTCAATTTGGTAATTTGGATGAGTTAATAATACAAGAAAATTAGATAATTCTGTAATCTTCTGTGACCTTAAACAAAATTTTGTCAATGATTATTATCCAAAAACCATTTAATTAATGAAGTTTACCAGTATTCTAAAAATCTAAAAGAAAAACAAAAAAGGAAAATCTAAAAGAAAAATAAAAATCTCAAAAAAAAGGTGTTTTTTCTTTTATTTAAACCGTTAAATAAATTTTGGGCATTTGGTGCATTGAATATACTACGAGTATATCAGAAATTGAACCTCAATAGTATTTTGCCCATTATGTAAATTTAATTTTAGATGGTTCTTCTATACTTCTATTTCAGGGCATAAAGATTTCCCTTCGAGTCTGCTCAGATTTCCATTACCTCGGCTCTATCTTCCAAAGCGACGGCGGCATTGACCGAGATATTACTAGCAGGATAAATGCAGGTTGGATGAAGTGGAGGCAGGTCTCGGGAACAATTTGCGATGCCAGAATGCCCCTTAAACTAAAGGGGAAGATTTATAAGACGATCGTAAGACCTGTCATCCTGTATGGATCAGAGTGCTGGGCCACCAAAGGGGAGAATGAAAGGAAATTGCATGCAGCGGAGATGCGAATGTTGAGATGGATGTGTGGAGTGACAAAATTGGATAAGATTAAGAATGAGTATATTAGAGGAAGTGTGAAAGTAGCACCAGTGACCGAGAAGTTAAGGAGTGGAAGGTTAGCCTGGTATGGACATGTAATGAGAAGGGAGGATAGCCATGTATGTAAGAGGGTTCTAAATATGATGGTAAGCGGCAGGGCCGGGAGAGGGCGACCAAAAAAAGTGTGGATGAATTGTGTGAAAGAGGATATGTGTATTAAGGGTGTGAATGTAGAAATGACAGCGGATAGAGTGAAGTGGCGAAAGGAAACATGCTGTGCCGACCCCACCTAGTGGGATAAGGGCAAGAAAACAAACAAACAATGAAGAAATGTAAAGGTGCAGCCAATGAAAAATATTCCAAAGAATAACAAACCCTTAAATTAGCCCGTAAATGTAATGCAGTAATGACACAATCAGAAATCAAATCAATATATACATGTCGGAGTGTAATAGTCTGTGGAACGCTGGCGCCATCTGTCTATCGGCGTGGGGCAGAGTCAATAGTGACAACCCGGCGCGCATCTCTCGGTAGTTCTCGGGTGACGGTCCGCCAGAGCGGTCGACTATTGAAACTGTCGCGACCATGGCTATTATTTATAACATTACCCACCAACGCCCACAGTATAGAAATTAAATTATGGATGCCATAATATACATAATGACGATGTCGGCGGAGAACCCTACGCCGAGCTTTATGCTCCTTCTCTCTTATTCTCCGACAAATATATTTATATAAGGAATCATCAATATCTCGGGAACCATAAGGCGTAGAGACCTAAAATTTGGTAGGAATATTCCTTTAGCCGAGTAGAGGTCAGGTAAGAACGGATTTTACGAAATTCAACCCGGAAGGGAGAATGCGGGGGTGTTAATTAAAAAAAATAAAATTTCACATTTAAACTAAAATTCAAACTTCATATTAACAAACTATTTGTAAAACAATTTGCGTAATATATATTGTCTTAATTCCGATTAATGTCTGCAATTGTGATTACTATATTATTATATACTGTTATTCTGCCGTATGTTTAATGCTGATATGGATATAATATTTGTACTGCAGAAAAGGGCTGTTCGTGCGATTCATAATATAGGTCCAAGAGAGTCGTTAAGAAATTCAGAGCAGTAAAATTAATGACAGTTCACGACCATAAAAGTTTTGACTATTTAAAAAAAAGAGAATGCATCACATATAATTTAAGAAATAAAAATAAAATTGACAATTCATTCAAGGTTAACTGTATATTTCTCTATAACAAACTCCTAGAAGAAGTAACAAAGATGTATCTTAATAAATTTTAACCTTTTATTAAAAGAAAAGTAATTGAGCAATCATTCTATAACTTGAAGGATGACTTAGAAGATAAAAAAATCGTGGGAGTAAATGAATTGCTCCAATCGATATAGATATATATATTTTAATGATGATGAAAAGAAAACGTACACCCGACTGAGTTTGTTGTGGGCTCTTCTCACGATAGGGCGCGCAGGAACCCTTGTAACTTTAGATTGTAAGTCGTTTTTTAATATAAAAAAAATAAATTTGACGATTTAAAAATGCTGTAAAGGCCTACTTGAATATAACAAAAATAAAAGTGTATCTTCGAAAACGTAAAATAATATTAAAAAGAGGTTTCTTTTTCAAAGTATTTGCCGGTGTTACTACGCTATAAATCTAGTTCAGACTGAATAAAAATCAGAGTGAACTCCTTTTAGAACTCCCCATACTGAGTGACACGGAGACCAGAAAGTCTAAAGTACAAAGTTTCACCTGGCGTTTAGTTTGCCGGACAACTTAGCAGCTAGACACAGGAACGCTTTTACGGTTCCACTTCGATGTTTTACTATACCTAAATTGTCTATGAACTTTATCACCATGACTACAAACCAGTTATATATTTCAATTTAGAATGTAAAAGGGTTTATACTTTTTACTTCTACAAGTTTAAACAGTCTCGTTGGCACCGTGGTGAGAGTACTCCTCGCTTTGCTAGCCGTGGTCCCAATAGACCGAATTTAGAAAGTACAGACAAGCAAAGAGATTTGTTTCTTACCAGAGTAGCGCGCTTTCATTTTAGCCTGTATCATTATTTACCATCAGGTATGATCACAGTCCATCCCTAATCTGGCATCAATAAAAATAGAAGTTTAAATTATAGGTTTTCTGTTAATAATTTAATATTAAACTCGGCAAAGTAAGTGTATAGAATTCACTTTGCCAAATGCAAAAGAAGTCTGTAAAAATATCCAAATAGATGATTGTCATTTAAAGAACGTTTACAGTCTTCTTAGGAATAAAGTTAGACCAGAGTCTAGTATGAGAACAGAGGCTTCAGTGGTGTATTTCGCTTATTTTCATAGTCATAGTTCTACGGCATGTTGTTATGGGGTAAGGAGGCGGACATTGAAACTTTAACTTTATATAGCAAAAGAGAGCAATACGTGTCATATATCAATTGGGATCTCGCGTTTCTTTGAGAGAAAACTTCAAAGAAATATCAATTCTCACAGTACCATCGCAATATGTTTTCAATAACATTTTATATATCCCTGATAATATCATTATTACAGCGAAACACAATTTTAATACAAGAAATAAAAACAAACTTGTAATGCCATACTTTAGAATAAAGAACGTTCAGAATTCATTTGTCGGGTTGAGCATATGCATTTTTAATAAGATACCCGAATCACTTCTGAGCCTCCACATAGATTTAAGTAATATGTTAAAAACGTCCTATTACAAAAAGCATATTATAATATTGAAGATGTTTTAAATAATATAATATTAAAATTCTTATGTCGTAATATATAAAATGTTAATTACGTTAATATCTATTAAGTTTTCTTTTAGAATTTAGATACAGTACTAAAAAATCAATTTTCTATTTAAAATTTAAGGATAATTGCTATTTTAATATTGATAAATAAACTGTCTAATCGTTTTTAGAAATCAGAAGAAAAGATCGATGATAAAAATATTTCAAATCATATTTTTGACTTATTTTAAAAAAAGTTAACACAATAACTCAAAAATTTGCTCTTATGCATATGGTGATTGTAATTATCGCATATAATCAACCATATTCTAAGAGAAATACGTCAATTTATGTATAACCATGAATATTTCTTTAAAAATATAGACACTTCCTAAGAATGGGTTTCTATACATTCCCAAGGGATTGAGCAGTACGCGGGTTATATTGAATGGATCAACTAGTATAAGTAGTGGTTTAAATAAATTAATATTTCGACGGAATTCCCCATATTCCCACGGGAGCACGAATTAAGCGAGTGATTACACGGGAAATAGCTATTAATACATATATAATAAATACATAGTTTCGACGGCCTCGCTGGCGCAGTGGTGCGAGTATTTGCTTTGCTAGCGGAGGTCCCGGGTTCGATCCCCGGTAGGACGAATTTAGGAAATTGTATTTTCTAATTAGTCTCAGTCTGGACTGGTGGGAGGCTTCGGCCGTGGCTAGTGACCACCCTACCAGCAAAAAAAAAAACGTACCGCCAAACAAAGAGATTTGTGTTCCGGTACGATGCTATGTAGAAACCGTAAGGGGTATATCGCCTCTTAACAGATTAGCGCGCTTCCATATTAGAGTCTATCATCACTTGCCATCAGGTGAGATCACAGTCAAGTGCTAATCTGACCGCAATAAAAAAAAGAAAAAAAAGTAGTTCAACACATTTTGATTGAATAAAGGCTAACGAAGATGATAAATACAGTTATAACCCTTTCACTCGCCTCCAAATGTTATGTTCCCACGTAAACATACAGAGAACATGAACGTTCGTTTTTTATGTCCAAAGGTAAATTATATACGAGATAGGTTGTTTAGTTAAATATGACAGTAAATTATTTACTTTCCCGTAATTGACGCAATTACCTTTGCCCTCGCGTGCTCATGTATTAGCCATATTTACTCTGTAATTTCAACTTTACTGAAGTTATCTCTATCGAACATTTAGGGTAAAGTTGAAACATTCTGCCTTTATTTTTTGTACATTTTGAATATTTTTTATAAAACTGGTTATAACCATTTTTTGCTTAAACTTGAAAATAAGCGAGTTACTGAAGAATCAAAGTCCCCCTTCTTTGCCGGTGACGCAACAGGGTGTGGATCCGGAACACCGAAAGTAAAGTTGCCGACGACTCCCTCCAACGATTCTCGAAGAAAAATTACTGTAAAAAAATAATACAATGTGAGATTCTAATTCTTAGTAATTAATATGTTTATTATATAATAGAAATATTCAGGAAAATGTAATCTAAGGAACGTCCTATTTATATCCCATTGTTGGGCACAGGACTTAGGCCCACGCACGAGAGAAGGAGAACGTATTGGATGCTTCCTCAACGCCGAAGGAGACAAAGACGTTATATTACGCGGCGTATTGTTGCACACCTCATATGCCTCTGTGAATCCTCAGTTGGTCTCATCCGGGAAGAATGAAGAAGAATATGCAAGTTGAGGGTTTTCGCCACCACATCAGTCGGTATGTAGAGCCAAAGTGAAGCGTGTATTCAACTGTAGCGTGGAGTGCGACAGGGAGATGTTATCTCTCCGGAGGTTTTCACCGCGGCGCTGGAAAACCTTTTTATCATGTGGGCATCAACATAACTCATCTACAGTTTGCCGATGACGTGGTCTTTATGGCAGAGACTCTCGAAAATTTTAATACAATGCTCGATGACCTCAGCAGAGTTTTTCGACAAGTGGGCCTGAAAATGAACATGGAGAAGAACAATTCAGCCCTCGAAATAGTTGACGAGTACAATTATCTAGGACATATCGTGCAGCTAGGTAGGTCTAATTTTGAGAAGGACGACAACTGCCGAATCCAATCGGTTAGGTAGCGTTCGGGAAATTACGCCAGATATTTTCGTCCGATGTCCCTCAGTGCCTGAAGACCAAAGTCTTTGAACAGTGCATGTTGCCAGTTATGACCTACGGTTCTGATACGTGGTCGCTGACTATGGGCTTCATGCAAAAGCTCAGATTGGCTCAGTTGGCGATGGAAAGGACTATGCTTGGAATTTCGCGAAGCTGAAGTGGCAATGGGCGATGCACATAGTCCGAAGGACCGATGAGGGTTGGGGCCCAAAGGTGCTGGAGTGGTGCAGTGTAGGCAAAGCCTGAACAAAGTGGACTGACGACATCAAGTGGGTCGCCGGCAGCCGCTGGATTCAGGCGGCGCGAAATCGGTCCTTGTGGGCGTCATTACGTGAGAGCTATGTCCAGAAGAGTACGTTCATCCGTTGAGACGACGACGACGATCTCATCTCTCTCCGAGTTCCACACTCTTGCCCCATTATGGGTAAGAGTTGGCGTATAAATATATTTCCAAGCCTAAAGTAAGCATTACTATGATTATTTTACTATATTCAAATGTCATTTGTAAGAAGTCATTAATTAGTTCAATAAGCTTATTGAGTGTGAAGGAGACTGTATAACATTTATGCTTGTATTTTCCATTGTCAGCCATTGTTGATACAATTAATTAATGTGCTTATTTACTATGTTGATGTCGCATTGAGCTCGTATTATGACTCGATTCGTTGAAATTATTGTATTCGTATAAATATTTATTCTGTCGAAATAAAAACAATATACTCAATTGAAATATAATAAGCCGTGCTTTATGTTGCAAAATGTTTACAAATATTTTGTTAAGCTGATTTGTCAAGAGAAAGACACTCAAAAACCGTATTTAGGTTAGTGCTTGGTTGTGATCACACCTGATGGTAAAAGATGATTCAGTTTAAGATGGAAGCGCGCTAATCTGTCAAGAGGCAATTTTCCTCTTATGGTTTTTACAAAGCATCGTACCGGAACACAGCTCTCTTGCTTGGTGGTACGTGTTTGCTGTTAGGGTGGTAACTAGCCATGGCCGAGGCCACCAGTCCAGTCTTAGACTAATAAGTTTGCCCCTCAGTGTAAACTAAATTTATTATTATTTATTTATTTATTTATTGTTAAAAAAGAAAAAAATACATTTATATTCTTATATCTATTAGCATAAAAAAAACCACTGGGATTTGTAAAGTATGCTAACAAGGAGGTAATCATCTAGGTAAGCCAGCAAAACGATTGCCCGTTGAACAAACTTATACATTATAAGAGGTGACTTAAAAAGTAAGTTTTCAGGTTTTTTTTAATGTTGTGGGGATTAATATGGTCCCGTACGTTGGTAGGTAGCTCATTAAGTAGGCGAGGAACTAGGTAAGCATTCGTGCGCTCGCCGTATCTATTGAGCGCTCGCGTAATACATAACCGGTTTTGAGTGGCAGAACGCGTAAATACAGGATGTTGTACTTTGTTCCAATATATATCATTGAAGAAGTTTTCTTTTAAAATCAAATATTTAACTTGTAGCTGTACGGGTAGAGTTTTACTCTCTTTGAATAGTTTAGTATCTGAGTAGTCGCAGTGGTTTTTGT
This sequence comes from Elymnias hypermnestra, assembly GCA_015832385.1. Taxonomy (NCBI): domain Eukaryota; kingdom Metazoa; phylum Arthropoda; class Insecta; order Lepidoptera; family Nymphalidae; genus Elymnias; species Elymnias hypermnestra. Next base: position 393,903 of record JACTOM010000053.1, on the reverse strand, counting down.
TAAGGATTAGTTTTAATATTCTTTTTTGTAGTTTAAATATTTCATTTAAATAACAGTTATATGTACGTCCATAGCTGCTTAAACCATACTGAATATATGATTGCGCTAGGGAATTATATAGCATTAGTTTTATTTTAAAGGGAATACGGTTCNACTGTCGCGTTCCTAGCTATTAGTGTTAATGAGTTTGTGTAAATTGATATCGGGAACATTAAGTGATTGAACATTATAAACCGAGTTAATTAATACAGTGTTTGATTGCACCAACAATACCCATGAACGCCCACAGAATAAGAAATTAAATAATGGATCTAATTAATAACGATGTCGGCGGAGAACCCTACGCCCCTGTGTTTTATGTTTCTCCGTTCTCTCTTATTCCCCGACATATATATATATAATCCGTATAATAAAACTGTTTGTTTTCCAAATGAATTAAGTCAAAATATAAAAGCTAAGTTTAGTAGGATTAACGTCCCAATGTTGGGTACAGACCTCTTATCTCAAAGAAGTTGGGTTTTAGAGCATTGAATCACCAGCTGCTCCACTGCGGGTTGTTAACCACAGTATACAAGTTCTGTCCTCACTCAGGCATGGAGGTTACGCAGACCGCCAACTACACAACTTTGGGCAAATACTGAGAATATATTAACAGAAAACTCAATATCAATTTCAGAATTTAACCGTCCCGGAATTTGGACCTAGGGCATCATGTTTATAGCTAAACAAACTGACCACTAGACTAATAAGAAATAAAGAATGAAACATTTATTCTGTGACGGTGTTACAAGCAGTATTCTTGACCTCGCTTTGCAGTGTTACTGTCCATAACGCCACCTGGAGAAGGTTTCCAGCTCAGCAATTCTCATGTGTTGTAGAACATATGACGCTGATTTTCAGCTGTGACCCCGGTGACGCCACAATGTCTTTCAACGTTAAAAAAATTAAAAAACAAAACAGCTGATAAAAAAAACATTAAAGGTATACCAAAATTAAATTCTAATATCTATCTGTTTATTTATAATTCTGATATGATGCAGAGTACATAATAAACTAAACTTAATCAATAAAAAAAGGTGAATGATAAAATAAAATGAAATAGATTGATAGTAAAAACATTAAATAGCTCAGTCATACTTCTTTTTAACCGACTTCAAAAAAGGAGGTTATCAATTTGTCTCTATTTTTTTTATATGTTTGTTGTTTGTTGAAAGGTGGTGCTTCCCGTAGAGTTTAATTTTTTTAAATCCGATCCTGATGATGGCATGCATGAGAAAACCGGATAAGTCTTAAATTTGCATTAAACGTCACTCAGACCGATTTCGATGATTCTTTTTTATTGGAAAGAATACACTTTAAGGGTTGTTTGATATTAGTTTAGTTAGGTTTTGATCATGTGATCCACGACGAAGTAACGGAACTCTTCAATTATTTGGAGCAAGTTAATGATACTCAGCAGAATCTTTTATAAGATCTCCGGATATTTGAGTCATCTACCGTAACTTCGGTATGGTCAAGTGATTGTCGTAGTTAAATATGATGATCACTGGAACTCCTCAACGGCTTACAGTACGGGTGCTATTTTTGGCAGAATATATAACTGTCTGTAATCAACTATGAGATAAATTTGTTAGTTTACTTCAGATTCACTTAAAATCAAAAAATAAATAAAAATTTTAACAAAAAAAGAACCGCCTTTAAAGCCAACTCTTACAAATGTATTAATATGCTCTAAAAAGTAAAAAATAATTGTATTCTGTTTTAGAGTTCTTCGTATTCTTATATTTGGAGTTGGTGTCAGCCAAGGTACCTATATAAACAAGCTATAGGTGGAAGTAGCGCCGGAGCTGCCAAGTGGACACGCGGGACACACCTACCTTGGCTGACGTCGACTCCAAATATAGGAATACGAAGACCTCTAAAAAAGAATACGCAATTATTTTTTTACTTTATAGAGCATATTAATATATTAGTAAGAGTTGGTATTGAAGGTGGTTCTTTTTATGTTAAGTTTAAATAAAGTTTCAAGTGATGTATAAAATTATACTTTGTGGCACAGTCTCGGATGAGTGGACCAATATTGTTCCAACATAATGAGGCAATAATATGAATAGTTAAAGATAATATTAAATCATACCCGTTCTAAAAAGCAATATAAAGTCAACACAGTAAATAAAAGACATTTAGCTAAAGCACCTTTCACCGTAGAGCCACGTAAGCAGCACTCGAGAGAGCTCTCTGACAGTCGACTGTGTTTACACTAATTGCCGGAGACAGCCGTCACTCTTTGAAATTTCAGTTCCGACTTACTTGAGTAGTTTTAGAAAAATATTAACCTGGTTTTGCTTTAAGATTGACGAAGTGCTAACGAAAATAGACCGTTCTTGGGCAAAAGTTTTTTAGTCTGCAATAGAAATGCCATCTGAAAGGCTAGCTCGTTTAATTATATCCAGCCCGTATTTATTTTCTGGCGACGGCATCTGCTTTTTAATTTTGTGTATAATCCCAGGTCGCCGCTGAAAACCTGCGTTGGGGTAAATCCACTACAAATATAGATTGTCAAATTACCACAAAGTGATTTCGGCTCTGGTCATAAAAACGTGGATGGCAATGCCATACTTTAGTCCAGTGGTATACACTTGTTCCTCAGAACAAAAATGTTAATAGAGTTTAAAATAATTTGAAAAAGAAGCTTCGACTATGTAACCAAGGAAGGACTTGTTTACTCATTTATTTATTACAACATTCAATAACAAATTTTATTAGCTTAAAAATATGTTTAGACACACATTACGATAAAACCTCAGACGTGGCGAACAGATCGCTAGGCTTTGTGCTTGGATAGAGATGCTAAAAGCTTTAAATAGAGATCTACAGAGAAGTAGATTGGAATATGGCTGATAGTTTAGTCGCCTTATTACAAATGCCATATTAAAAGGATACGAGAAAAAAGTTAACGGATACCAAGATAAGCTCAACTACTTCAGTAAGATAAGTTTAGAAAACCGTAGCATGATTTTATCAATGACTTTCCTGTTTAAACTATTTCATAGTGATATTGATAGTCCAGAACTTGTGTCTAATTTTTTATAATAGTTTTTCTGAATTTATACGTAGGATGATGCAATGTATTTTGGCCAATGTATTGTAGTTTTATTTTATATATCTAATATTTATTTATAATATTTCTCCTTTAATTAATTTGTTTATTTTTAATTTTTATTCTTGTTTGACAATTAATAATATTATCATGTTCTTATGACAGTATGTATAATTTAATTTAATCTGACTTCATGTATGCTGTGATAGCCTATTATTAGTTGGACATATTCAGCATATCTTAGGGTTTTTTGATCATAAGTAAAACGTATATTATGTCATTATGTACGTGCTATTGGCTGTCCGAAATAAATAAATAAATCAATGAATGATCGAACTAACGAACGAACGAACTACGAAGGAGCGAGCGAACGAACGAACGAATAAACAAATAAGTAAATTAATGATGGGTATAAATAAGTTGCGGAACTTAATAAAATAATTTTAATAAATCAAAGACAATACATTCTAAAGAATCGTAAGGAGAATTAGTGAATTACAAACTTTGGTGACGCATCAAGACAAATTGCCAAATATTTTGACTTATAAAAAACCTCGCGTGCGTCGAAAATTTGAGGCATGTGCACTAAATTACGCATTTATTTAATCAGAAAGCTATGTGACACTTTAATTACTCAATTTTCTGCTTTCTAAAACATAATATAATCGAGACTTATTTATGAAATATGTAGCCAGGTTTTAATGCAACATTCACAGACAGACACACATTTTATTGTTATATAAAAAAATAAATGGAACATTTCATAGTATAAATATGTTTGATTTTAAAATATTCTTTGAAGTTCTATGATATATCATGTGAAATTCTAAGGCACAAAACGTAGGAAACGGTTCCAACTTACATTCCTAAGGCTGAATTAAGAGGTTAAAAGTGCACGGCCGCAAAGGGGCTTTCCACTGTATTGAAATTCAAAGAGTGCTCGTAAAACACTTTCTGCTTAGTTTAGTTTAGCTGTGAGTTAGAAAAAGACGCTTTCTTTTGACTAAGGTTTCTCTGTACTGGCTAACATTATTAAGTATTGTGATGCACGTTTATATTCAATCATTTAAATGGTACCTTAACAAAGATTGGGTTTAAGCATCGGTATGCAAGTGTCTTAAGGACACTTATTATAGATGATAAACGTCACTTTTATTCAAATATGCATGCATCAACTAAATTAATCTCCAGAGGCAATTATGGGAATTAGTCCAATCATGTTAGCTCAAAAAAGGTGATTATTTTTCGTCAATAGGAAAAATATACAAGAAATTTAATAAATAAAATTTTTACTCCCTCTTTTCGGGTGTTAATTAAAAAAATATCGATTCAAGGAAAACATTTATAAGCACTGACGTTGTAAGAAATTTAATTCCAGAGAAATTTCCCATTTGCTCACTAAAGAAATAGTTATCCCTTCTTTGGGGTATAATTCGAAAATTATTGATGCTAGAGTAAAATTCGTGAAAACTGAAATTGTAGGAATTTTAATTTGAAATAAGTTTGGTTATTTTCATTTTTCGCGTAAAGTTGAAAATACGCGAGTTATTGAACAAATAAAAATTACCCCTAACTTTAAGATAGCGGATGGCGTAACAGACTGTGAATACCGAAAGCCAAAATTAAAGCTGTTAGTCGTTGGGTTCATCGCAGCATTTTGCGGGGTACGGGCCTCGTGGTAGGGCATTCAGTAAATGCCCGGTACACTTTTTTGCCCGTATTTTATACGGGTTGGATCCCTGGTCAATTCAGAGGGGGTAAGTTCCGGGTGTTGCTGATACCGCGTCATCATCGCCGCTATAACCTACGGCTGGTGGTGGAGACAGCAGGAGCTCAAGAGGCAGAGGGTGCCCAGTGTTTGCCGTTCTTTGGTACTGGCTGGCAATGCAGTGGAGATGTGTGTGCGGAGAGTTATCCGCCAGGCGGAACATACTCATCGTAAGCTGCCGGACGAACATCTCCACGGTGGGCTTCCTGGTATCTTGATGGATAGCATCATTCTTGACGTACCTCGGAGCTCCTACTATCAGACGTAGGCACTTGTTCTGCTGGACCTGCAGCCTGCTTGCAGCTGTTAGTGACCACCACAAACGATTCCCGAAGAATTCGTGAGAAACTACAAGCAAAAATAGAATTAAATTTCACTTCATTGCTAAAACATAACGTAAATTATATACTCCGAATACTTCTTTGATCTTTTTGTACATTAATAAAATTATACATCATCGTCAAATGTTCTTTGTCAAGTTATTTCCGTAAAGAAAGTAAAGTTCTTTGTAATGCAATGTTAATTTAGTTGGTAGATAAAAGATTATAATCTTAGACATGGATAAGGGAAGGAAATTTATAAAAGACGGTCTTATAAAGAAGTTGTCAGGTGACAGCCGCATACCGAGTATACCATGCTTTGTTATACAAAGCTTTTAGAATGAAGGCTGTGTATATTTCAACCGCACGCCATTTGATTATATCTCTTTTTATAAAGTTATTATTCTATTAAACTGTATTTTTATGAATATATATTTGCAGTTCTTTAGCTCAACTGTTAAAATGTTCCGAAGTGTATATGGTGGAGCAAAATTCCTGCCACCATTTTCATTGCCTATAACTTTGTTCAAAGAAAAGATAAGTTCGGTTCTCAAAGTCAAAGTCAAAATATCTTTTTTCAAGTAGGCTTATTACAGTTACTTTAGCAGAAGACTTTAATTGGGGCACGCAAAATATGGTACAATTCAGCCCAATGAAGACTCAAGTGTGCGCTTTCACGGCTAAGAGACGTCCCTTCAACCTCGCACCACGCTTTCAGAACTTTCCCCTCATCACCTCCAAAAACATTGAGATTTCGAATGACGTCCAATTCCGCGATCATCTGGAAGGCAAAGCCAAATTGGCCTCTAAAAAGCTCGGGGTGCTCAACAGAGCCTAGCGATACTTTGCGGCAGAGCACAGGTTGCTCCTATATAAAACGCAAATCCGACCGCACTTAGAGTATTGCTCTCACCTATGGGCTGGAGCTCTCCAATACCAACTCCTTCCAATTGACCGGATACAGAAGCGGGCAATTCGAATTGTAGACGACACTCAATTGACACGCAAACTAGAAACGCTAGAGCACCGTAGAAACGTAAATTCTCTATGCGTATTCTACCGTATCTATCACCGGGAATGTTCTGAAGAACTCTTTAAATTAGTACCAATGTCACGGTTTTACGATCGGACAACTCGACGGACCGATAAATTTCATCCATATAGCCTGGATGCCTTCAACCACACTTAGATACCGTCGATCTTTTTTCCCACGGACGTGTAAAATGTGGAACGAAGTCCCGCCAACGGTGTTCCCGCAAGGCTATGATGCAGATGTGTTTAAGAGGCGAATCAACTTCCACTTATTAGGCCGGCAACGCATCAGTGGTACCAACGGCGCTGCAGGTGTCCATGGGCGGCGGTGATCACCTAACATCAGGTGACCAGCCAGCTCGTTTGTCTGCCATAACTATAAAAAAAACAGAAGTTATGAATCGTTAAATATCGTTTTTTTTTCATATAATTTTTAAATGAATGGCTGATGATAACATTAAAGAACGATTTACAAGCTAAAGTTACGAGGGTTCCTTTGTGCCCTGATCTGAGAAGAGCCCTCAACAAACTCAGTCGGGTGTACGTTTTTTTTATGTCATCATCATTACAATATATATTTTTAATTTATTCTATAGCAAGATACACATAGAGCAATTCATACACACCCACGGTTTTTTTGTCTTCTAAATATTCCTTAAACTCTTAAAATGATACCTCTATTGGCTTTTATTTTAACGAAAGATTTAAATTTACTCATAGACATCTTTGTAACTTCTTTAAAAAAAGTTTATTTGGTGTTTATATTTAATGACACATCTTTGCATCCACTAAAAACCTTACGGTGAGGTATTCATGCTGGAAACATCATTGGTTTCTTTATTTTTAAAAGACATGATTCTAAATGTTCTTGGCGATTTAACAGCACCAGAATTTTCCTTATAGTTTTTTTTAATATCAAAAATTTATGTGTATAAGGCCCAAACGATTCAACATCTTAAAGACATTATTTGTCATGAAATTGAAGACATTCAGCCTGTCATGTCATTTATTACAAATACTCTATAATATATAATAATATTCCTTCGCCGTATAAAAATCTTAATTGTAATTCTAGTTTTAAAAACCTTTCTTAATTAAAATCTTTTCTTAGCGACAAACAAAAAGAAACAGAAAATTTGGCAGCAGAGTATTCGTTCTTGTAAGGTCGCCACTAACAGTTGTTTGTTGTAATCTATGTCATAATCAATTTATATATATGTCGGAGAATAAGAGAGAACGGAGAAACATATAGCACAGGGGCGTAGGGTTCTACGCCAACATCAGAAGTTTTTATTAATTGGATCCATTATTTAATTTCTTATTCTGTGGGCGTTCATGGGTAATGTTGGTGCAATGAAACACTTTGTTAATTAACTCAGATTATAATGTTCAATCACTTAATGTTCCCGATATCAATTTACACAAACTCATTAACACTAATAGCTAGGAACGCGACAGTTTCAATAGTTGACAACTCCGGCCGACCGCCGCTCGAGAACTGCCGAGAGACAGGCCGGACTGCCACTTATTGACTCTGCCCCCACGCCGATACAAAGATGGCGCCAGCGTTCCACAGACTCTTGCACTCCGACATATATATTTATTTGGACACGTATCTTTTAAAGTAAGAAAACTTTAAAGAAACTCAGTTGCGTATCCGTGGCGTCATTTTATAGGCTGCAGCTGAAACTCAGCGTCGTGCGTTAGGCTGCAGCCGGACGCACGGCTTTTATGCTGAGCCGCAGACATTTTCTGCGTTGTACCTAGTCTTTGAGTTATTTTTTATTATTATTTTATTGATTTCTTTTAATTTTTGAGTAAGTCATTTAGTTTTTTCCTCTTACATACAATGCAGAATAAAGTTCTTTTTCTTTCTTTCTTTTCTCATGAAAGGATGTCATGAAAAATGCCCTAAAAAGAGCCGAAAGCTGCATAGCAAATCGCGATCACCATTAGCAGATATTATTTTACAATCATAACTGAAAAAATATATAAAAGCCGAATAAACTTTTTGTCAAAACCCAACCTACATATCTTTTCTTTGAAAAAAGTTATAGGCATCAAAATGATAGCGAGACCCCACCCTGTATTTAAATAACTTATATTTAAGATTATTGTAATTAAACTATTTTACTATATCTTTTTTTATTAACTAATTATTATATTGAATAAATATGATATTTTTTTTTTTGATTAGAAAGTCAAACTAATCCGAAGTGTGTATGAGAAAAGACCTTAATGTTATACGTCAAAATTAAAAACACATATTTAAAAATAAGTTATATTTTGGAAAATTCTATTATAATGAAATAAAACCTTGTCAACAGGTCTCCATCAATCCATCGTCTCCATCGTATCCATCAATAAAAATTCTTAAATCATTCGCAAAGGTTTATCGCAGAAAAAGAGTTTGTTAACGAACAATATTTTAATATTTCTATTAACGTAGATTAAATAAAGACTGAGACTTTTGACTAAGTCAAGAGTCTATAACCTATAACTTTGTTCCATGAAAAACTTAAACGATAAATTCAATAACATTTCTTTTTTATCTAACAATGTTAATTGACAAATTTTGACTCTCATCTTTCACTTCTTTTTAGATAAAAATAAAATAGTATAATCGATATGAATATAAATGTTGCTTTATTTACTCATCGACGCACAGACAGTAAAAGCAATCAATTATAACAAAACGTCTTGATTGTAATGAAAAGACTCATTAAATTTATTCCCAGTAGATTCATAAAGTTTTTGGTTTTAATGTAATTATTTAGATAGTTGTATAGAAATGGGAATTTATTACCGTAATATAATATTGAACCAATGCAAAGCGTGATTGGTTTCTAAAGTAATTTATATTTAGTCAGATTCTGGTTTAACTTTAGACATATTTGATGTAATAGCTTATGAAACACACTTGTTTAGGTTGCTATATTTTCTTAGTCAAAGCAGTGGTTCCATGGTGTAATGGTTAGCACTCTGGACTCTGAATCCAGCGATCCGAGTTCAAATCTCGGTGGGACCTACTCTTTTTATAATTATCACATATTCTATCTCTTATTTCATTGTGTATCTATATCGTTATTTATATGTAAATATGTAGATATTATTATATATGTAGTTATATTGACGCAGTATTGAAGCGAAGAACGATCTTTTCCTGTGACGTCTGCAAATCTATTCATTCACTTCGACTTCGGCATAAATTACATATTCTTTTTGCAGCGAAGATTGTCATAGAGTGGTTTTCCACATATTACCTCGGAATTGGAAACTACTCGGATAACATCCCGAGATTCAATTAGTATTTTATACTAAAACAGTTTAATTGCTTTCAATAAGTGTCACAGTGTGGACATGGTGAAATCTCACATTATCTTCATAAATTTAAAAGAAAAAACAGCTAAAAATGCAAATGAAAAACAGAAAAAACTGAATATATATTATACTTAATACAAGATGCCCAAGATTTGCTATAGAAAGAAACAACGTCGAGTTAGAAATAAATGAAGAAAATCAAAAAAGCTAATGAACACAGAAATAAGCGGAAATTCTTACAATCTTGCCAAAAAAAATCGTAATAACAATATATTTCTGTCGGAGTGCTATAGTCGGTGGAATGCTGGCGCCATCTGTCTATCGGCGTGGTGCAGAGTCAATAAGTGATAATCCGGCGGACGTCTCTCCAGTTCTCGAGTCACGGCCCGCCGGTGCGGTTGACTTTTGTAACTGTCGCGGACCTAGCTATTATTGTTAATGAGTTTGTATAAATTGATATTGGGAACATTCAGTGATTGAACATTAGAATCCAAGTTAATTAATAAAGTTTTTGATTGCACCAACAATACCCACGAACGCCCACAGAATAAGAATTTAAATAATGGATGCCAATAATGACGATGTCGGCGGAGAACCCTACGCCCCTATGCTTTATGCTTCCTTCTCTCTTAGTCTCCGACATATCTAAAAATGTTATATAATAAATAAACATGTTTATAATCGCAGATAAAATACTAAATACGCCAGAGGTCATTGTAGCGACACACACAAAAAAAAACGATCTCATCCTGTGGAATCTCTCAAATTATCAATCTGTCAACCAGCTATGTATCTTTTGACATATATAGCATATTATTTTTGCAACGAAGACTGACACATAGAATGGTTTTCCACATATTTCTGTGGGATTTAATACTACTCAGGTCGTCGTCGTCGTCGCTTCAACCGATGGACGTCCACTGCTGGACATAGGTCTCACGTAATGACGTCCACAAGGCCCGATCTTGCGCCGCCTGGTTTCAGCAGCTACCAGCGACCTTCTTTATATCATTGGTCCACTTTGTGGGGGGTCTGCCTACACTGCGCCGTCTGGTGCGGAGTCGCCACTCCAGCACCTTTAGCCCCCAACGTCCATCGGTCCTTCGGACTATGTGCACCGCCCATTGCCTCTTCAGGTTCGCGATTCGTAAGACTATGTCCGTGACTTTAGTTCTACTACGGATCTCTTCATTTGTGATTCGATCATCTAGAGAAACTCCGAGCTCTCCCTCGCACGCTGAGTGACTCTAAGCTTCCGCATGAAGCCCATAGTCAGCGACCACATCTAGGAACCGTAGGTCATCACTGGCAACAGATACTGTTCGAAGACTTTGGCCTTCAGGCACTGAGAAATATCGGACGAAAATATCTAGCGTAGCTTACCAAACGCTGCCCAACCGAGTTGGATTCGGCGGTTGACCTCCTTCTCGAAATTGGACCTACCTAACTGGATTATATGGCCCAAGTATGTGTACTCGTCAACAATTTCGAGGGCCTAGTTGTCAACGATGACTGGGTGAGGCGGTAGATGGATATTAAACATAATTTACGTGTTATCCATGTTTATTTTCAGGCCCACCTGTTGAGGTCATCAAGCGTTGTATTGAGATCTTCGAGAGTCTCTGCCAAAATGACTATGTCATCGGCAACCGTGTACTCGCCGTTGATGTTGATGCCCAGTCTGTTCCACTCCAAAAACTTAAAACAGTTAGTATTCTATAATGAAGCACTTTAATTGCACTTTCAATTAAGTGTCAGGTGACTAACCTTACAGTACTCTACGTCCGCGGTGAAAGATTAAAACACGCTAATCCCTGAGGCGGGAAAAGACAGCCTTACTCAGAGCTTAACAACCCGAGTAATGCACTACAATAAAATGAAGAGACACTTATTATTTATTAAATAATTTATTTTTACTAGCTTTTCCTGGCGGTATCACTCGAATATTTCACGATCCCGTAGAATTATGTGAAAATTCGTTATATCGGACCGAAATGTAAATCTAAACCACACTCGAATTCTTCGGAAGACACAAAAACTTTCAACACAACCAGTCCAGCCTTTTAGAAAGACTTCAGTGACATAACCAGGCACATAAGAATTGAAGTGACACTTTTTAGGCGCATGAGTGTTAAATTTTTACGGATGAAACAATTGATTAGCGTCACGAAGATGTGCAGCGTTTTTTATGTTAGGTAGTTTTGATATTTACAAATAAAAAACATAGTTTGCCTAAGAAGTTTCACTTCTGACATGTGTACTCTGTACGCCAGCGCTTTTAACTACTTTAAAATATAAACTAGTTTCACCCGTCATATTTCCTTTTCGGTAATCTGATATACCTAACATCTAAATTTCCCATTTGAAAATACGTATTAAAGCGTAGTCTTTATTATTTTTCATAATATTCTGTCAGTATATGTTTCACGTTTGGAAAATTAGCGGAAGTTGTCAGACAAAAACTCTGACATCAACAGTTCTTTGAATTATTGTAAAATCTTATTCAATGGCATTGAATTGGCTAATAATATACATACATACATATATAGCATCACGTCTCATTCCCATAGGGGTAGGCGGAGACCACGTCCTTCCACTTGCCACGATCCTTGCATATCTCCTTCGCTTTTTTCATTCTCATTGAACCTTTCATACAAGTTCGTTGGTTAAGAGTACTCTTGACCTAGCCTTGCCTTATTTAAAATGTCTTGGATTTGGTCCAGGAACGATCACCTTAGTCTACCCCTTCCAACTTTGGCATTCACTCTTGACTCATAAATACTTTTTGTCAGTCTCCATTCATTCATTCTCTCTATTGCCCAAAACATCTAAGCATACCTTTCTCAATTTTAGTCACTACATCTTCATTTATACCACAACGTTCTCTTATCACACTATTTCTTACTTTGTCACTCAGCTTCAATCCACTCATACTTCTCAAGGCGCTCATCTCTACCGCATTTATTTTACTTATGTGATTCTTCTATCATACCCAACTTTCACAACCACCAACACTCCTCTATGCACAACCAGTCTGGCCCTTTGAGACACCATCTGGCTATTCATAAAGGCGTGCAGAGCACCATTTGCCATATTCCCTGCATTGACTCTCCTTTCAATACCACTTTCACAACTTCCATCTTTTGTAAATTTAGATCCCAAGTATACAAATTCTTTCACCTCTTCCACTTGTTCGCCATCTATCAAAATATTGCCATTCATCATAGATTCATCTCGTTCAAAAAGCTTAACTTTCGTTTTGTTTACATTCACTTTCATTCCTTTCCTTTTCAAAGCTTCATTCATAATATTTACCATCTCCTGTAGTTCATGAGCAGATGATGCAAGTATTAGTTGATCATCAGCGTAGAGTAAACATTTGATGAGTAATTCATTAATTCTTAACCCATACATGTTTTCTTTTAAATCTGTCAAACAACTTCCATGAATAGGTTGAACAGCCATGATGACGCAACACATCCCTGTCGAACCCCTCTTTCGACAGGAAACCACTCCGTATACGCCCCGTTTATTCTGACACAAGCACTAGAACCCTCATAGAGAGACTTCAATGCTTTAATCAGATTACCTCTCACCCCATACGTAGATAACGTTGACCACAGCTCATTCCTTACCACTCGATCAGAAGCCTTTTCCAAATCTATGAAAGCGCAATAAACTATTTGGTTATAATTAATATTAATAATATAATTTTTTTTGTTAAATGAAAACCAAAAACCATTATGAAGTTTGTTTCGACATAAATAAAACCTCATTATTGTTTTAAATTACTGACAATTAGTTAAATAAGTGCTCTTAAATTAATACAACAAAGTTTGAACAAAGTTTTATGTATCAGGTGTTAGTGAATTAATAACAGAGGCATGTGAAACTCGAATTTTCGTTTCCTGTAATGTGTGTATCTATTATATAAGCGAAGGGAGATTGCCGAAAAATACAAGCCTTTTGCAAGCCTAGTTATATGAAATAGCTTTAACAACAAGAAAAGTTCGCAAAAACTTATAAATTACAGGGTAATATCTCGGAATACTCACGTAATTGGAGCAATTATGTTCGCCTTCGCGTGTTTATGATTTCCTTCTATTTACACCGTAATACCTTTTGCCTTGCAATCACGTTCTAACGTTTATGGACTGCTTGAATATTTCCTTTTCTTTGGTAGGCTATTGCTGTTTTTACTTAGAATTTCAAGGTATTTGAAAGCGATAAATGGAGCTAAAGTTGATTAGGAATGTTGTTTGTCTAAGTTAAGAAAATAGTACGTCCTTGAAGAATATTATGAAGGAAACTGTAAATTTTTTATCCGAGCTTTTGATAGATGGTGCTGTATATAACAGAAGCAATTTCTGGTTTGCTAGCGGGATCAAGTCTCTCGTTGTTTCTTTCGGCACTTTCCTTTTTTGCAAAGAACATATTCACAGAAAGATAGAAGAATAAAATGGACTTGGAATAAATACTGGGCTCTGAAAGAAGTTTTTAAAGGAAATCTGCCGTTCAATTTAAAGGCAAAAACAATGGATGTCTGTCTCACGCCTTGTTTGACTTATGCCGCCCAAACCTGGCCAATAACAAAAACCAGCTTAGTTCAATTAAGAAATAAGACAAGAGCTAAAGATGTAGTAAAACACGTATTGAGACAGAAGTGAAAGTAGGCTGGCCAAAGAGTCAAAGATAACAGATGGTTATACAGAGTAACTAACTGGTACCCAAGAGACTCTAAATGGAAGCAAGGCCGACCCCCAAAAAGATGGTGCGATGACCTAAAGAGAGTAGCAGGGAAGACGTGGACGCGTACAGTCAACAACAGATTGGAATGGTTGCAAATGTAGGAGGCTTTTACCACCACAGGCGGTCCTTACTATAACTAACTAACAATACTAATATAGGCCAAGGAATGTTACTAACATACTTATCTAGTAAATTTGTATAATGTAAGGAATTAATAAAGCTTTTTATTTTATTATATTCACAGAAAGAAGTCCATCGCCTTCCATGCCAATGGTTTTTTTAGCGTTGCGGCGATTATTATTTGAGTACAGATTTCGTCATATTTTATTAATGAAGATGCATACTGAGGCGATATTTCAACCTAGGCAACATTTTTCCAATTTTTCATTAGATATATGAAAGTCCTGTATAAGATGACCCATACGTAAGTAGCAACCATGTTCAAATATCACGCTATTTTGGCTTCTAATGGTATTGTCATATTATGCAGAGTCCACCCGAATAACCGAGCGTCCTAGCAAACGATACTGGAATGGCAAGAATAAATGTAATCGCGGGATCCACAATAATCATTTGAATAGAAATGTACTGATTTTCTAGCAAGTCTTACGTAAACATTTATTTTATACCATACCTCTGACTGGGTTTCCTTTTTACTAAGAATGGATTAAGTTTATGTAATAACTCGCTGTTCCCGGTGGAATCGACCACGATGTTCTGGATGCTGTAAATATATTAGAAAATCCACTATTTATTTAACTGAATATATCCGAATAATATACATAAAAATCTATCCAATCATTTAGGAAAATTTCACTTGGTTCACGTATACTAAAAAATATATATATTTACACAAAAATATGCAAGTTTAAATTTGAGATTTAATTCAACAATATTGTGGCCATATGAATGATAAAATCTAGGAAAACGTAATATCCTTTATTGGCCTCTATTTTAACAGTGCTCTTACGTGATGGTAATTTTTGATACATTCTTAAAAGAAAACACGCTAACCTGGTAAGAGGTAATTTACCTATTAATGGCAATGGCACTAATGGTCTTTTCCAGTAGGAAAGTAACTAGCCACGACCGAAAGCTCCCGTAAATTCAGAATTAAACAGAGTAAGAAATATAATTTTAACCCTTCCCGCCTTAAGTATTTTAGGGCGAATTTTACAATCTTCAGAGATAAATATATCAATTTAACAGATTAGGTTTTGTTTCAAGATAATTTTTATTAATTCATGTTATATACACGTTTATACCTTTTAATGTTTTTGAAATGAAACTTCTATAGGCGTATGAGGATAAGGGCAGCGTTTTTTATGCTAGTCGTTGTAATATTTACAAATAACATAAGAACATTTTTATGACAATTAAATTTATTAAATTCCTAACATATCTTCCTTTTGCTCTCCCTATAAGCTTGCCATAGAAGTTCAACTTCTGACATGTGTACATTTTTAGTGCGCACTTTTATTTGAAGTGAAATTTTTTATAACACAATTACACATTACGTGACGAATATGTGAATATGTTTGATCTTTATTCAGTCACAAAATTAAGACAAAATACTTACACATAGGATATATTTAAAACAACACACCTATTATAGAATTTAACATAAGTCAAAGAAATTTCACTTCCTCCAGATGTAAACAGATATACAAACACTTGTCTTTGTTTCTTGAATTGAATATTACTTTTAATATGACATAGAGATAAACATTTCCCATGTTGTAATGTATGTTATGTGTTATTAAATTCTTAAGTCATAACTCAGGTAGACCTAGTTTTGAGGTAAATAGCCTGGCTTCATTCCAAAATTTAAATAAGCACGCTATGAATAAATGTCGTTTTAGACAGCATTTCCTTTAAACGTTTTCCCACTTAATGCAATTTTAGCGCGTCATTCTGAACGCTTCCGAAAAATGTAACCCTCTTTGGAATAACGCTATTCTGAAGGAATTTAATCGCGGTACTGTATTCGTTGGTCCAGTGGTTAGCATATTCGACTATAGACATGAGGTCCTGGGTTCAAGTCCCAGGTCGGGCCAATTCAAAAATCAATATTGAGTTTTCTATTAAGATTTTCTCAATATTTGCCCGAAATTGGGAAGTTGGCGGTCTGATCCACACCCGTGCCTCGGAGAGCACGTTAAGCCGTCGGCCCTGCGCCTGATCTCTATCCGGTCATATTGGATTCCCGTCACATCGGACTATGAGAGTGAAGGAATAGAGAGTGCGCATAGTACACATGCTATGCCTACCAATCCACAGTGGAGCAGCGTGGTGGGTCTACGCTCTAAAAAACCCTCGCTCCTTAGAGTGAAGAGGCCTGTGCTCAGCTGTGGGACGTTAATGTGGGCTGCTACTTACTTTTATTTACTTTGCTGTATTCCTTAATTTAAAACTAATATGAAACTTTTTTAAAAGAAAATTTGTCTTAAAAATCCCATCGCATTCATGCGTCCTTCTTTTCAAAATCTTTATACATTCAAAATACTCTTCCAAAAACATATTAACAAACATCTGTAACTTTTACGTTGTTTCTACGTCCCATCATAAACTTTATACTTGTTATTACCTAAAATCTAGAGATTTCTCTAACCAGTTGCACCTTTTCTGGTGTTTATTATAAATCTTAATGATTTATTTATTGAAATCTAATACCATATTGTTAATACAGTCCAAAGGTAACATATTTTCCCAAGGAATTTGTTGAAATGTCATGTTTATACAATATTATAAGTTTGATTGCTTGAAGACGCTAATCTCAGGAACTACTAGTCTGATATGAAAAAAAAAATTGTGTTAGATAGCCCATATATCGAGGACGGCTTTAGGTTATTTATCATCATGCTAAGACCAATAGGAGCGTTATGCTTATGAAGAATGATTCAAAATCGGGATTTTTTTCTTTTGAAAACTTCCGCTGCGTGCGCTGCGTAAACGGTTATAATGTCGTCAAAATGATGTATTACAGAATTGCTCCGCTTTAAAAGATCTCAAATAAAGCCCAAGACGTCACATGTCTATCTTTTAAGGTTGACTCACTATAACCATTCTCGTGTTAACCCAATTTGCACCTTCTCTGTCTTTCTGATTTGCAGATGGAGTTGCGTCAATCATTATGTTGTGATGAATTGTTTAATCACACATTAGAAATTAGAACATAATCACAATATTTTCACTAATCACATATATATTTTGGCAATAGAAGCTTTTAGATATGTTTGATTTTTGGTAAGTTTTTTATATATTTTATCATCGGTATATGTTTAAGAGTTGTTGAAAACTGCGTTGATTCCGTTACAATATTAGATAGACAGATGCAGATGGATATTTGAAAACCATATTTTATACAATGGATGTCCTTTTATAAATAATCAAACCAAATGCAAGTTTAATGTGGAATTGACGCGGCGTTAAATGAATTAAACATTACAAATTACTTAACTGTATCTTGTACAGCGAGGTTAATTATGCAAATGGTGGGTAGACTGCCACAAGCACATCCGAGATAATAATGCGAAATTCAATACAATCCTGTCAATATGTGCATATACTCGTATTAATACGGCAAATATTAAAGCTCTGTTTGTATTAAATTGCAACTTGATAATGTATCGTTATATTATACCCACTTTGCCAATAATATTATGCGTAAAATTTAGTAGGTTTTAAAAGTCTGACTGCCTTGCTTGGGTAATAATGTGAATTCTTTCTGTAGAGATTATCATATTGTAATTTATAATTTACCTCAAAGCCTTTTCCACGTTAGGCAATGCTTGTACGCATCCCGTTCAGACAAAATCTGAACAGGAGTGTGGAGACTCGTTGGCAGTAAGTCATAATACCCACTAAAACCCAGCGATATACCCTCCCCATTCTTTAATGGAGCACCAGAGGATAGATAGACGCAATCTACTCTGGTACTCCGGAAGACTCCCACTGGGAAACTTAATAACGAGGTTGGAGAAGAGTAAATCTATGCCTCCTACCTCCCAACATCCTATGCTGGAGAAGAGGAAAGTTTATAGAGACCTCCTTCTGCCCCTGATGTGCGTCCGTCAGCAAAAAACAGTTTCCCAGAAGGAGGCCACTGCCCTCCACCGCCTTTCACTAGTATGCATTGTGCTTACTTAAAGCCTAATAGTTAGCAACTTGCCAAAAAAACCAATTGCGGTCCTGTACGATATTGTTCAAAATAATACCCTACTAAGTTTGTTGTGGGTTCTTCTCTTCCCGCCCCGCACAGACGTTTTTGCGTCGATTGCCCCGCGGGTCGAATGACGCTAAAGTGGCTCTTGGGACTTAAATGTTCAAGAAAGACTACTATATGTTATGATTTTTATGTTTGCTAATAGTTAAACTATACAATGTTATCTTTTTTTATTAAATTGAGATTCTCGTGTAGGGTCACGTTGCGCTTAACTTTGAGGTAGTGAAAGAAGTCCGCCTTGTATTTATAGGCTCATATCTTAAAAATTAAAACTTACCTCAAAGATTTTCATTGTTATTCACAGCACTTATAATCAAAAAGACAAATAATCACTAATAAATACTTACAGTTTATAATATACCACAAAAAACTTAACGACCTTCGACGTGACACAAGCACCGTTAGTAAAGGTCACTTTGTAACTGATTTATGTTTTGTTTTTTTCAAGAAGCGAAATATATATATATATATATATATATACTCGTTATGAATTAATAAGAGATGCTTATATTTCTGATTGCCCGAGTTGAGACAGAACTATCGCATCATGTCAACTAGTAGTTAAAACGGGCCATTTAAAGGCAATCTATATTATAAAACTTTTTTTAATAACAATATCAGTCGTAAATTGGATATGATATAATATATATAAAAATCTACTTGACGATCCAAAAGTGTTGTAAAAGCCTTTTTTTGTCGCTGGGAAATTCAGTTTACACGCTACCCCAAATGTGTGTGTGTATCTATGTTCGTTTATTAGTATAATAAAGCCTGCAGTGAGATCATATTCATTGTCAGCGATTGTGACCTATCGAACCCAAAATAAATTCTGTAACATTTTTATTAATAATTCATAAATTTTCTCTTCAAGGCTTTTAAATATCATGTCATGCATCGAATATATAATTCCCGCTTCGACAATTTTATTCCGGATTAACACTAATTTACTTCCAATCCGTTGCTACTGAAATAGCATTAATTAACCCAGTTCAATTGTAGAAGATCTAAAATTTTTCCAATCAATGAATATCCAAGTATTGTTAATCCGGTATCCTAATGCGCTAAATTATGGAGGTCTAAAGTTATCCCTGTTAAACTAAGCACAAAATTAAGTCACTAATTTCTCGTGACAAATAGACTTGAATCTGCGTCCCTTCGATTAGAGCCAATTGGTTCTTTAGGGTGACCATATTGTATGCTTTGTTTAATTGGTCTTGATGACACGTGATGGATGGACGTATACAATACCTGTACTGCAGAAACTTGCCTTATAGGTCTAATGATTAGCTTATTCAGCTACAAACATGAGTTTCTGGATTTCAGTCCCGGGTAGAGAAAATTTTAAAGTGATTTTTAGTTTTCTGTCAATAAATTTTGAGTAAAAAAATGTAAGTAGCAGCCCATTAACGTCCTACTGCTGGGCACAGGCCTCCTCGCTCATAGGAGAGAGGGTTTTTAGAGCATAGACCTACCACGCTGCCCCACTGCGGATTGGCAGGCATAGTACACAATTGCACTTCTCTACTAATCTTTGCATGAAATCACCCGTTGTGGCCAAAATTCGTTGCAAGACTATTAGATGATTAAACTTTATAAAAACTTCATGTAATATATAATATGGGTCCAAGAAAGTCGCGAAAATAAAACTAATACAAATGAAAATAATAAAGGTCTTCAAAACGTACAACAGTACGTGCGTAAAAATCGTGATATTTTCAAGAAAATGTGATTACACCTCATACAACTTCGGAATATAAATTAAGTTGCTACCAATAGTATATCAATGATTAATAGCATACCCTTTAATTAACTTCATGAAAACGGTATCAGTTGATAAATTTCACATATTTATTAAAAAGCTAATTGACTATCATGCTATTATTTGAATGATTACTTAAACGATAAATAAGCGTTGGCGCAAATTAATTGCTTTGACTTAAATAAAAAAAATAATTATGGTAAAAAAAAGAAACCCTATTTATATGTCTGTGTTTATCAGAAATGGGCGCTAAGATACCTTCGTCATTTTAGATTTCAAATCATTTATTGGCATTATCAGCAACACAAAAATATTGGAAATGAGATGTGAACCAACTTAAAAAGTGTTGAATATTGATGTGATATCTGGAATATATCTTTTAAAATTAATGAATACTATTTAATTAACGATCTAGTAGTAGAATAATATGTATCGTTATATATTAAATTATCAGGAATTATGTGAAATCATTTTAATGTGGACGCCCTGCTCAGGCCAACTACAAACTTGATCAGCTTATCCCTTTACAAATGATCTTGAAGGGTTAAGGTTTCCAACTACTTACTGCGAATTATAGTGTGTGAATATTATAAGTGAAGTTTCACACATACATACTACGATAGTTAATTATATCTTATAAATTTAATTCAATGTAAAATCTAAACTACAGCTGCAGGGAACTTTGGGATATCATAACCACTTTGCGATAGTCAAAAAATATGTAGGAAGGTCATAGTCTGTTTTATGATTAAACTGCCACTATTTAGCCATAAAACTGCTACAATAAAAGATGCATAAAAAGTATATTCAAAGTGTTTTGTTGTCACCTTTTCATCTCAAAATTCGGAAAGTACATTAGAGAATATTGTATTTAAAAATACTTATGTATATATAAATAAACAAGTAAACAATATATAATTATACAATATCAAAAAGATAAATTTTGTTTCGTAAAATGACATGTTATTTTTTAATGTTATTGTATTATATTTTAACATACCATATTTAAATACGTAAATTTTAAATCAGCACAGAAGCGAAACAAGGGGTACAGTATAAAGACATTCAATGAATTACTTAAGTGAATTCAAGTTGGGAATCCAAAACGTTTCCAAGAATTTAATTCCACAATTCGTGCTAACGAAAGTTTTAACAAAACAATATACTTTAAACTGCGATGCTCTACTGTAACCACTATAAGGGAGGAACCACACAAATTCGTCAATGCCAATTAATAGGTAATTAAATATTTATCTAGCAACAAATTTTTGACAGCCTCGCTGGTCTAATAGTGCTAGTATACCCTTTGTTAGAAGAAATCTTAAAGTCCAATCTTGTCGTGGTAAATTTTTCGCTGGAAAATACTAATATGCACCCTGATGAAAGATTTTCTCCAATCAGGAGTGTGGGACTCGTTGAAATCCAAAAAATCTACTAAAATCCAGCAGATCTCACTTGATCCATGAGTGAGATTAGCGTTTCCCGTGCCGCAGTTCACTCTATTGACCTGAATGACACCGACTATAAGGATCTAGAATTCATTAGCAATTGCATGTGTGCGTAATCTGCCTACTCCAACGGCGAGGGAGGGCATCAGGCGCTTGCTCCGTTAGCCACTGTCCTCCTTCAGCGAGATGACGAACTGAGGTTTCGGCTGTGGCTTCGGCTATCTCCTTATCAAACAAGAGCTACTGCTGTGTAGAAAGGCTTAAGAGGTAACTTAATTTTAGCAATTTTATCAGGAAAGATCACCAACATGCGCTTAAAAGTCTAATGCCCTAGTAGATATTAAATGTATAAGCTGTGTAATACTCTGCAGTATGATTTACCAGATTGGGACATAGCGATGGACAGTTGTTAAATATCATTACTGCATAGTCTGTTTGTTAATCCACAAACGAGTTTCGGTCTTTTGTGCAGATAACAGATGTTTTAGGGAATAACATCTTCTTTTCGAAATTACGACCTATGAATTACATGTCTGAAAAAGTCATCAGACTGGACTACTAATCAAATGGCCAAAATAAGATATACGTACAAGTGTAGTTCCACCTCATTCTAACATAAGATTGCGCAAATGTCTTTAAGAGGAGAAAACTTTTCCGATTCATTACAACTTCGGCACCTCGTTCTGGAGGAGCAAACTTACACGCCAGTTTATCTGCCAGAGTGGATTCGACACGACCATATTGGAAATCTTGATTAAGATTTAAGATTAAGGTGTTATATGTATCGAAAAGGCCTATCTTTAGCAAGATTACCGCTCAATTAGTAATTGGTTATAAAAATTTGTTAGCAAATTTACTGAAATAATATCAAACATTTATATGTCACATTTTGTAAATCTATGTATGTATGCTATAATCTATATATATATATATATATATAAATAAGGGATATCTAGGTATTGACTAGTGGCTTCAAGTTAAGGACTTTAAGTGTCGCCACTATATTACTGATGGATGGGCAGCGTTCGGTAAACTACGGGACATCTTTTCATCCATAATTCCTCAATGCCTGAAGACTAAGGTGGCTCCGAGACATGGCCACTGACGATGGGGCTTGTAAGAAGAGTCAGAGTCACTCAGCGGGCAATGGAGAGGGCTATGCTCGGGGTTTCCCTACGTGATCAAATCAGAAATGAGAACTAAAGTCACCGACATAGCCTACCGAATTGCAAAGCTGAAGTGGCAATGGGTAGGGCACATAGTTCGCAGAACCGATGGACGTTGGGGCCCGAGGGTGCTAGAAGGGCTACCTTGCACCGGAAAACGCAGCGTCGGCAGATCCTCCACCAGGTGGACCGATGATATTAGGCGGGTCGCTGGCAGCCGCTGGATACAAGCGGTGCAAGATCGGGGCCATTGGAATTCATTAAGAGAGACCTTTGTCCAGCAGTGGACGTCCATCGGACGACGACGACTATATTAAACAAAAACTCACAGCTAACAATGATGTCACTCAGTTATCTATAGTCTAACATTTGTAGAGTTTTTTATTCATGTATTTCTCCAATAGTTATTCTGTTATTCCAGGTGGAGATGAATTCAAAAAAACTAGCCATTTTTTTAACACTAAACGATATTAACAACACGATTTTTGTATATATAGATTGAAAGCTGCATTTTCTTTCTGAATAAGCCTGTCACAATAAAATCGACAATCAAAACAATAACTAAGCGTTGTACAAACACCGAACATGGCGGGACTAAATGAATTTTCGAACTTCCCTTTATTTTCTCAAAGGCTTTAGTTTTATTGTTTTTGCTTGGAAACGAGCCAAATGGCTTTACTATTTCTTAGATTGATGTCTTAGTGGTGAAAAAAACATCGTGCAAAGACGTTAATGTTCGTGTAATTGGTGAAAAAAGTGTAGAAAATGGCTCTGTTTCAAGCCTGTATGGTGGAAATCGATAGCATCATAAAACACGGATGTCATGAATACCGAAAGTTAATGGTAGATTTGATTTATTAACCGAAAATAATACGGATTTGTGGTTACCATATATTTTCTATGCAAAAGCCTTGGTTATTTTAGTATAAATGTAATTTAAAAACATCGTGTTGTCTTTGTGAAAGCTTTTTTTTTGTAGGCAGTTTGATTGAAGTCTAAATGATCTACAGGTGAGAGTAAAGTTTAGAAGATTTATTGATATTGATGAAGTGGAAATACATGAATTATTAATAAATATTTTAGTATTATAGTGCTTGTGATCACGCTTAATGGTAAGTTACCTGATAGGAGGTAATTTGCTTTTACTCTTTTGGTAGTAGGTTTTTTGTATTCCTGACAGGTCATCGCTTGTCTGTGATCACACCTGAAGGTAAGTGATAGTACAGCCTAAGATGTAAGCACGTTAAACTGATAAGAGGCATTTTATCTCTTATTATTTTTTATAACATCTTACAGGAACACAAACCTTTTTGTTGGTGGTACGATTTTGCTGTTATATATCAAATAATAGGTTTGTTTTTATATTAGGTAGATTTTATATAACACAGGCTTCTCACTCCAGGGATATCAAGTTAAATAGATATCAGGAATGACATAAAAATGTGTGTTGCCGTAGTAATTGCCTAGGGACTAGGGACAGACCGGTGGAGTGACAAATTGCGTTAAGATGGACAACAGCTTGCAAAAGTGAAATGTCTTTATAAGTAAATTTTCGTAACTATCAACAGTATTTTGAGACTTACTGCCTGATGCGAGCAGCTTCGTTTGTGTTACGTAAGAAAGAGAACAAATTTAATAACCATATCAGAGCTTGTGGAGAGAAAACCTAAAACATATGTTGTAGTAGACTTTTTTTTTGAACTTTTAAATGGGAACAATTCTAACGTACATAATATTTGCGAAACTTTTAACTGTTTACGCGGCACACACAGCGGAAGCTCTAAAAAGATAAAAAGCCGATTTTAAAATATTCTCCATTGGTATACCACTCGTATTGGTTTAAGCGTGATGATATGTAGCATGTAGCCTTCCTTGATAAATTGAATCAAATAATCTGCCAAATCAGAGCAGTAGTTCCAACTATTACCACGATCAATCAAACAATCTCTTCAACATTATAATATAAGTATATATATATTTATTAGCCGTTTGACTGTCCGGTCGTTTTTTTTGTTTCTAATGCAGTAATCAGTCAGACAGTAGATTGTCCCGCCAACGCACGGACGTTTTTGCGCCGATTGCCCCGGGGGTCGAACGATGCTAAAGTTGCTCTTGGGACTTAAAGGTTCGTGAAAGATTACCAAATGTTATGATTTTTAAATTTGCTAGTTAAACTATACAATGTTTATTTTTTTTATGAAATTAAGATTCTGGTGTAGCGTCATGTTGCGTTAAACTTTGACATAGTGAAAAAAGGAGGTCATGTATTTATAGACTATGTTATAAATAACAACTTACATCAAGAATTTTCATTGTTATTCACATCATTATGTAATCAAAATTAATTATATTAACGAACTTCGACGCGACACACGCACCGTTACTAACTGTCAGTTACTGATAATACACATTATGACTCAAAAAGAAAGAGCGTATATTACCGATTGCTGAAGTTGAGACAGTAGGTACTATGGTATCATTTCAACCGGTAGTTGACACGGACAATCATATGCTTAGTAGAATTTTAGTTACACATAATAATAATATTTATTTATTTGTCAAATGTGGTCAGTTGTAGATGTTACAATATACAATATAAGTGTCTATCACGTTTTACCGTTTCCGGTGTACAAATTTTGTTCCCTTTTTTAGTGTCTAGTTCTAGAAATATTACAAATTAAATTATATTATAGATAGTTAGGATGCATACTATGTAAAATAAAGTGAATCAATAATAAAGTTATACAAAAAAAATCTTAAAGATTATGTAATTTTTAAGTAACGTATTGATTTAAATTTCCTTTCGTAAATGGGAGAGATGTGTTTACTTGTCAAATGGAAGAATTTTTAAGTAAATAAAATGTCTTGATATAAAATAAATAAGTATATTACAAATCTAGGGCCGAAAGTATGACATCGTCGACCTTCTGGTAAAAACGCGGGTAGCAATGTTATACTTTCGTCCTGTAGTGCATACACAATTTTTTATCAGATTGGGATCGAAAGTTCGATAAAAATGTAAATAAATGCTCACTTGTGTCGAAAATTGGAAGCACTAAATTATGCATTTAATCAATTAGGAGGCAATGTGGCACTTTCGTCTCTCAAAATAGAGCCGAAAATACGAACTTTCGATACAGGTTTGGTGAAAATTGTCTGTTGAAAATGTTTTTTGATACGTGTGAACCATTAATTTTTTTTAAAGTAACTAATTTATTAGAAATAAACGAGAAATTGTTTAATTTACCCATGAAAACGATATTGCTGATTACTTCTGTTTAATACAACTGAATGTGGGTCTTCATAATAGTTTTTCGCTCCAGCGACCCAGTCCCTTGGTCTCAAAATAATTACCTAAACGACATTCTCTTGTGATCCCGTTTATATTTTACTCGAGTTAACTTGAATGAAAATTTTGATATACATTTTCAATAAAAAATGTAATCATTAATAATTAACTAACTTTACAGTAAAACAATTTTTAAAGCTTTCAATATTTTTGCACATCTTTCACATACAATGGAAGGCGCCTCGGTAGAGGAGCCAAAGCCAATATGGCTGAGGCCATGGCTTGCATAGTGGTTTCATAAAACTACACAGTGTTTTTCTTAGAATGATATTATATCGCGTACTGAATACAATAATTTATAAAAATTACAATAATATAAAGATATTATTATTATATGAGAAACAAAGGATTACGCAAAACACTATAATAATACAACATAATATTTGTAACATAAGAACAAAAAAAAAGAAAACAATCGAAAGTTAATTAGTTTAATCAAGAAGGTTACCCGAATCACTTAACTTTGAATTAATTCCACTGTACTGAGTAGTCACACTGTTACTTGCACTGTACTCACGAGCAAACTGTGTCCCAGTTTTTTTTTGTCTGAGTGTATAGTTGCTGTTATCTCTATTGGCTTTTAAAGCGTAACCGGGAGAGTGGCGAGCGCAGAAGCTCCGCCGAGAGGTGGGTCCCTAGAAGGGCCCTGCTGCGTTGTGGCCTAAGGACGCCTCTTGTGAGACTCGGACCTAGGCTTAGAGCAACGTTTGCTGCTGCTGAAAAGGGCTAAACTGAGAGTGCTTAGTCTTGACGCCCATGGGTCCTTGACTTGGGGCTGCATCCAGAGTGTGTTAGATAGCGGGGACCTCGCCTTCGCCGGCGAAAACGCTGTGTATGTGTGATAGTGTATTGTCAATAATAATCTGGTCGTCTGGGTCGTCAAGGACGTGTTTGGGCCGTCTCTTCCTAGGCGGAATGTTTAGCCTAATCCCATAAGAGGCGACATTTCTAATGTCTACGGAGAGCTTTTTAAAATGGCTGTTGACCGTTGCGAGCTTGAGATCTCTGTGGAGATCGACGGTCTGCATGATCCAGCGGGCGCCCGTGGCTATGCGCATGAATTTTTTCTGCAGCGTCTGGAGTCAAATCAGTCGGTGTACAGGAACGTGAGCGAACACTACTCTCGTATGGGAGAATATGGGGCGGATACAAGTTTTAGGGTTTCACCTTGTGGCGCAGTGACAATTTATTCTTCTTGAAGATCATAGGATAAAGTCGGCATACCTAACCAAATTGATGGTCTGGTAGGAGACTCTTGGCCTCTAGCACTGCTTTGTGTCGATGTTGTCAGTAACAAAAGTCAATTGATCATATACTTGTTTTATAAAATTAACTATATCGACTCGATAACGACAGGACTGATTTTCATGAAATATTTGTTCAAGGTTCA
This sequence comes from Elymnias hypermnestra, assembly GCA_015832385.1. Taxonomy (NCBI): domain Eukaryota; kingdom Metazoa; phylum Arthropoda; class Insecta; order Lepidoptera; family Nymphalidae; genus Elymnias; species Elymnias hypermnestra. Next base: position 366,276 of record JACTOM010000053.1, on the reverse strand, counting down.
ATCGATTAAATAAAAAATTCAACTTGATAAATAACAGATTTTTCCATTATTTTCACGGTACCGGAAATTATACGAATAACCAGTTCCTCAGATAGTAATGTTTTAAAGGTTTAATTCAAAAATTATGTCTTTAAATATAGGAATTTCGCCGAATTCAACTGTAATAATACAAAATACCGAAAATATCTCTCAATTGCTATTTAAACTTCCCCAAAAGGCATTGACATAAGCTCCCTTGAAGTAATTTACGAAAATGTTACAGCGCTAATTGAGGCTCTTAATTTTATGCAATTTTCAGAGGGAGCCAAACTATATCCAAAAATTGAATTGAATTTCCCGTTTAGGTAATTCCTTAGCAAATAATGCTTTAATTTTCAAGCCCGGGTGATACAATTTCCCGCTCTGGCGACGACCGTCCCTCGGTCTCTAAACAATTAGCGGAGCGACATTAATTTTTTGTTGGTTGACATTCCTGATCGGTGCTCCTCTTGGCGTCTATTTCACCTATCACTTTGACCTAGCATGTTCCCGTGGGAGATATATAATACTAGCTGATTCACGCATCTACGTCTGCGTACAATAAAATGTGGGTCTGAAAGAACGGTCACATCGATTTGATGCGCATGTATCAAAATCAAGTAGGCTCAAAAAGCACCTTTGAATCGTTGGTAGTATAACCGTTGGTAATACATCTGCCACCGGTTTGTAAAGTTGATTCCGCTAAGAAGAAACCGGTAAGAAACTCAACAGTTACTTCTTTAATCACAGCTTTTGTACGTTACAATGTGTTCAGCTTTCATGTGCCACTGGAATTAAGTCCAAACATCTTTGTCACTTAAATATCTTCCATATTGTAATATGCTTTTTTCACTTTAACTCATTTCTTAAAACTATTCGGGTTCGGGTATCTTATTAAAATGCGTACGCTGAACCCGAAAAATGATCTCTGACCTTCTTCATTCTAAAATATGGCATTACAAGTTTGTAACTTTGCCGGTGCAATGCCCCTTTTTAAATCTCTAATATCTTCTAAGATATCCATTTCAACGAAATGCTGTTTAGGGCGGTTTTAATCTACATGAAATATATAACTTACTTACTGTATGATTCGCATAAGAAATGAGTACAGTATTGTATACTATAGATTGGTAAATAACACAAATTTTCATAACATTAAAATGGTTACTGTAGGTTACTTTTAGTGATAATATACTATTGCGGACTTTTATATCAATCATTTTAAGATATACATGATGTGCCCAGCGGTATCACCCGCGTTGTTCACAATCCCACTTTTTTTTTCACTCTGAGATATGCCTTTCCGCCCCATCCTTTAGTGGAGCACCAGGGGATCGGTTGACGCAATCTACCCTGGTATTCCGGGGGGAATTTAGGAAGGAGGTTGGAGCACCCCAAATCTAGGCCTCCTACCTACCAACCTCCTGCGCCGGAGAAGGGGAGCGTCTATAGAGTCCTATTTTTTTTTGCTGGGAAATGCCTATCGGCAGTGTGGGACTCGCTGGTAAACCAGAATAATCACTAAACCCTAGCGATACCCTCCGCTTCCTTTACTGGAGCACCAGAGGATCGGTAGACGCAATCTACCTTGGCGCTCCGGAAGATTCCTCTGGGAAACTTAAGAAGGAGGGCGGAGAAGCGCAAATCGATGACTCCTACCTGCCAACCTCCTGCACCGAAGTAAAGGAGCGTCTACAGCGTTCACCCTGTGCCTCTCATGTGCCTCCTTCAGGGAAATAACAGATTCGCAGAAGGAGGCCACTGCCCTCCACTCTCTTTCGCTAGTAAACATTGCGCCAACTAGACCCTCCAACGAAAGGTCTCCTCTGACCAACGACGTCAAAAGATCAAAAGATGCCGCTGGGGTCCCCTTGCCGGGCATTCTATCAGAGTGTATTGCACCGAATCAATAGGTGCATCACACTCATGGCAGGCGGGCGTTTCCTCTCGGCAAAATCCCATAGGAATACGGGATACTGTTCTGAGAAAACGTCTTTATCGCGAAGTGAAACTTTTCTAAATCGGCTCTATCGATTATAATAATATTTTATCTTAAACTGGATTAGACAGACGATTCTATCTGAAAAATAAAAATGTGATTTCGACGTATTTTCACAGGATTAGTTATCACCATCGGTCAAAGCAAATCTTGACATACACAATTGTTTGTGAATGACTGAATTCCTCCAAAACTTCTGGACGGAGTTTGGTGAATGTTTTTGTGTCTTTGGATGGACATGACAATGGTAAAACTGACTTAACTAAGTGTGTGACACCTTCAGAAGTAGCTGGTATATTTAAAAACGAGGTAATAGTAGTCTATATCAAAAATAATTGCAAAGATAGACCTTTATACAGTGAAAAGGGGATAAAGAAGGGCACAGTAATTATAAAAATGTACAGTCATTCTCGAAAAGGTTCTACAAAGGGCCTGGGTGTTGTCGATAACTTTAATGTTGGGAGGCTTTTGTAAATTTTATTATACGCTTCAGTGATTAAGCAGGACTGAATAGAGTCATAATAATTAAACTTTTGTCCTTTGGGGGTGGACCTAAATTTAATTACTTATTTGACTCATCCTTCGAGGTCCTATTTAAGCCTAGCAACGGTTTTAAAGCACACAAATTTCGGCTTTAATACAAATTACACAAGGATATTTTTCGATTGTACGTAAATGTTATGTGACTGTAACACTGTATTGTTTGCCATCAGTACTTTATTCTATTATTTCAAAGTATTTTGCCCGATATATGTATCCTCTCGTATCTAAACGCTATTTATTTATGAGATATAACGGTTTAAATAAGCGTACAGGGTATATTGAATAAATTATATCGTTTGTTGTTTTCTTGCCCTTATCCCACTAGGTGGGGTCGGCACAGCATGTTTCCTTTCGCCACTTCACTCTATCCGCTGTCATTTCTACATTCACACCCTTAATACACATATCCTCTTTCACACAATTCATCCACACTTTTTTTGGTCGCCCTCTCCCGGCCCTGCCGCTTACCATCATATTTAGAACCCTCTTACATACATGGCTATCCTCCCTTCTCATTACATGTCCATACCAGGCTAACCTTCCACTCCTTAACTTCTCGGTCACTGGTGCTACTTTCACACTTCCTCTAATATACTCATTCTTAATCTTATCCAATTTTGTCACTCCACACATCCATCTCAACATTCGCATCTCCGCTGCATGCAATTTCCTTTCATACTCCCCTTTGGTGGCCCAGCACTCTGATCCATCGTTTATACTTAAATAACGCGTATGGTAATGTGTCCAGCTAGTCATTGTGCAGGCTCTAACAGGGAAGCACCATGTACAACTAAAACTGTACTGCTTCAATTTTTATAGTTGTAGAAGAGTAATTTACAAGCAAAAGTCATTAAAACTGGAATGTATTGTAGAATCCACTCTGCTACGTGTCTATTAGAAACGAAAATAAACGCTTCTAAAAGCTTCCAAATAAGTTTAAAGACATTTATTCCCATAAAAGACTTAAGTCACTTACACAAGATCTTAATTGTATAGTCATGATAAACACTTTGCCATTACATAGTTACATTTTTTTCTTTTCACTGATTTTACTCATGACATGCATTATAGTGTAAATTTATTGGTATTAATTAATATGTTATTTAGTTTTGAATAAATTGAATGTTTACATTTTTTATAACTGTAGGTATTTTATTATAAAATTTTACAGTTTCGTAAGTAGCACTATAGAGTGTACACTAGGTAGATGTTTTAAAAAGATATTGGAAAAGAGTTTTTAGTATTTTATTTTGAGCAGTTTGCAAGTGAGCTTTTTAGCACTTCCCCAGATTTAAATCAACTATATTAAAGGGGGTTTAATTAGTATATTATACATAATGTAACAAATTGAGATGCCTCGTGCTAGATTTTCAATGGTGCCACCCCTTCCTGCTAACTTGCCCCTTAGGTGTTCAATTTGAGTGTTCCAGTTTTGGCTATTATCCATTCTTAGTCCTAAGTATGTCTCGATGGATTGTTGCTGTAACGGGATGTTGTCAATAATGAAAGCTTGATATGATGAATTAAAATCATTCTGAGCTTGGATAATAGAATAATAACTTATTTGCCAAAGACAAATTTGAATATACATGGTTGTACAAAATGTCCAAAAGTGCATATGTTCAGCCAATAATTGGCATGAAAAAAAGTAATATAAAGGTATATATAAATCAAAGGTCAGATTATTCAAAAATATTTAATGATTGCATACATGAAAATATAATATTCAAAATTAAAAGAAAGTAAAAAGAAGAATTATAATAGATATTCGTCCACATCGTAGAATGTCCTTTCCAGTAACTAGTTTTTTAACTTTTTTTTAAATATCCTCTAGGCTTTCAAAATTTGCTGGTAATTTATTAAATAATTTCACCCCCTTTTATAGGACGTTATTTTTATCTTTTAGCTTATTTATTAACTCGCACTATGCCTTGGTGAATACAAGTGGAGGGGGTACGAAGCAGAGCAATAAGAGAACCATGAACATAATAGACACTATATAATGCTTCCATCTTATTTTGTCTAACGTTAATTCTTATAAATTTAGGTGTCTGTCTTTTTTAACCGTCGTTTTTCGTTTTATCGAATTACAACGATGCTAAACAACTTTTCACTACAAAATAATGTATCTGTTACTAGACGCTTAGTAAATATGAAACATTACAATGTCTTAAATAGGATATGGGTTACATGTAATATATTAAAAAAAACACAAGTTGGCGGATCGCCGAATCTAGTGAATGGAAAAACAGGCGACGTGGCGACACTACGCCATAGCATGCATCGTGCTATACATATAAATTTATCAAAAAAAAAAAACATGATTTAAATAACGCAATGACTGTATTAACAATGTTTTATTCCCAAGACAATTTCATGTCCTATCGAATGTCTTCTTTAGTGGATTAATATATAAATCAGAACAATTTATTCCATTTTTTTATATGAATTTACTGTCATAACTAAGAGATTTTGCAATTCTTCAACAGTACGTTAACCATCTGAAATTGAACCGTTATCAACTATCGACAATCAGAGCCTGTAGACAATTTACTTTCGAAGATTGCTAACGCTCAAAAAATGTATGGGAATGACGTTTCTTATCAAAACTAATCGAAAAATTAAACGTCATTCCCAAACATTTTTTGAGCGTTAGCAATCTTCGAAAGTAACTTGCCTACGGGCCCAGAAATGCATTTTTGTGGAATATAAGGAATGTAGAGTAAAAAAATAGACTTTAATAAACAGTTAGCTTTTACTGTACTGGGACGTTCGTTAGTGCAGTGTATGCACTATCAAGATGCACTTTCATTTCACAGCATAGAGCAGGGTTTGCTCTCTATCATGAATATAGGTTCGAAAAGTCAACCTACAGCGTTGATTGGAGACTTTAAATTTGAGTCATGTATTTGATTGAAAGCATTGATATAATCAGTTGTTCATACCCCGCATTTACTATTAAATACCACTAACCGTTTATGAACAGAGGCACCTCTAGCCCATGTGCAATGATTATTGTACAGCTATTAGAAAGCACTGCCTCATCGGTCTAGAGTTTAGCATGTTCGGCTACAGACATGAGGTCCTGGGTTGGAGTCCCGGGTCGGGCCAATTCGAAATCGATATTGAGTTTTCTATAAAAAAATTCTCAATATTTGCCCGATGTTGGGAAGTTGGCGATGTGATCTACCCCCGTGCCTCGGAGAGTACGATAAGCCGTCGGTCCTGCGCCTGATTTCTCTCCGGTCGTGTCAGATTCCCGTCACATCGGACTATGAGAGTGAAGGAATAGAGAGTGCATTTGTGTACTATGCCTGCCAATCCACAGTGGAGCAGCGTGGTGGATCTATGCTCTAAAAACCCTCTCTCATATGAGTGAGGAGGCCTGTGCCCAGCAGTGGGACGTCAATGGGCTGCTACATCAGGCAGCCATCTCATTAACAACGCACACCCTTAACTAGACAAGATCAGACTGCCTCATTGGTCTAGTGGTCAGCATGATCGGCTACATATATGAGGTCCTGGGAACAATTCCCGGGTCGGCAAATTATAAATTGATATTTAGTTTTCTATTAAGATCTTAGAAGAATAGAGAGGAATAGAGATTGCACTTGTATACTATGACTGCCAACCCGCGGTGAAGTAGAGTGGTAGGTCCATGCTCTAAAACCCATCTCTTTTATGATTAAGGATGCCTGTGCCCAGCACTGAGATGGTAATGGGCTTAAATAGATCTACTTATATTTATCCAAACTAAAAGTAGAGTACAAAGAATTCAGACGGAAAGAGACAGAGTCTCTTTATTCAGCAATAAAATTGTGGTTTAATTAGAAAGGCAGATCTGAAGACATTTCTAGACTCAGTCACTCGTCATTAAATCTTCAGAACTATTATGCCTAAGTACGCTTCAATGGTCTAAAACCTTCTCCCCTGTGAAGGTAGATGCCTGTGCCAAGCAGTAAGATGTTAATCGGCTGTTTCTTATCTTACTTTTCTTTTACTAAGTGTGAATGTCTACATATTCTCACGGGATTGTGAATACACAGCTAGTATATAAGAATCTTCAAGTGGTAATAGTGTATGCAGCTCTATCCAGAGTGAGAGAGTGTGGAACTCAGTATTCACAAGAATATCCAGAAATACCATCTTTATTGGAGTGATGTCCGCTGTCGCATTTAACTCTGGAACCCTGGATGAATCCGACTGAACAGGTTCAAGAAATGCGAAGGAGCGCAAAGGATAATAGCAGTCAGGGGAATACGAGTGTACTGTACAGTATCCTGGACAGCTGCGACTCTTTTGGCGGGCGACCCTCTAAGGGAATTACAAGCGGAAGTTTTTGCAGCTTACGAAAAGCCAGGCTGCTGGGAGGGCTGGAGACGAATGTCTTGATTTGGATTAGATTCGAAGGGTTAGGGACTATGTCAACAGGGTCCTGATCCATGTGGGGGAAGGAGGATCTTCTATCTCCAAGTGCAGCTGTTTAAACGGTGAAGGCGATTCATTAACGCCTAGAACAATGGTTACTTAGGCGGCACGGACCGCAACGACAACCTCTGGTGTCGCTGATTGGAGAGGTTTTCTCATTACTAAGTATATTAGATGCAATGCTTGGCAGTGAGGTAGGATTTTATCCGATTGCATCCGGAAGTATCAGACTGAATGTGCAAAGGAGCCTTTGACACCTCTTATTCAGGTTGATGAGGGTTTCGCTGGATTTTAGTGGGTATTCTGGCTAAGCTAGCGAGTCCGACACTCCCTGCCCTCGTGGTAGGGGTGCGTAAAAGCATTTCCCAGCGAGAAAACAAATGGGCAAAATTCCGTCTTCGGATAACCCCCCTCCTCCGGCGGGAGGGGGGAGCTCTGACCGCTCTCTAACTTTACCTCTCTAATACCATTCTGCAAGATAACAGCCTCACAGAAGGAGGCGACTGCCCATCAGGCTGGATAGGAATTTATATTTTAAGTCAGAAAATTTTTAGAATTGTATATGGGTGCCTTCCATTTACGAATATATAAAGAAACATATTCAAACATATCGAATTAATGTTAGCTATAAACATACCCTGCGGATATGAGAACACATTTCCCCTTGGCGTTAGGTCAAGGCTTTTGCCCTACCGGAAAAAGGCCAACACGATACCATAATGGTAATACTAAAATGTATCGGCCAATTCTTGTAAGAAATTCAATAAATTCTTCTAAACACATACACATTGCCCTTCGCTGTACTGAATACAAGGTTTATCCATTTTTCGTTTATGAATAACTGTAAACATTTCTATAACAAATATCCTGACTTAGTTTTTTTTGGGTTCTTGTCAGATCAGGACGTAAAGGAATCCCATATCTTTAGATCGTAAGTCGTTCACCAACGTCACAATTGGAAATAATATGAAAACGATATTGGACGTTTCTATACGTGTACTCGAATGTAGAATTATAAATTTCGGCAAAACGAAGGTCTCCTGGTCAAAACTCGTAAAGTAAAATGTAAAATTATAGTAAAATGATTCTTTGTATTGAACTTTGTCAATTAAATTTAATTGTGTTTCCGTTTAGTTGATTATTGTCACCTGTCGCTAACTAAGCGTGATTGTTTTAAATAGAGTTTACCAACTATTATTTATATTAGGTATCGACCTATTTTAGATGCGACTTACTTAGATGATATTGTTTTTTAGTTTGTATGAAATTCATCGCAATCTCTATAAAATAGATTTGTTACATCTTTTCAGCGTCGCTCTGTTGGGTACAGAGCTCTATATTCATAGAGAATTTATGGAGTATAGATCTACCGAGCTGCTCATGCTGCTTGGACTTTATTTCTAAGAATAATGAGGAAATCATCCGTGGATACCGCTTTCATCGTATATATGTAGATGACTCATTAACGTTATATAAAAAAGCAATGTCTGGTAAGCTATAATTCTTATTATGACTTCGATATATATACATGATAACGGGTATTATGGAGATTTCAGGATACAAATAACTATTGTTATATTTCCTGCTAAGGAATTGCAAATATGTTATTTACGATCCCTCTTTGCGATAGTCTATATTTACGACATTTTGTCTAAAATAATAAAAATAAAGTGGAAACATTTGTGTTTTTGTATTTATGTAAGTATACACGTTTGTTACACAAAATCTTCTTCTTCTTCTTTGTTAAAAGGCTTTCAAGTGTGCCAATTGGGCACAGATTATCTCGCCAAGGTCAAGTTTATTGGAGAAGGCACGAAGGAAATTGTTCGGTTTTTAAGGGCATATAAAGTTTAATTTTGATTATCTATAAATAGTTGAAATATATTGTTAAACCACCACCAAATAAAACGGACAACACAACATGAATATATTTATATATATACATATGACTAATAATAAACAATTATTTCGCAACTTAATTCTATTATATTTAACATATTTACAATTACTACTATATACCAGACTTAAAAAATATTCTACATTTACAGAACGAGGGATATGTGGAGGGAGAACATCATAAATGAAGTGGGAAAGTTTGGGGCAATTGAGAAGGATGTGGGAAACAGAATCTTCGTCTAAGCCACATTCACACATGGAGTGGTCCCTAATTCAGAGTTTAGCCAAGTGTACAGGTGTGCAGGCATGTCCAAGGCAAAGCCGAGCGATGGTACTTGTGACCCAGCGATTAGCATATCTATGAATAAAAACCAGGGTCGCCTTGGTATGTTCGGTTAGATGGAGGCATAATATTTACCTTTGGCCAATTTTGATGAAGCCCTGAATGAATTCCAGAATTTTTCCAGGCTTGTTTTTAAGAGTGAGGTTAAATCTTGGGCACAATTTTGAAAATGTTCGTGCGTTCCATATTGGACTGCTGCTTTCGCACATGAATCAGCTGTCTCACTTCCAAGGATACCGGAATGGCTGGGAACCCAAACAAGAAACACAGACAGATCCTATTCTGAAAACAATGGGAAACCTTGATTTACTTCGGAAGGGGTTTTCTTTAAGAGACATTAAGCAACTTAATTAGACTGATTTTTAAAATGTTTCTCCATTAGAAAGCTACATTTTCACTGAGTGATATAGGCTATGTCGGAGTGCAAGAATCTGTGGATCGCTGGTCCGTGTGTAATAGTCTGTGGAACGCTGGCGCCATCTTTGTATCGGGGTGGGGGCAGAGTCAATAAGTGGCAGTCCGGCCCGTCTCTCGGCAGTTCTCGAGCGGCTGTCGGCCGGAGTGGTCGACTATTGAAACTGTCGCGTTCCTAGCTATTAGTGTTAATGTGTAAATTGATATCGGGAACATTAAGTGATTGAACATTATAAACCGAGTTAATAAAGTGTTTGATTGCACCAACAATACCCATGAACGCCCACAGAATAAGAAATTAAATAATGAATCCAATTAATAACGATGTCGGCGGAGAACCCTACGCCCCTGTGCTTTATGCTGCTCCGTTTTCTCTCTTATTCTCCGACAGGCTATATTACTTACTCAAAATATGAAATCCAAGTTAAGAAAAAAATTGTCACAAAAAATCTGTTATCGCGTGTGCAGCGAAAAATATTGAAGATGTTTTACAATATTATAGAACGTATTAATATCTATAAAAAGTCTGTGATACCACACGAGTACGTCTAACTACTGTATTTATGCCGCTAGAACTATTTTCTATATTTTAAAAGTTAATAAAAGTGCCGAAAATAATCAAACCATAATTTTCATACCTCTGTTTTAATCCTTATCATATTAAATGTTATTTTATTAAATGCCGGTTCAATACCAGTAACATACTTTTTGAATTATTAAAATGTGTATATGGAATTTCTGACACGATAAAGTATTACAAATAAAATCTCTAATATTAAAGACAAAAGTTTTACATTTTGAATTTTTGTTTTTTTTTTACGAATTTATTGTAATGAAGCAAAAATTACTGGACCGATTTAAAAACTTCTAACAATACCTGTAGAGTATTTTTAAATTTGCTAATGTCGGACATCTACCTAAATAATGTTACGAATTTAAAAATGTATTAGTTAGATATATATTCTTTGCAATGTAAAATCTGTATATTGATTAGATAATGAATGTAAGTGTGCATCTAATAGTCTGAAATTAAGTAATTAAAAACTGTGTGAAATGGAACTTTCATGTTAACCATTGTCATTTTCCGGTGCAAAAAAAAACGCTTGCTGAGAAGTAATTTTCCTATATTCTCAAGGTATTGGGAACTAAGCTAGGATCACCGCTGAGCACAGCCAACACTGTGTAAATATATATATGTCGGAGAATCAGAGAGAAGGTAACATAAAGCATAGGGGCGTAGGGTTCTCCGCCGACATCGTCATTAATGGCATCCATAATTTAATTACCATACTGTGGGCGTTGATGGATAATGTTGGCGCAAACACTAGCTAGCTAGCTAGGAACGTGACGGTTTCAATAGTCGACCGCTCTAGTGGACCGTCACCCGAGAACTACCGAGTCCGCCGTCGGCTCACGAAACATGACTCTGTCCCACGCCGATAGATAGATAGCGCCAGCGTTCCACAGACTACCGCACTCTGACATAAATGTGTATTAATAAAGTTTAATTTATTATACATATCTTGTGGTCAAAGACTGTACTCAGCACACAGTGCTTTATATATAATGTACAACACGAAGGCATATATATAATGTATGTACAAATTTGTCACATAGCCACATTACCGATGTAATGAGAGATGTAGCCGTGGGCTATGGATGACTGCATAAATTAATTTGCTCTGGTTCACGGACCATAAATCTTACCTGAATAACCATGTCCATTGTACAAAGTGCTATACGACCTATTTAATTGTCTTTATTGGGTTAAAGGATTGTAGTCCTCCAAGATTTGCATGCATATTAGCACACTGACTGATCTCTAAATATTGTCCCGCCTCACTTAAAAATTGTTATTGTAATACAGAAGTAAGTATTTAAAACTCTCTCTCCTATGAGTGAAAAGGCTAACTCTTTCGCACTTCTACTTATGCATTCTTAATTTAGTGTTCCTTATTAAGATTATTTGGAAGAAATCGTCTCAAAGCTATAAGACCGCCTTTTGTGCGGTACTAAGTAATCTAAAATAGTTTAATGTTACTTTTATGTATTTTTTTCGTATGGTGTGGTGACAACAAATAAATAAAAAAAATAATAACTATTTCACGTACGAGCCTGCCGACCCGCTGTAGATCTTGGTGGTTCTATGCTCTAAAAACTCTCTCACCTATGAGTAAGGAGACCTATGCCTAGAAGTGGGACATTAATAGGCTTTTATTGTCGCTGAAAAATACTTTCAGGCACAAAGCCCGACCCGTGGGTCTGAAGTTTGGGACTCAGTGAGGGAGGAGGCCAATATCCATTTAAACCCAGCGGAACCCTCTTTATCCATGAATGAGAAACCAAGTGTTCAATTTTCGCATTCGTCTCTGGTGTCCCGGATGAGTCTAACCGAGGTTTTACAGTGGCAGGAGGACGAGCATTCTCCCTTTCTCGTCGTGGGCATCCTTAAGCGAAACTAAAGTCTCGCAGAAAAGGGCCACTCCCGCCCATTGGAGGGCATCGCATGCTCCCAGAAAGAGGTCACCGCCGATCAGCGCCACCAGTAGATGACGCTGAGGTACTTAGCCTGCACAATCTGCCACAGTTTGATGCACCACACTCATGGCAAGCGGGTGACTCCTCCCGGCCAATATAGAGCAGGAACTATCCGAACAGGAACGTTAATAGGTTGCTATTTACTTTACCTTTTACGTATGAATCCAATTCCACAAGAATATGGAGAAACTCGTACTTAGTGGGAACCTAAGTCGCGAATGGATAATGTGTGCCGAAGTTCACTAAGTGATGAATTTTAGCTTCATTATCCCTATCTATTGGGAATATGGGGAAACCCATTCGTTTACGTGTATTTTCAAGATAATCATATGGATATATAATTTAAAGAAACAGAAGAAAGAAGAGGTTTCCAATCGTATATATAATACAAAATGATGGGTTTAGACACACAGTTGGCTTTGATAAATAAAAACTTCATTGTGTAAGAATATTCCTCTTCTTTTATTGACTTTCAGGTGTGATAATTGAGCACACGCCACTTCGCGAGTGTCACGTAAATTGGAGAAGGCACGAAAGTGGTTGCACTATTTATAAGACTGTAAAACAGAATGTTGATTGTAAACCTACAATTATTTAAGTACTAGTTTTGCTCACAACAAAGTTACATAAGTATCAAATGGCGGTGTACTTGAAGTCCCACATTCAGGTCTACTCAGACGAAAATTCACGGGCCAGCTAGTAAGAATACATATTAGAATTAAATTACATTCTAAAGATAAGAGATTTGATATTACAAACCAGTACACTTTGAATATTAACTGTAAAGCTTAGTGAAGTTTCTAAATTCCTTACGATTCTCCTCGGTTTATATTCCGGAAAATGCAATTGAAATTGTTGGAAGACAGATTAGAATGTTTGTAATTTAAGGTCGTGGAAGTTTATATATAAGAAAATATATATATAAAGTTTAATATTGACTTACGAAAGTATAAACGAAGGAATACAAAAATACAGAATTGTTTATTAAGAAAAATATATGGAACACGTTACATTTTTAGACTTTGCGAACTTTGCTGATAGTCATACTTTCATCAAGGAGTGTGGGACTCGCTCAAGAACGCAATACCCACTAAAGCCCAGCGGGATCCTCAGTGTCCTGATCAGAATATAGTGTCCTGACCAGATAGAGGTGGCCTCAGCCATAGCTTCCCTCTCCCTCTCTGATGCCTCCTTCTGCGAGATGACATTCTCACAGAAAGAAGACACCGTGAAATACCATCGTGAAAATACCATACGCATATGTGGGGAGTAATTCAGCCTGTGAAGAAGCATGGTCAATCTAAAAACTTTCTCTTCTATGCGTGAGGAGTCTTGCACAATGGCACGTTAACAGTCTGCTACTTACCTTTTAGATATAAGATTTACAGTAAATTGTCTTAAATTTATACGAAAATCAAATATTTTGTCATTACGTAATATTAGCTCTCTCACGCAAGTTCGTCTGCGTAATATAAGAGGGACAGAAGAAATTTTATTACCACCAAAAATTGAGTAATGATATCATATAGCTAATAACCTTCCTCGATAATTATCTAACACTAAAATATTTTTCAATTCGAGTCAGTTGTTTTTTTTCTCCGCTACAAAATACATTTACTTTTAAACTCAACGGAACCCTCCGCATCCTTAGCTGGGACACCAGAGGTTCAATGAGGATATAATGATCTGGAACCCCGGCTAACGCAGTCAATAAAAGAGACTGATGTCGAGCAAAAGCACGTCTTCTGGCCTATGACTTCCTTTTTTGGTCAGAGGTGGCTTCAGCTATTGCTTCTTTTTGCGGCTTCTCTCTCCCTCTCTGATGCTTCCTTCTGTAAGATGACAATCACACAGAAGGAAGGGACCGCTTTCTAACCAAATATACTCACCAGCGAGAGCTGATCGCCAACCAGCGATATCAGAGGGTGTTGTTGGAGAACCAAACCAAGCGTGCGAGACAGTTGTTTCTGAGTTTGGCTCATTCAACAAACAAACAAGCACTTCCTCTGCATAATATTAAAATATATTTTAGTCACTCTTAATACAATAATATATAATTTATGTGTGCAATTTTATAGCGGTTTATTTACCATTAAGCTAAATTGACTGGTAATTCATAAATATCAGTTGTAATAAATTACATAATATGATATTCCTATAAATAATATTATATTGGGGTCATACAAATGAGATGCATTAAAATAATGGACCTATAAATTAGCGGGAGCATAGTCGTCGAATATAAAAATTACTTTAGTACGACGAATACATTAATTTATATAAAAGGTTTTCGGAAATTTTATGGTTATTGGCTATAAAACTGACACATAAATTATGACTTTTAAGTTGTATGGACTTAGTTGGTATGTTAAAACTGACGACTGTTGCGTTTTCAGCCAAGTTTTATGTAATTAAGTATGGAAATCAAATACATTGCTCGAGAAATTGCGAAGCTGAAGTGAAAATAAGTGGAGTAAGCACATTGTTTAAACTTTACGTGTATAAGACTATTTAATATCGATAATAAATGCATTATATGTAATAAATAATGTATATATAAGTTAGTAAGTAGCAGCCCATTAACGACCCGCTGCTGGGCACAGGCCTCCTCACTCATATGAGAGAGGGTTACTAGAGCTTAGACCCACCGCGCTGCTCCACTGCGGATTGGCAGGCATAGTACACACAGATGTATTCTCTATTTCTTCACTCTCATAGTCAATCAAGTGACGGCAATCCGACACAACCGAAGAGAGATCAGGTGCAATACCAACGGCTTAGCGTGCTCTCCGAGGCACGAGGGTGGATCGAACACTCGAAACCCGGACCTCACCTCACCCACTAGACCAATGAGGCAGCCGTATGCAATGTATATATAACAAGCGAATATAGAGACCGTCTATATACTTGGAAGGTATGATATATCTATATATATATGTGTGAGTGTCGGTGAATAAGAGAGAAAGGAAAGCATAAAGCATAGCATCGTCATCATATGATTATGGATGCCATTGCATCCATAATCATATAAATCAATCATAAAACACATCAATTTCCATACTGTGGACGTTGGTGTGTTATGTTGTTGCAATCAAACACTTTATTAATTCACACAAATTATAATATTCAATCATTTAATGTTCCCGATATCAATTTACGTAAACTCATTAACAATAATAGCTAGGAACGCGACAGTTTCAATAATGGATCGCTCTGGCGGACCGTCACGCGGGAACTAGCGAGTCCGCCGCCAGCTGACGACTCCTGACTCAGTCCCACGCCGATACATAGTTGGCGCCAGCTTTCCAGAGATTACTACACTCCGGCATATATATACGTATCCTGTTCAAATATTTCTACTATAAGCGTCCCACTTTCTTCTTTATTAATATATAGTACATAGTAACCTAGTTGAGGCATCAATATTTATCTAATCTTACATGTAGGCGTATATTAAAAATCATTATATTAATCCTTTTATGTTTCATAAAAGTTGTTTACTAATAAGATATTATTATAATTCAATCTTCAATTTTTTTTTATATGTCAAGTTTGAATACATTTTTTAACACTTATAGTAATAACATTGATGTTAATACAGTCTTAACAAATAATAATTAATAAACACACAAAAGCTCACGTAAAATCTTTGAAGGTCACTTTCTTTGTAATGAGTTTCAGAAATTTGTGTTAGATGGAAATGGCTTTAATTTATTTTTTGTTTAAATTAATTCTATCATTGACGTTGTTAATCTTCAGATATCTAATATTTTCCATTTGATAATACATTGACATGGCTCAATACAATGTCAATCTTGTTCGATAAGATATATGGTATTTTACATTTGTTTAGAACCAGACTAATATTTTTTTCCCAGAGGAAAGCAACCTTCATTTTAAAAAATATAACAGTGATTAGATCAGAACACTTCCTGTTTTACATAAGTATCCCTACGACAAAGAGATAAACTTACTGAAAATGATTTGAAATTGTTGACTAATTGATTGGACAAGGAGGCTTCAGTCGTGGTTAGTTCCTAACTATACCAGCTAAATTTTAACATGCATATATGGTAGTGAAATGTCGCGCTGACAATACACTATTACTGATCAAATTGAAGCTTTGTAGGGATTTTAGGGATAGAATGATCTTAGGCAGTCATGGACAACATTATTCATTTTCCCAACATTCTCAATGTAGCCACTGATTTTCTAAGAGACCCCAAAACCCCTATTTTTTTCTGATTAACTATCCTAGAACCCCGTGAAGAATTTATTCAAATTTAAGAAAACCCCATTAAATTTCTATGCGACCATTAATTTCGGAGATAAGCTTGAACCAAGGGAAAATGATCGATTTTCATTCAAAGTCCGATAGCTCAGCGAAAAATGGACGCATCGAGACCAAAAAACCTAAACTGAAACTGAATAGACAGCCTATCCAATCCATGTAGTAGTTAACTTAAATTAAAAATAAAATAAAAATTAAACCGTTTATTTTTCTCATCAATCATTAAGTTTGCGAGATACGTCTGACTGGGAATTTTTTTACGAGATCCTTAAATAAGAAACTTTAAGATTCAAATTGCTTTTTATTTTACTCCGATGCGCCCATATTTATAAAAGATACAGCCATTTGAAAAATCGTTAAAATTCTAGATATTTTTTTCGATCCTTTAATTTTTTCGCTATTTTGTGACTTGGGTAAATCATATAGGTGGCGTTATATTTTTAAATTCCATAAATATGTTTCTGAAATTAACGCAGACGATATATTTAAAACTTAATTGCAGACCGACCAAGAGAGATACATATCAGAACTATATTACAAAGTAGGTTACTTGAGTGCGCAAAAGCGGTCTAATTATTTCTCTTCTAGACAACCTTTAGTGGTAGGTTTATATTTAATTTATCTCTTTATTTATCAGTCTCAAAAAAAAAACAGAATAAACTCGTGAAACTACAACATCAACGTTGCTCACAGGAATTGAATTAAAAATGGCGACGGGAAAACCTGCTTTCCACGCAACACGTATGCCTGCAAATGGACAATTAGCCAACGCTTTGCTACAAGGTATTTTTCCTGTTGCAACATTGTAAATTTATTTAAAAAATACTCTTTATAATGTCTCCTAAATATAACATATGGATCTATATACATATATGTATTTGTTGTTCCCCCAAACGTTAAAATACTTCAATATAAACGATGACGACGACGAATTGCTCTACCAATTAGTTTCGACTAGAAAACTATATAATTCAGACGATAATTTTAAATTACCACAGGATCGGCTATTACGCAAGTGACACCTATAGGCATATCTAGTCCAATTTAGTTGAATACTCTGTTAAATATTACTCCAGTATTCATGGGTCAGGTTCTTTTTAAACGTCGTACAAGTAATGCGGGTCACGGTTGATAGTTGTACGTGGCAATTAAGTAGCTCGAACTATGCGGGAAAATTTACAATATTTTCACTAAAATCCTAGTCAAAATTCGGCTTTATTTTTCCCTACGAGAGCTAATTTTCCACTGGCTGTCAAGCGTGCTGAGTGAAAAACAAGTTTATTCCGTTGCGAATTTTTTAATTCAACTCTTTCGAACTACGTTGAAGTGCTTCTGTGCATCTACATATTCTGTTTGTTAGAGTTGAGAGAATTGTTATCTCAAAATTTTAAATAATATTGATACTAAGAAACGACTGTGTGTCTATTTCAAAATCAATAAATTGTGACAGCGCACAGATTATGTTAATCGATTTTCAATCGAATCGTACTTGACATTTTCGAGATCGACAGCTGATATAACACCAAGCGCTGCGGTGGCAGCCATTATCGATTCGGATTTCATAGAGTGCACACGTGCTCACGCGTTCTGGTGGAATGTTTTAAATCTAGTTTTGTTAATCATCTAAAATTACATGTGTTGATTTATTATAGTGAAATTAATAAAAAAGGATCGTGGAATATTTTATTGCAGATAAAATCCAAGATTGTAACGCGACATCCGAGGATGNGAATAAGAAATTAAATAATGGATCTAATTAATAACGATGTCGGCGGAGAACCCTACGCCCCTGTGTTTTATGTTTCTCCGTTCTCTCTCTTATTCCCCGACATCAGAAGTGGGATCACTGTTAGTGCCAAATGAGAAAAAGGGCGAAACGTACGTTTGTGCTATGCGTACAAACGCGCGCTATGTGTGGAAATCTGAATTAAAACATGTGAGCACTGATTGAAGACCTACAAGGCAATCTACCGGTCCAGGGTCGAACATGGTCCCTGACAAGAAAAATACCGGCGAAAAATCGTGGTTTGCGGCGGCTGAATTGTGTTGCCTGAAAATACCCTGCGTGGCGGCCGTTTTGTGCTGGCCGGCAGTAGAGCGCTTTGAGTGAGGCCTCAACGTTTTGAGTTTGCTGTGATCTGTTGAGTTGTCCAATGTACTAGATTTAAGAGGTGCTAAACTAACTTTTGTAAAATTTCTGTGACATGTTACGTTGTTGTCCGGGGCGACGTGCGACGGCGAACGGCCGCGAGGAAGACCGAGCGGCGGTGGTACCCGAGCGACGCCGAGTGCGGCGTCTGGCGCCGAAAGACCGCGATGGTGGTGCTGGTCGACGATTGTCGCTCCCGGGCGATATCGTGGGCGGCCGACGGCGGTGGCAGAGGCTCGAAAAGTGGCGAGGGATGCGTCGTGCAACCCCGTCGGGCGAGTTGTCGCATATGGGTGAATCAATTTGTTTTTTACTTACGATTTTGACGCTGAATGTTCATTAGTTAAAGAAAATTTTTGAATGTTTGTTAGTTAAAGAAAATTTCACAACCAAGTTTAATGATAAGAGTGGCCATTGTAAAGCGAGGTGGCCATTGAAAGGCGAGGTGGCCATTAAAAGACGAGGTG
Source organism: Elymnias hypermnestra (assembly GCA_015832385.1). Lineage (NCBI taxonomy): Eukaryota > Metazoa > Arthropoda > Insecta > Lepidoptera > Nymphalidae > Elymnias > Elymnias hypermnestra. The sequence goes on along the minus strand of JACTOM010000053.1, from coordinate 347,190 downwards.
GCTCTAGCTATTAGTATAGTGATTTCTGATTATCGTGTGGTTAGGATTGGCAGAGTGGAACAAGATATTTTCGTGAAGTTTGGTTGCAGATTAGCCAGCACACAGGGACGAGTGCAGGTCAGAATGGCCGTGTCGGAGTGCAAGAGTCTGTGGATCCCTGGTCTGTGTGTAATAGTCTGTGGAACGCTGGCGCCATCTTTGTTTNCTTTACAATATTTATATATATATATATATATATATATATATATATATATATATATATCAAAACATTCTTTATTCAAGTAGGCTCAAAAAGCACTTCTGAATTGCTGCATTCAACGATATAATCTTCGTAGTTCCTAATCATTTGGAAATATGAGGTGTATATTTTAAGTGAACGTCTACGCCGGAAAATTAGAATCTTTTCAAATGAATCGGATACATAAATTTACAAGTAGTATTGTGATAAAAGTGTTTATAATGTATACTTATTATTGTTTCCTTCTTCCAAAAGCAGTTGTTAATTGTGGCACCTAATCCATAAAAAAACCATATGTTATTGTACAGAGTACAGAATAATCTTAGTAAAAATTTAAATACTCAACCTATTTTAATAAAAGTTTACTAAAAGTTCATCAGGCCAACTTCGCAAAGTCGCGTAAATAAACGTATGTTATAAATTTTGAACTCACAAAGGTAAATCTCAGTATACCTGAAAAGAAAAGTAATGGATATTTTCTACTTGCGCCTTGGGAGCCATATTACTTGAATGTTGGTTAACAAATTTCGTTGATGTATGAACTTTTTGTCTTCTAAAACTTTTACCCACGATTTGGTTAACGATTTAAAATTATTCTACTCACTGTAAACTTAAAGAGATTCGTTTGCAAAATAACTTAAAATTATATTCAAATCATATATTTAAGAGTCTTATATATTTTAGTATTATAAATATATTACCAAAGAGGATGCTTCATTGGTCTAGTGGTTTGCATGTTCGCCTACAGACATGAGGTCCTGGGTTCGAGTCCCGGGTCGGGCCAATTCAAAAATCAATATTGAGTTTTCTATTAAGATTTTTTCAATATTTGCCCGAAGTTGGGAAGTTGGCGGTGTGATTCACCCCCGTGCCTCGGAGAGCATGTTAAGCCGTCGGTCCTGCGCGTGATCTCTTTTTGGTTGTGTCGGATTCCCGTCATATCGGACCATGAGAGTGAAGGAATAGAGAGTGCACTTGTGTACTATGCCTGCCAATCTGCAATGGAGCATCGTGGTGGGCTTATGCTCTAAAAAAACCCTCGCTCCTCGGAGTGAGGAGGCCTTTGCCCAACAGTGGGACGTTAAAGGGCTCCTACTTACCAAAGACAACTAGTGATGAAGAAGAAAGCGTAGAAGAAAATATTGATCTTCTTTTAATAGTGACTAAAGGAGGTTAGGAAGTAGGTTCAGGACATTCATAACATATATCCAAACTTTTTTTACATTCATGATTTAAAATATAAAACGATCAGCTTTTTAACAAATTCATAGGAAAGAATTACATAAAAATCTATTTTCGAATTTTTTGCATGTCTAGCTGTTTTGTCTCTATAATCTCTGTAACGACTTACATTGGCAGATATCTGATATTATGAGGAACAACTTGGCAACTTATATCCGTGCAATATAGCCAGCATTATAATAATTTACCTCAAGTAATTAACACTTCTTCTTTTTCTCGTTCCTCTCCAATTACTAGAGGTTTGACATCAGCTGCGAGAAACTGTCTTGATCTCGGGCGAGGTGAAACAGTTTGGCAGCGCTCGTAACACCAGTCCACTCACGAATGTTGCGGAGCCACGATTTTTCGGCGGCCAACACCGCATTTTCCGGCATACTTGCCCATCATTATCAGTTGTAGGAGGTCATATCTTTGGTGTCTGAGTACATGACCAAGGTAGGAAACTTTCCTGATTTTGATAGTCTGCAATAGCCTGCGGTTTTGACCAACTCGTTTTCAAACTTCTGCGTTGCTGACTTTTTGGGTCCAAGTAATTAAAAGCATGCGCCGATATGCCCACACATCGAAAGCCTCTATACGTTTTCGAGTGTCTTCCTTAATAGTCCAGGCTTGACATCCGTATAGGGCCATGGGCCAAATGTAGCACTGAAATAGACGAGTGCGTAGGGGTATACTAAAGTAATTAACGTTGGTTCCACTTGATGAGCTTTCTCTAGCGAGGATTACGGTAGGATCGCCTGATATAGAGTTCCTGTGTCAAGCGATATTCGGAGCTTTCTTGGGTTTTAGCTGGTTAGAGTCCCGCATAACCAGCTACACTTCCCTGAAGTATTGCAGGTATCCTTGAGGATTCTCCAGCGTTGAAAATAACGAGATTTCTTCGTATATACTTGCCAGCAATATTAAGATTGCCAAAATGATCCTCCGTATATGATAAATATTCCCGACAATATTCCTGGATAAGCACGAAATACCGACCACAGTAATGTGACAGCCATCAATAAAAGGGCCGGGGCCCATCCCACTTATGTTATGCGATTGTTATAACCCCATATATTGCTGTTCGGAGGAAAATCGAGTACCCTGTCTATTTCTATAAGCCTACGAATTTGCATAAGTTTGATAAACCGTCGCATCTACGTATTGGATCTTTATATTTTGAAAATAAAGACGAAGTTTCTTTGGCAATTGCAAATTTAAAATAACACTGGATGTCTTCAGGCAATTTCACGACGGCGCATCCAATCGTTTCCCCCGATCATATGATATCGTTATTTGCATACTTTTAGTCTACTTTTAAAGGCGATAGTTTTCAAGGTAAACCGCAATTTTTCCTGCCTTTCATTTGAATATTCTTTACATAACGTCTTCGTGATCGAATTTTATAAATAAATAATACAAAAAAGTGAGGACGTTTTAGTGTACAATCTGAGGAAGTGATAATTCTTTAGCTTATTTTGTATTAACTAATATTGTAATATTTTGCTTCTTGGCATTAAAAAAAATGCCAAATAAACATTTTCTTTTAAAGACTAAAGTTTAGACGAATTATGTATTATTTTATGTGTAAATTTATATATATTTTAAATATATGTAATTTAAAGTTCGTTATTATATAAGCTATGTATGTTCTTATATTTTCGTGTTATATGTGTATTAATATGTAGATATTAATATGTATGATTATGCCATTGCCCATCAAATTCGATATTCACTGCTTTTTAAACCCAAAGGATGTCTGGAAGAAATCGCTATTTAGCGATAAGACCGCCCTTTGTACATGTATTTATTAGTAAGTTACTATGTTAAATTGTTATTTATTAATGTGCAATAAAGTATACAAACAAAGAAAGTATACAAACAATATGTATTTGTAGTATTTTTTGTGTGTTACCGAACACTGCAACGTACATCACAATTTCGCAATTATTGTAAATAAAATTGAATGTTTGTTCGTTTGTAGGTATTTTACACTTAGTCCTACCTTTCATTTAATCATGCTAAAACTTTGTTAAGTCATTATTTACTCATGTCCACATATTTAAAAATACTCCCACAAATTACTTATTATTAATGTACCATTTAACTTGTCCTATTTTTATAGCACATATTTCGTAAAATTGGGTAACTTTAACTTAGATATAATCAAATTCGAACTTTTTGAATAAATGAACATTGTTTTATATAACAATCACAATAGAAAATTATTTCCATGCGTGTGTGTCTGTCATTGTTATTAAATCATCTTTAATTTAATCAAATTAAAACTCTGTTAGTGTTTATTTACACAGGCCCATTAATAACGGACATTATTGATATTATTAGGTGAGGTGAAGTTATTAGGTATAATTTAGTCGATTTATTCAAATATGATATAAATGAAATGAAAAATCTCCTTCGTTTTATTTTTACAAATAAATATGCATTCCTTTATAAAATTCTCTTGTTTGCACTCCACTAACAAAATGCGGAATCTGTTTGCTGGGCTCTCGAATTTTGAAACGAGCGATGGAATCTTTTCAATATAATAGATAAAGCTTTTTATCTTCGAACCGGGTGTTATCTTACGAGTTATTTGGTAATGCAAAAAAGTTTGTTTAATGGGAATATTATTTAACTCGTCGCTTCACCCGATGGACGTCCACTGCTGGACATAGGTCTCACGTAATGACTTCCACAAGGCCCGATCTTGCGCCGCCTGGCTCCAGCGGCTACCGGCGACCCTCTTTATGTCGTCGGTCCACCTTGTGGGGGGTCTCCCTACACTGCGCCGTCCGGTGCGGGGTCGCCACTCCAGCACCTTTGGCCCCCAACGTCCATCGGTCCTTCGGACTATGTGCCCCGCCCATTGCCACTTCAGGTTCGCGATTCGCAGGACTATGTCGGTGACTCTGGTTCTACTACGGATCTCTTCATTTCTGATTCGATCACGTAGAGAAACTCCGAGCATAGCCCTCTCCATCGCACGCTGAGTGACTCTGAGCTTCCGCATGAGGCCCATAGTCAGCGACCATGTCTCAGAACCGTAGGTCATCACTGGCAACACGCACTGTTCGAAGACTTTGGTCTTCAGGCACTGAGGGTTATCAGACGAAAATATCTGGCGTAACTTCCCGAACGCAGCCCAACCGAGTTGGATTCGGCGGTTGACCTCCTTCTCGAAATTGGATCTACCAAGCTGGACTATATGTCCCAGGTATGTGTACTCGTCAACAATTTCGAGAGCTGAGTTCTCAACGATGACTGGGTGAGGCGGTACATGGATATTAGACATAATTTTCGTCTTATCCATGTTCATTTTCAGGCCCACCTGTTGAGAAACTCTGCTGAGGTCATCCAGCATTGTATTGAGATCTTCGAGAGTCTCTGCCATAATGACTACGTCATCGGCAAACCGTAGATGAGTGATGTACTCGCCGTTGATGTTGATGCCCAGTCCGTTCCACTCCAAAAGCTTAAAAAGGTCTTCCAGCGCCGCAGTGAAAAGCTTCGGGGAGATAACATCTCCCTGTCGCACTCCACGTTGCAGTTGGATAGACGCTGTGCTTTGGTCCTGTATACGGACTGACATGGTGGCGTTTTCGTACAAGCACTTCAACACGTGTATGTACCGGTAGTCAATTCGGCATCTCTGTAAAGATCTCAACACGGCCCATGTTTCCACCGAATTATTTAACTAGTATGCGCTCAATTAATGTGATACAAGTAATAAAAAACATAAGATTAATAATTATACGACAATTGACAACCACACAAGAAAAAACTTCATCAAAACGACTTTTATAATACGAAACAATGAATTTTTTGTCTTTTTACTTGAATTAATAACGGTATAACTACCGATTTAACTGGAAGTTGATACAGAGATAGTCTAGAGCATCATAACAGACAATAAGGTCTTTGTAGTGAAACACTGCGAATAGCAAGTATATTAAATAAAATGTAAAACAAACTGCTTTATAACTTTAGGAAGATATACTAAATTTTGGTTTCAGGGTTCGATTCCCTAATAGAAGCAAACTTTTAGGGAATCGAACCCTGTGTACACATAAGAGACAAATTGCCTCTTTCCAGATCATCTCGCTTGCATCTTAGAAGGTTATGGTCATTTCTCGTAACACAACCTCAAGTCTTAATATTTATGTGGCCGGAAAAGCGCTGGAGCAAATGCGACAATACAAGTACTTAGAACCTTGGGTTAACCATGAGTGGAATCCAGAACAGGAAATAAAGACCCGTATCGAAGTTGTTTAAACTTTAAGCTCCGAGTCCGAATTCTCTTCTGCTACATTTGGCCAATAGTTCTTAACGGCTGTGAGGCATGGACGATTAAAGAAGACACTTGTCAGCGTATTGAAGCATTCGAGATATGGTGTTATAGTCGCATCAGCTGGGCCCATAAGGGTGATAAAATCATGAAACGCGTCCGAGTGACTAGGCAGTTCCTCCAAATAACTACTAACAAATAAAAGTCGCCTACCTGGGCTACGTGTTTCGCCATGAATGCTACGATCTCCTCCACTTTATAATTATGGGTAAGGAGAGGATTGGCAGAAGGAATAAATAATGGCTGCGAAATATTAGGGAGTGGACGAGTATTGCGACTGCAGAGAAGCTGCTACACCTTGCGCAAGATCGAGGACGATTTGCGGACCTTCCAGTAATGGAGAGGAATCGTACGAAGGAGAATAAGGTAATCACATCAAGCGCTAACCTGTATTATAAAACACCTAGTATATAACAGAAATAATGTGTATAAAGAATGTTATATACTTTTTTCTCGCAAATATTTAGTGGACCAGTATCGGAAGGCCTGAGGCGCTCGGCATACTCGTACATTATTCATTGCTTCAATTGTCTACTACAGTGCATTTTGCAGTTTAAATTTCAGTCTACGCTTTCTTAAGGGTAGTTTTTGTATTTCTTATAACGTTTTTTCCTTATAATAAGCCTCCATCTTTCTTTATATCTCCTATCCCACGTCGAGTATAAAATCCTAATTTTGTAAGACAGATTAATTGTTTATTACTTTAATACGTATGTTGTAAGTATGATATTTAAACTGATTTATATAATACTAGTTATGCCCTGGACTGTAATTTTAATAGATTAGACTTATTATTTTTTCAAATATGCCACATACTTCAAGTAGTTATTTGCAATTGTAATGAGCTTTTTGTCTTTTCTCTAGCTCTAGACTATCTGTGTAACAATTTTCATTTAAATCCGTTCAGTAGCTTTAGGGTGAAACCGCCATAAACAGATAAGAGTTACTTTCGCATTTATAATATTAGTAAGATTAGGAAAAGGTAATTGTTACTCAATATTCAAAGATAGATATGCTATCGCAGACAATGTTTAGAGCTTTTAAGATATCATATGTGATTGTTGCGTATATTTATCCATCGAGGCAGCTCATGCAACGGTAGTTCTCAAAACTTTTACAATAACTCTTCTCTATATAATATGAATAAATCGCTATTTAGCGATAAGACCGCCTGTTGTACTTTTATTTCTGTTATATTTAAGTTTATTTCATTGTATATTATTATTGTAGACGTGCAATAAAGTGTATAAATAAATAAATGTTAATGAACTGTATAAATTTATATCATTTATTACTTATTCATGTCTAATATATAAATGTAGTTATTTATGTATAACGTACAATACTGACTGCCTCATTGGTCTAGTGGTTAGCCTGTTCGACTACAGACATGAGGTCCTCGGTTCGAGTCCCGGATCGGCCCAATCCAAAAATGAATATTGAGTTTTCTATTAAGATTTTCTCAATATTTGCCCAAAGTTGGGAAGTTGGCGTTGTGATCCACCCCCGTGCCTCGGAGACCAGTTGTGTCGGATTACCGTCAATTCGGACTATGAGAGTGAAGGAATAGAGACTGCACTTGTGTCCTAATGCCTGCCAATCCGCAGTGGAGAAGCGTGGTGGGTCTATGCTCTAAAAACCATCTCTCATATGAGTGAGGAGGCCTGTGCCCAGCAGTGGCACGTTAATGGGCTGCTACTTACCTTAACTTTTACAATACTGTCTCCTACAAATATTCCTGCACCAATGGTTATCTGGTAGAGGTTATTTTTTTAATGATCACACCTGATGGTAAGTGATGATATAGTCTATGGGCTTGGCAAACTAGAAAATGCAATTTCCTAAATGTTTCCTGTTAACTAGCGAGCGAGTATTCACACCACTGCGACAGTGAAATCGTCAAAAAGATAGGTTCTATTGAGTGGTAATACCGTCTATTTCTTTAATGTAGCTGATGACAGATTAGCGATAAGGATTGAGGATTGAGGATGCTATTTTAAGATGGACGCGCTAGTCTAGTAAAAGGTAGTGTACATGTTATATATTTATATAAAGTATCGTCTCGGAACAATACTTTTATACGTGGTGGTATGTCTTACCTGAAAGGATGGTAACTATTTCCCGGACTGAGGCTTCCAAGTTCAGACTTAGACAAATTAGAAAATGAATCCAAAGCCAGTAAGAAAACAGAACCATTGCTCCAGAGAAGCTGTCGATAATATTATGGTGTACATCTTTATGTACCTGCCTCATTGGTCTAGTGCTTAACATATTCCGCTATAGACATGACGTCTGAGTTTGTACCCCGGATTTGGGCGAATTCAAGACTTAATATTGAGTTTTCTTTTAAGATTTTCTCAATGTTAACTCGAAGCTGTGTAGTTGGCGGTATGCTCCACCCCCGTGCCTCAAAGAGCACGTTAAGCTGTCGGTCCTGCGCCTGATTTCTCTCTGATCGTCTTGGATTATCGTTAAATTGATGAGAGTGAAGGAATAGAGAGTGCACTTGTGTATGCCTGTCAATCCGCAGTGGAACGTCAATGGGCTGCTACTTAACTTAACTTTACATCTTTATGTACACGATAATATTAAAATCATTGAAAAGAAATGGTTAAGCAACTAATGTCGCTTGCAACGTATCGCATTTTTACATGCAGGCGAAACCGTTGAACATTCTAGTATCACCGACATAAACATATCCGATTGCGGCTGGCATGAGCTATTTATTCACGAAATTGAATGAGGGGGCGTGCCAACCGAATAATTTATCAACAAAATGTGTTACATTACATTGCTTCTGTAAAAAATTCCACCGTTTGCTTGTGGCGGAGATTTTTCATTTAAATAGACTGTTGAATCAATCATTTGTGGAATATAAATCGGGTTGCTTAACATAAAATGAGTTTATGTATAATGATTTTGAAGAAGTACTGCTGGAAGGGCATAATTCACGTCTTATATGACAATATTTTAGCAATTTCTTCTTAAAAGTGTTCATTACTCTTAATATTAGCACAGACTCCAACCCAACAATTGTTATATAATTTGAAACCTCATTAGAATTAGTACACAAAAAGCAGTCAAGTTTTCACAATTCGTCGTCGTCGTCGTCGCTTCAACCGATGGACGTCCACTGCTGGACATAGGTCTCACAAAATTATGCCCACAAGGCCCGATTTTGTGCCGCCTGGCTCCAGCGGCTACCGGCGATCCTCCTTATATCGTCGGTCCACCTTGTGGGGGGTCTTCCTACACTGCGTCGTCCAGTGCGGGGTCGCCATTCCAGCACTTTCCGACCCCAACGTCCATCGGTTCGTCGGACTATGTGCCCCGCCCATTGCCACTTCAGGTTCGCGATTCGTAGGGCTATGTCGGTGACTTTGGTTCTGCTACGGATCTCCTCATTTCTGATTTGATCGCGTAGAGAAACTCCGAGCATAGCCCTCTCCATCGCACGCTGAGTGACTCTGAGCTTTCGAATAAGGCCCATAGTCAGCGACCACGTTTCACAATTATTATGACATAAATATTATCATGAAATTTTCATATATATATGGCGTAGTGCAATAGTCTGTGGAACGCTGGCGCCATCTGTCTATCGGCATGGGGCAGAGTCAATAGTGACAATCCGGCGCGCGTCTCATGAGTTCTCGAGTGACGGTCCGTCAGAGCGGTCGACTATTGAAACTGTCGCGTTCCTGGCTATTATTATAAATGAGTTTGCTTGAGAATTGATATAGGGAACATTAAGTGATTAAACATTATAATCTGAGTTAATTAATAAAGTGTTTGATTGCACCAACATTACCCACCAACGCCCACAGTATGGAAATTGAATTATGGATACCATCTATAACGATGTCGGCGGAGAACCCTACGTCCCTATGCTTTATGCTCCTTTATCTCTTATTTTTCGACATATATATTATTAGCCAGCGAACCGTCTGCGAAGAAGAGTGATTTTGGGTAGCAATATTTAATCATTTAGGCTAATTTCTTAACAAATAAGACTATTTGTGTCCCAAATTTTATTCGATTCAGTGGTATTGATGTGAAAGTAGACAGACAAACTCTCGCATTTGTAATATTAGTAAGGCTAAAGATTGCGTATTTTATACCTTCCATGTCCTTTTTATTTATATCAAATCAACAGCGTAAAAATAAGTTACAAGCTTCTAATTTTAAAAGTGACGATAATTACATCCCTTACAACCTTTTTATCGTTAAAGTAAACTATGTTCTTTCTCAGGCTTTAGACTATCAGTGTTTCAAATTTTATTCAAATCGATTAAGTAGTTTTCGCGTGAATGCCCGACAGACAAACAGGGTTACTTTCGCATTTATAATATTACTAAGGAATATCTTGTTCAAATCTTTCAAGTTTGAATACAATTTCTTTTACTTGTCATAAGTAATACTTGATGTTACTAAGGTTATTTAATTCATATATGTATTCATTAATGAAATGATAATCGCATTTGGCAAAATCTATACAGCGCCTACTATTGTATTGTAAACGATCATTTAAATACAATGAATTTAGGAAATTTCTCTTAGATGACATACGAATTTCCTTTAAATTTTTTTATATTACTTATTATTATTACTAAGCATTTTCTAAACCGTCTTAAATTTTCAGTTTTAAAGCTCACTAAAAGCTAGATGTTTTCATTTAAATATTACTTTACCATTTTTTTTAACAATCCAAATAGATACTTAAAATAAAAAAAAGTTAAAATTGCGTGCGTACAAAGCAGGTGTCAGAAGTCAAACTATAAAAACCTGAAAAAGAGCCTGGTGACCTGAAGAACAGATTTAATCTAGTTCAGGCACCACTCGCCAAATTATAAACTGCACATAACTTATATTGTTACTAGTTTTAGTTACTAGTTTCACTAATTTGCAGGTTAAGTAATATTATTCTCATATTCTTCATTATTACATTACATACTTTGAATGACTTAAAACACAATACTAACGTTGATACAAACTAAGAACTGTCAATAGGTGAATATTGCTTCATTTCCCTGTGCTACCCCTCTTATACCAAACGCCCCACTCAAAATAATAAGTCCACCAATCACAGTCGTCGTGAAAACGACGACTTCTTAAATTTGAGAATTTCCGGACTGCGTTAAACCGAATGTAGTGCATGTAAACGTTTCAATGATATGAAAACCACAAATCAAACAATCATGATCACTAACACTAATAAGAAAATTCATTCATTCATTCAATGATTGAAAAAAAAAGCTTTCATTACAGATAAAGTATTGTAAAAAATAGCGTATAAAAATACTACAATTAAACTACAGGTTTCGTTCTAAAAGGCTTCTCGTTAACGTTAAAAGACCACAACAAATGACACTAATACAAAAGGGAAACTCAGAGTACGGACAAAGAAAAACTCCGGAGCTGCCACTAATGTCCAGCGATACGAAGAGGATAGGAAATTAAAATGTCTTTTGTCCCCTTTTATTCTATAGACTCGCCAACAAAACGTTGCGTGCATCGAAAAATGCAACACCAACTTTATACGAAGGAATTGAATTAAAAATTGCAGCGGGAATTTTGTTTTTCAACCGGCACGCGCGACTACCCGCAAATGGACAATTAGCCACTCACAAAATGTCATACAAAAAGACCCAAGGGTTTGAATAAATACACTTTATTTTATACGTAAAACTTCTTGTACATCAGCTGATTAAATCTTGTCGCCTTCGTTACGAAAATATAATCGTGGAAGGCGAAAGGAAGTTGAGAAGGAGATAAGTTAGGTCTTAAGCATTTTTTTTTTTATCTATTTATTTATATATCTTTCTTGCACACGTTCTGAAACAATATAATTTACAAAAATAATATCATGCAAATTAATAATTTAGCACGAAAGTGTGCAAAGGCAGTCTTATCTCTTAGAGGCATCCCTTGCTGAAGGGAATTCATTAAAAGGATCGCGGGGAATTGCGCAAATTTTAAATATCACATATATATATATAACATAAAAATAAATATGTCAATGATTTTAAAACTTGTTGAATTGCAAAAGCATTCGATCCTTTTAAAGTAAAACTTTTTTAAATCCTCCCAATTTCTGAAGTGAAACTCCTATAGGCGTATGAGGGTAAAAGAAAACCTATGAGGATGAAACGCGTGATTGGCGTCACGAACACGTGCAGCGTTTTTTATGCCAATTCGTTTGAAGGTTAGGTAATTTTTATGATTTACAATTTCATTTATTAATTTAATATACTATATTTCTAAATTTTAATTTCAAAAACAAAATGCAATTAATTATTTCTAAGATTGACAACAGACACATGGCATTTTTATTTACAATTCGTCATTTGAGATTTCAATAAATCATTGGATGAATTTTCGACACTTTTAATATTTTAATGACGATTAAATTCTCTGTCTCTCTCTCTAAGTCGCGGAAATATCAAGCTTTAGATTTTTATAAATATAAAGAAGACCTAAAAATTAGTTGGCAAAGACTTTTGCACTTTTACCTTTTTTCGACTATTTATTGCATGTCGTATTACAGCTGGTCGCGGAGTGGGGGTAAAGTGAAAAGTGCTTTGGGTGCAGGTGCATGCCTGAATCACATCGTTGGCTGTAAGAAAACGCGCGTCTGTCGTGATTTTGGTGCTCCAGTAAATATGTAGCACCATACTCTCGTAGAGTGTCCATCGTGAACACCCAAGGGACATACGAGTATCTATATCATTTTCAGCCAAAATATATGTAGGATATAGATAATTTAATTATGTTTTGTTTCTCTTTTGTTTTTTTTTTACATTTCATCTAAACTAATTCTCTATTTAAGCTAGTTTCTTTTTTTCTATTGGCTGAATAAATGATTTATTTATTTATTTATATCTTGTTATCGCTGGTTACAGGAGATTTTTTATTGGAGAGCATAATTGGTTTAATGTTCGCCAGTGAATTAGGGTGGAGAGCGGTTGCCTTCTTTTACGAGACCGTCATCTCGCTGTAGGAAGCAAAGGAGAGGTTAAAGGAGCAAGTGGCTGATGCCCTCCCTTCCGTCGGAGGAGGCTGGTTTTTTTTATAGCCTTGACAAGATTACCGCCGCCCATAGACACCTGCAGCACCATAGGGACCACTGATGTGTTGCCGACCTAATAAAAAGGAGTTTAATGGTTAGCAGATGTCTTACATATTCTAGGTCCTCATAGTCGGTGTCATCCGGACCAGTAGAGTTGAATGCGGTTAGGGAATCTCTAGTGATCTCATTAAACGATGAAGAGGGATCCGTTGGGTTTTAGTGGGTATTCCGATATCTGCGATTCCTACACCCTTGATTGGAGAATTTCTTTCTTCAGCAAGCCTTTTCATATAATAGCCAAAATGTTAAACGAAGAACGTTATGATTAGGTTAGAATAATAGAAATATACCACTTCGAATTCGAAACTGCCTCATTGGTCTAGTGGTTACCTTGTTCGGCTACAGACATGAGGTCCTCGGTACGAGACCCAGGTCGAGTCAATTCAAAAATTAATATTGAGGTAGGTATTACGATTTTCTCAATATTTTACCCGAAGTTGGAATGTTGGCGGTGTACTCCACCCCCGTGCCTAGAGCACGTTAAGCTGTTGGTCCTGCGGCTGATCTCCGGTCGTGTTGAATTCTCGTTGGAGTCCCGTGGTGAGTCTATGGTCTAAAAACACTCGCTCATGTGAATAAAACCTGTGCTCAGCTGTGGGTCGTTAATGGGCTGCTACTTACGTTATCTTTTTTACCACGTTGAATTCTATATTCACACACACACACATTTCGAAAGATTTATTATGGATTGTAACCAGATAGTGCGGTATTTTCTGATACAAGTATAGTCTTACTATATTTAAAAGAAGCCACTAACTTATTATGTATTGTCCTTCTAAGAGTTACAGAAATAAATCTTTTTTTTTTTAATTTTTGTATAGTTAAAACAGAATAAAGTCGGTCGAATCAGCTAGTATACTAATAAATTTCACTTGCAACACAAAATTGTAAACATTATGCAAATGATAATATTTTCCTCCCCGCAAATATTTTGCGAGACGCTATCGGATGCTGGAGGCGTTGGGATGCATGCATAATACACAGTTTCAATTGTCTACTCCTGTACACTTGCAGTTTAAAATTCAGCCCGTACTTTCTTCGGGTCTTCATTCTTTACGACGCTGACTTTTTGGTCTTAAAGGTCGCAAAAGTGTGCTTTTGTCTTAGTCTTATTTGTCTAACTTTGAAACTCACTGAGTGCCGACTTGAATAGAGGCAAAATGCTTTGTGATGTCATAAAAAACTTTTGCATATTGCAAAACATTTGTTTTTGACGTGAATACGTCTTTGAAATCATATCCACAGGGATGACTCCCTGTTCACAAAATCGTGGGATACTGTTTGGTGTTGCAGCTAGATATCTATCACCTTCATCCTAAATTCAATTACACCACAGGATAGCTAAAGGATCAAAAAATTATTACGCTAAGTAAGGACTGTAACACATCGCGCCCGGCTGTCGGCGAAGGCCCGATATTTTATATACAAACTATTAAGCGATGTAGCCACGTACAATAACCGTAAAAAAAGTAAATCTTTTATTTTTAACTTTTAGTACACAAAGTGCACAAAACAAGTTTAATATTATCGTTTCAGCAACCAATCAAAAAGGCCCTTCTGGCTCACGAAAAATCATTGATAAATGTGCAATTTAGTGATGGAAAATTACAGAAATAGTAAAAAAAATAAGTGGTTAGTACAATCTACAACTTATGAACAAAATTTCTGTGCCGGACTTTAGTCCCATAATTATAAAAATTAAATTATCAAATATTAACTTAAAATAAGCTTCATAAAGTCTCAATACTGGACACAGGCCTCCTTATATATAGATATATTAATTAAAATAGCACATTATTTTTAGATAACACCATACTACTGAATTTGTATATTTATATTATTGACACTGGGTAAAATTCAACATTTATGGTTTATGAACAGTTTAAATTTGGTACGATTTTCAAGCATTGTTTCTTTTTTTATGAAAAATTAGAAAATAGCATCCATGAGAAGTTCCACTTCAAAGAACTAAACTAATAAACCGCGCTAGCTACACGGGTAGTTGTAAAAAATTCAATACAATGTTTTCGTATAAAATTAAGGGAAACAATGCCTTTATTTCGTCTCGGAAGCGGCTAATTGTCCATTTGCAGACAATCAGAACACCGAGAGAAAAACAGAATATTTAATTCGCCATTTTATTAAATTCTTTTGCAAGGAACTGCCGCTGCATTTGCACTGAGAACTTCCAGACACGAATCTTGCATAATGTCAATTCTGTATTAGAATTTTGAGAAAACTTTATTCATATTAAAAATTTAATATTCACCAATCTATTGAGTTTGTCAAATATTGAAATTTTTGTTTGGAGAAACTTTCCTCATAACAATTAAGATTATAATGTAAGATGTGATTAATGTTAGCGATTATAAAATGACGGGGTAGTAGTATGAGGATTAGATATATTATGATCTATTCTTAGAAAATCAAATAAATAAATATATGAAAGAAAACAACAAAAAGTCCGTCAAGTCGTTTCGGAGGATTTCAAAACCAGACAACGTGACACGAGAATTTTATATATTAGATATTATATATAAGGTGTGGGGAAATCCACCTAAGCCTGTTCGATCCTTCGATTAAGTAGAAGTACTGTATTATATATGTTTTGGAAATGCAAAAAATCAACCTTTGACGTCCACTTACCTTAATAGACTTCAAGGGGCTTCTTTCGTCGGTACCTCGGTACGGCGGTCGGTCAGTCTCTTCTCCAGCACACAAAAGTGCAAAAATTCAAACACGATATTACAAAATATAGCCACCTCTTCTCATCGTTTTCGAAAGCAAGTGAACATAAAGAATGATAGTAGCATTCCTATGATCGAGTGGTGAGAAATGAGCTGTGGTCAACGGTATCTACGTATGGGGTGAGAGGTAATCTGATTCAAGCTTTGAAGTCTCTCTATGAGGGTTTTAGTGCTTGTGTCAGAATAAATGGGTCATACACGGGGTGGTTTCCTATCGAAAGAGGTGTTCGACGGGGATATGTTGCGTCACCGTGGCTGTTCAACCTATTCATGGATAACTGTTTGACAGATTTAATGTGAATGAAGCTTTAAAAAGGCAAGGAATGAAAGCGAATGTAAAAAAAAGCGTAAGTTATGCTTTTTGAATGAAATGAATCTATGATGAATGGCAATATTTTGATAGATGGGGAACAAGTGGAAGAGATGCATGAATTTGTATACTTGGGATCTAAATTTAAGTCTTTAGTCTGTGAAAGTGATATTAAAAGGAGAGTGAATGCAGGGGATATTGTAAATGGTACTCTGCACGCCTTTATGAATAGTCACATGGTATCTCAAAGGGCTAGACTAACTGTGCATAGAGGAGTGTTGGTGCCAACATTTATATATGGTAGTGAAGGTTGGTATGTCAGAAGAAGCACTAAAGTAAAATAAATGTGGTAGAGATGAGAGCGTTGACAAGTTTGAGTGGGTTGAAATTGAGTGACAGCGTAAGAATTAGTGTGATAAAAGAACGATATAGTATAAAAGAAGATGTAGTGAATAAGATTGGGTAAGTTATGCTTAGATGGTTTGGGCACGTAGAGAGAATGAATGAAAGAAGACTGACAAAAAGGATTTATGAGTCAAGAGTGAATAATACTTGTTAATTGCAATATTTTTAGTCCTAAACATAAGTAGTTCGCATTATTGAGGAACTCGGAAATTGACAAAACTAAGACGAGAAATAATTGAATAAAGAGTAACTTTCCTAATAAATGTCGTTTTTCTACTGATTCTAGACATTTAAAAAGGTGATATTTTCTAGGTACCCAAAGTTAAACTTTGGCATATAATAGACAAAGTGGGGAAGGATTAGGGAGCCGAATAATAAACACTGAAAAAAAGTGATGCATTGCTTTTTTTGTAAAATAAAAATAGTTTCAATGACCGATGTCTTATCCCATAATAGTATGCCGTAAGATATAATGCTATGAAAAGAAGCGAAATACACCATCCATCGAACGCCTCGTCGTTTGGTTGTCACGCCGAGAAACGTGTCCGAAGAAAGTGAGAATGCGAGATTGTACTAGAAAGAATAGACGCTGCTTGATGCCGAGTTCTTAAAGTATCGAGACGTATGTGCGACTCTCGGTCCACGAAACTTAAAGCATTCTTCTCCAGCACCACATTTCTAGAGCATCTATTTTCTGCCTTTCAACATCTCACAGTGTACACGTCTTAGCAGCGTAAATAATGTTACTTTTGCACAAAAAAGGATATTCCGAGACATGCGATTTTCGAATGCTCCGCTTTTGCTGACACTAAAGTTCTACCACAGGCAGCGAGTCGAAAAGTCACAGAGGGCAATTTAATACCATGCATGATGTCTAGCGCAGAAGAGTGGGAGAGGTACGGGCACATGCTCAGTTTTATTATGTTGAAGAGAGAGAGAAAAAGAAAAACAGACGAAAATGAAAGTGCCAAGTAAAAGATACAAAGAGGTCAGCATGAAGTGCGAGTCGGACAAGTCCCGCCAAAAGAAAGAAGTCCGTAGGGATTTTTTCCTCCCCACAAGAAAAATAAAATAACCTCGCATTACAGAAGAACATTCTACAAAAAATGTATACTCAATTTATTATTTCTTACATATTTTTCTCTGATGTAAATCTTTAATCTTGTTCTTGTTTTAACGCTAAATAATCTCCTTCGTAATTTTAAATGTAACTAAATTCTTCACGCATTTTCTTAACTCTGAACTAAATCCTTCTCTGTACAAGCTGTCTGCTTATGGAATTCACTTCCACTGTATATAAGACGGGCTCAGTCGCTTGAATCTTTTGAAAGAAACCTTCGAGAACATTCTAATAAAATTCCGTGTTAATTTAGTAAATATTAAAGTTATCTATTTTTAAAAGAAGCACAGGAGCTTTTGAAAAAGTAACTATCTAAATAAGTGTTTGTTTAATCATACTTAGTGTAAAGTGTAAGAAATATTCCTTATATTTTGTTGGATTTCTATATTAAATTTTATAATAAACTGCAAAAATATCTTCTAGCGATTGAGAGTTATAATATTCTTCTAATATATACAGGGTGGGACAAAAGTTCCGCTACCATTTGAATTGCCTATAACTTTGTTCAAAGAAAATATAAGTAGATTTGATTTTCATACAAAGTTTATTTGGTCTTTACGTTTAATGAAACATTGTATCCACTAAAAACAAATGTAAGCTGTGATATTCATACTGGAGACACCTTTGGTACCCTATTTATTTGACAATGATCAAGGTGTTAAAGTTGCTGTCACTGTCGGAAGACACAATTCGAGACTTTCTGGGTGATATAGTATGGCCAGCCTGATCTCCAGATTTAACAGCACCAGAGTTTCTCTTATGGGGTTTTTAAAATCAAAAATTTATGTGAATAAGCCTCAAAAGATTCAACATCGTCACGAAGTTGAAGACATTCAGCTTGTCCTGGAAGGATGTCATGAAAAATTCCTTAAAAAGAGCCGAAAGTTTCTAATACCACAACTTCAACTCCAATTTTAGTAAAGCAATACCTTTAGCAATTCAATAACAGATTTTGTCATATATTCACGGCATAGGGAAACACAGGAACAGAAGCATAATATAAACATCAAATTGAAGCTAAATAAATGAAAACACTTTATCAATTTCCACTATTAATTCACACCCTCCATATATCCTTCTTTAAATTTTTCATGGTTAATAAAATACTTTTTTATAAAGTTATTGAAGCAGAATTTCTTTTTTAAACTCGTAAAGGAAGATACCTAATGTTAATATAGTTGCTTTAATGATTAAATTATTAATTCACTCACGTTAAAAGTTTTAAGGTTTATTGTAACTTTAATAAGGTCCTTATATATAGCGCAAATATTAACTTTATTTGTAACTATATTTATTCATGATTATGTTATTAAATTTACTTTCAAAATTAGGTTTGGTGTGAGAGAATTTAAACCTCATAGGCTTGAATTACGTAAACAAAATCTAGTAAACATTATTTACAGTTTCCCTAAAACGTAGGTAAAAATAATATATTTACGCTTCATCTCCTTTCGGGCCTTTTATATGCAGNCTCGGTCCACGAAACTTACAGCATTCTTCTCCAGCACCACATTTCTAGAGCATCTATTTTCTGCCTTTCAACATCTCACAGTGTACACGTCTTAGCAGCGTAAATAATGTTACTTTTGCACAAAAAAGGATATTCCGAGACATGCGATTTTCGAATGCTCCGCTTTTGCTGACACTAAAGTTCTACCACAGGCAGCGAGTCGAAAAGTCACAGAGGGCAATTTAATACCATGCATGATGTCTAGCGCAGAAGAGTGGGAGAGGTACGGGAACATGCTCAGTTTTATTATGTTGAAGAGAGAGAGAAAAAGAAAAACAGACGAAAATGAAAGTGCCAAGTAAAAGATACAAAGAGGTCAGCATGAAGTGCGAGTCGGACAAGTCCCGCCAAAAGAAAGAAGTCCGCAGGGATTTTTTCCTCCCCACAAGAAAAATAAAATAACCTCGCATTACAGAAGAACATTCTACAAAAAATGTATACTCAATTTATTATTTCTTACATATTTTTCTCTGATGTAAATCTTTAATCTTGTTCTTGTTTTAACGCTAAATAATCTCCTTCGTAATTTTAAATGTAACTAAATTCTTCACGCATTTTCTTAACTCTGAACTAAATCCTTCTCTGTACAAGCTGTCTGCTTATGGAATTCACTTCCACTGTATATAAGACGGGCTCAGTCGCTTGAATCTTTTGAAAGAAACCTTCGAGAACATTCTAATAAAATTCCGTGTTAATTTAGTAAATATTAAAGTTATCTATTTTTAAAAGAAGCACAGGAGCTTTTGAAAAAGTAACTGTCTAAATAAATGTTTGTTTAATCATACTTAGTGTAAAGTGTAAGAAATATTCCTTATATTTTGTTGGATTTCTACATTAAATTTTATAATACACTGCAAAAATATCTTCCAGCGATTGAGAGTTCTAATATTCTTCAATTATATACAGGGTGGGGCAAAAGTCCCGCTACCATTTGAATTGCCTATAATTTTGTTCAAAGTATATATAAAAAGTATATAAAAAGTATATTTACGTTTAATAAAACATATCCACTAAAAACAACTGTAAGCTGTGGTATTCATACTGGATGTCTCCAAATAAATAGGGTACCAAAGGTGTCCCTTTGGTACCCTATTTATTTGACAATCATCAAGGTGTTGAAGTCGCTGTCACTGTCGGAAGACACAATTCGAGACTTTCTGGGTGATTTAGTATGGCCAGCCAGATCTCATTCAAAAATTTATGTGAATAACATAAATTTTTGAATGAGATCTGGCCCCCAAACGATTCAACATCGTCACGAAATTTAAGATATTCAGCCTGTCACGAAAGGATGTCACTAAAAATTCCTTTAAAAAAGCCGAAAGTTTCTAATACCCTAAATGCAACTCCAATTTTAGCAAAGCGATACCTTTAGCAATTCAATAACAGATTTTGTCATATTCTCACAGCATAGGAAAACACAGGAACAGTAGTATAATATAAACATCAAATTGAAGCAAAATAAATGAAAACACTTTATCAATTTCCACTATTAATTCACACCCTCCATATATATCTTCTTTAAATTTTTCATCGTTAATAAAATACTTTTTTATAAAGTCATTAAAGCAGAATTTCTTTTTTAAACTCGTAAAGAAAGACACTTAATGTTAATATAGTAACTTTAATGATTAATTCATTAATTCTCTCTCTTCCATCAATTAAAAGCTCACGTTAAAAGTTTTAAGGCTTATTGTAACTTTAATAAGGTCGTTATATATAGCGCAAATATTAACTTCATTTGTAACTATATTTATTCATGATTATGTTATTAAATTTACTTTCAAAATTAGGTTTGGTGTGAGAGAATGTAAACCTCATAGGCTTGAATTACGTAAACAAAATCTAGTAAACATTATTTACAGTTTCCCTAAAATGTAGGTAAAAATAATATATTTACGCTTCATCTCCTTTCGGGCCTTTTATATGCAGAATGGATGTCGCCTTTAAAAATATCTTCGTGTTATTTTAAATTTTCGTTAAAATATTTGATAAGATATAAACTTGTGGTTTGTAAGTAACTATGTATTAATAGGAACACACAATTATTTCATAATATTTGGGAAATCCGTTATTTATCGAATGAAATAGTCAATCTTGGCCATTTTTAATTCATCTGAACACAGAATAAATTTCGTCGAAATTGGCACAGCTTTTTAAGATTAGTTCAGTCACATATGTCGCCGTTTCAATCGATAGACGTCCAGTACTGAATGTACTGAATGTCTAATATCCATGTTCCGGTCCACCCAGTCATCGTTGAGAACTCAGCACTCGAAATTGTACACGAATATACATACCTGGCACACATAGTACAGTTAGGTAGGTCCAATTTCGACAAGGAGGTCAACCGCCGAATCCAACTCGGTTGGGCAGTATTCGGGAAACTACGGCAGATATTTTCGTCCGATATCCCTCAGTGCCTGAAGACAAAGCTCTTCGAACACTGCGTGTTGCCAGTGATGACCTACGGCTCTGGAACGTGGTCGCTGACTGTGGGCCTCATACCAAAGCTCAGAGTCGCTCAGCGTGCGATGGACAGGGCTATGCTCGGAATTTCTCTACGAGATCAAATCAGAAATGAGGAGATCCGTAGCAGAACCAAAGTCATCGACATAGCCCTACAAATCGCGAACTTGAAGTGGCAATGGGCGGGGCACATAGTCCGACGGACCGATGGACGTTTCTGCTACGGATCTCCTCATTTCTGATTTGATTACGTAGAAAAACTCCAAGCAAAGCCCTCTTTATCGCACGTTGAGAGACTTTGAGCTTTCGTATGAGGTCCATAACGACCTCGTTTTGGAGTCGTAGGTCATCATTTGCAGCACGCAGTGTTCAAAGAGCTTTGTCTTCAGTCACTGAGAGATATTGGACGAAAAGATCTTCCATAATTTCTCGAATGCTGACCAATTAAGTTGGATTCGGCTTTGTATCTACCTAGCTGGACTATGTGTCCCAGGTATGATTATTATACTCGTCTATAATTTTGAGTGCTGAGTTCACAACGATGGGTGGAGCGAAATATGGATATTGGATATAACTTTGTCTTATCCTTGTTCATTACCTTCATCATCCTAGCATCTTTACACTCCAATGTCAATCGGTCTTTCGGACAAGGTGCTCCGCCGATTGCCACTACAGCTTCGCTATTTATAGGACTATGTCGGTCACTTTGGCTCTACTATGGATCTTCTCATTTCTGATTTGATCACGTAGAGAAACTCCGAGCATAGCTTTTTCTATTTCCCGTTGTGTGACTCTAAGTTTTCAGATGAAGGCCAAAGTCAGCGACCATGTTTGAGTGCTGTAGGAATCCACTGCCAACACTTACTGTTCCAAAATTTTGGTCTTCAAACACTAAGGTATAGTATATAGGTATATGGGTAACTGCTAACCTAAATGCTATAGATAACTGGCAGCAGTTTTTAGAAGCACTAACCTGTCTGTCAAGCGTGTTGATCTTTCGCAAGAACTCCATTTCATCCACTGAAGGCTGTCACATAAATACTTTTACAATTATATATATTGCTGTTTGAATAATGACGAATACCGATTTTTTTTTAATTTAATAAGCAGAAGTCAGTATAGTATATATTTTCGCGAGTTAAGTTAAGCAACTACTTCTCTAAAGCAACGATGTCTATTTTTTTAAGGGTAACAAAAACATAAAAAAACAAATTAGTAAACCTTGACAAAATTATGTTTTTGATTACAGTTGTGAACTCAATTTAACTTTAAAATAGTTTTGGTGCGACCGTGCACAGAAAACTGGACAAAACAAACTAATATACTTAGAATTTCGTTTTATTCTCTTTTTATTTTAATTTAGATGTTTCTATTCAACTAAACAGAATATTATTTCTGTATCACAGAACTTAATAAAACAGTTTAATACTAAATAAACAAAGCGGAAGAGATCCGTAGCAGAACCAAAGTCAATGGGCGGGGCACATAGTCCGACGAACTGTTGGACGTTGGGGCCGGAAGGTGCTGGAATAGCGAACCCTCACCGCACGACGCAGTGTAGGAAGACCCCCCACAAGGTGGACCGACGATATAAGGAAGATCGCCGGTAGCCACTGGAGCCAGGCGGCACAGGATCGGGCCTTGTGGGCATCATTTCGTGAGACCTATGTCCAGCAGTGGACGTCCATCTGTTGAAGGAAAACAAAGCGGCGATAAACTGTGAGTTTTAAATGTTTCTCTTTCCTAACTTACAAGTCAATATAATAGTTATGAATTTGTTATAGTCGATATTTAATGCATATTACCAGAGTAAAGCAGTCACGCGATTGTCAAATTATGCGTACGACGTGTAAGTAGAAAACATTTTGTGGTAATATAGGTTAGGATTAATTACCGAATATGACTTAATTTTATGTAACACGAAAGTTTTTTTGTATCCATGATTATTATCATTGTGTATCCATCCGCACAGGACTCCTACATCACGACAAAGCATGCCTACTACCAACAAGTATTTGCCCTTTTTGCTCAAAGACAGACAGATAAGCTGGAGAAACTAGTCGTGGTAGAAGGGGTCGGAGGAAAAGTCCAAGAGGTCGCTTTCCTAACCACAGCTTCGACCATATTAAGAGACTCATACTTCGAACAGTCCGAAAACAAATCAAGTATAAAGAGAGATGGAAGTGGAACTTCCAGGCAGTGTTAGGTTTATATTATTATTTGAGTTAATCAACTATTCTTGAAGTATTATATTGTATATTGACTATCACGGAAGTATTAGTGTTGTTGCGATTATATTTGAAAATAAGATTGTCTATAGAGTATTATGAAGGTATCTGTGTAATCTTTAATCAAGAATCAAGTCCAAACATCTTTATCACTTAAATAATCATCAATATTATATGCTTATTGTAATAGGACATTTTTTACATATTTCTTAAAACTACGTAGAAGGAAGCTCAGAAGTGACTCGGATATCTAATTAAAAATGCGTATGCTTAGCCCGATAAATTATTTCCGAACCTTCTTCACGTTTTCTTTTGGAACAGTGGGAAATCCTCGTGGATGCCTGGAATACTTGGGAGGATGTTGCGCCGCCAGCGATGTGCCCGTTTAGGCCCAAGTCGGTTAATGATCAAAAACTTACTCCAAAGGTGGCTTGCCTGGAGCACCTGCCAACCACCTCGCGGTACCTCTTTTTGTTGAGCAACGGACCCCGCACCCGTTACCTAAAGGTCACCACTAAGGAGGGAGACGGCGATCGTAGGCCTCTCGCCTCCTTTCCGGCTTTCTCCTGCGAATAGTCCAAGTGGTCACGTCCGCCTCCCTCAACTGTTTCGCCATCTCCTTCTGCGTCATGACATCCCAGCAGAAGGAGAGCATAGTACACCATGCTCTCTCGCTGCTTACCATCATTCAATGGCATTACAAGTTTGTTTTTCTTTCTTGTATTACAATTGTGCGTGTCGCTCTTTTTGCTGCATAAATTAATATTATCACGGTTATATAAAATGTTATTCAATATATATTGCGACGGTACGGTGACAATTGATATTTCTTAGAATTTTTATCTTTAGGAAACTCGAGATACCAATTGATTTATGGCACGTATTTGCTCTTTTTTGGAATATAAAGTTAGTTTCAATGTCCGCCGCCTTACACCATAACGGTATACGTAAGACATAATGCTTAAATGCTTTAAAATAAGCGAAATACGATGATGCATTCACTTATTTTTAAATGTTTCCACCAATTTGCGTGGACACTAGCTTTGGGGGTTATTGGAGAATTAGTCGTTGACGAATATTGGAAGAAACAGCTCCAGAAAATTGTTCATTGATATAAATGCGGCCGTCTCGTCAGCAGACACTAAAATATATCAGAGCAGAGGTGACTTTCAGCAATGAAGTCTAAAATGATGATGACCATTTTAATCTTTAAAACCATCTACCTCGTGTGTTCAAAACCGTTGTTTATTAAAAACTGTGAGCCCCTTCGACGACTCACACTTACGAAACTATCCCTGGTCTACTGAAAGACTTGCAGAATTCTTTTAACGCCGACGCTTACTTGCCGTTCTTTAAAAAGTATGCGAAAAATGGAACTAACACGAAGGAATTTAGCGCCAAAACGACCTTTGCTGCAACTGAGACTGGCAAAAGTTAATGTTTGAACAAGTAAGCGCGTTGGAGAGATGTCTTTATTATTTAATAAAGTATTATTATTTAATTGCCGTTACGGGAATCCAACCTGAGAATTCTCTAAGTATAGTGAATACATTCGCCATTACATCAGCGAAATTGGCAGCATCAACTAAGTAGATCCAAAGTTCTATAACTAACCATGCATCCAAATTAACTTTTACGAACATAATGTAAACTGGAAAATATGAAAAGAAAATTTTCGCAACTTTCCTTAAAATTACCGATTTCAAAAGTTGTATTTTATACAAAAAAAAAAAAATTAAAAGAAACTTTTCCCTCGTACCATCGGAGCGTGTAAAATTGAAAGCTTTAGCAAGTTTCCTCACGCGTAAAAATAAAGTATCAATATGGTGTTGAAGTTTACGTTGAAATTGAATTTGGGATCAAAGATTTTGTGAATTCATTTTTCGTCCAACTCGCGCTGAATCTGAGTTCCATATTAATTTTTAAACTTACGTGTGAAAAAGTTTTATTTAAAGTTCTTCACAATTATTACTATAACCGTTAAAGTCAAACTTTGGGCATGTTGGGGGGGAATTCAGGATTAGACGAATCCCCCCAGGTTCAGTGAACTGTATGTGTTCTTAGAGCTTCGATCTTGCAAGTTCGGGTGTTCAGTTCTTCGTTTCTTGTTGGTTCGGCTCTTCAATTATTCGGTGGCAGATGTTTAGGTTCAGTGCTTCGATCTTAATTTCTTGGAGGATCGGTTTTTCCATGTTCAGGCTTGGGTCGTCCAGTTTGTGCAGGTTCTGATGGTCAGTTCTTCGTGGTTCGGTTCGCAGAGTTCTGGTTCGATGGTCACAAGTCGCGCTTAGTGCTGGGATCTACTCTGCTCGGGAGTCTAAGGCGAAATGTGTCCGATCGAACCATGGGAGTGCCCTTTTATATAAATCTCTCACCCGACAGCCACATGCGGCCGGACGAGCGAGAGAAAGGGCATTTGCGGGTGCTGAGGGAGGAGAGGGAGGGAGGTTGCCGCCGGCGAAGCGCTAGGCTCGGTGCTCCTGTCCGCAATAGGGCATTTGAAGTTTACCATTATAAAAGTCCGCTATTGTTCAATCACAAATATAAATAATGGCCAATCGTATTAAATTACACTTTAGAGCAGATATTAAATGGTAATATTCCATAATTAACTTTTAATTATGTGGAGGCAAAACCAAAACTGAGTGTGGTATGTTATAAAAAGTTCATATGATTGACCCAACAAATGATTTTTGAAGCTTCTTCACCCTAAAATGTGGGGTTACAAGTTTTTATTTCTTGTATTAAAATTGTGTATCTCGCTTTTTTGCTGTATAAGTGAATATTATTACGGATATATAAAATGTTATCTATATATATGTCGGAGTATAAGACAGAAGAAAGCATAAAGCATAGAGGCGTAGGGTTCTCCGCTGACATCATCGTTAGTGGCATCAATAATTCAATTTCCATATTGTGGTTGTTGGTGGGTAATGTTGGTGCAAACAAACAGTTTATTAATTAACTCGGATTATAATGTTCAATCATTTAATGTTCCCGATATCAATATATACAAACTCATTAATAATAATACCTAGGAACTCGACAGTTTCAATAGTCGACCGCTCTGGCGGACCGTCACCTGACAACACATGACGCTGTCACACGCCGTTAGATAGATGGCGCAAGCGTTCCACAGACAACAGCACTCCGACATATATAAATATATATTCAAGTCTACGAATATGCTTTTTGCCGAGTAGATAGATGTCAGCTAAGAACGGATTTTGTAAAATTCCACCTGCAAGGGGACTTGCGAGAGTATTAATTAATAAAATTTAAATTTTCACATTAAAAAACAATTCAAACTTCACATTTCCAAACTGTATCCTTTATAGAATATAAAACTTGGCCCGAATTTATTTTTATGACATAATTGATATATTCATCAAAAGTAAATTTTAGGAAATTTCACCCTCAAAGGGTAGTGCGGGTATGTTTGTAAAACAATTTGACTAAATTAATGATAATGCTGTCAAAAAACATTCTATGCAGACGAAGCCGCGGGTTCAGCTACTTCAATTTATATTGCGACGGTACTGTGAGAATTGATGTTTCTTTCAATTTATCTCTTCGGCATATTTAACACTTACGTAAAATGTTCTGTAGTTAAATATGCAAGTTTACGAGCTACAATAGAAGTGTTATATTTATAAGTTTTTACATACAGTACGTCTCAAACGCGCACTGAATATGTGAGCATGCTTTTAGAATATTGGCATACGTGCTCACGTTGCGATGCCTACTTGCCTATTTTGTAAGTAGCACTTAGGGCTTATCCTCTATGGAATCGGAAAATGCAATAAGAGATATAAAAATTATGTTTTATACATGCTAAAGTTTAAATTATATAACTAAAGTATAACAGTGAATATCGTTCGCGTCTCAAGTGGCTATACGTCAAAAAACGTCGCATTGTTCATGCTCTTTCTTTACTTTATTCTGTTCTCTACTTGCCCCATACTCCTACTTACCTAAAAGAGCGTTTCTTCTTTTATTGCGATGACATGAATACTAACCATGAACTCTGATCCCGGTCCAAGTTACAAATTTATGGAATTTTTTACCAGATATCTTACGTCACTCACAGTCATTAGCCATCTTCAAGACGCGCCTCAAAGGATTATGGATACCTATTCATGGATAACTGTTTGACAAATTTAAAAGAAAGTATTTATAGGTAAAGAATGAATGAATTACTCGTCATATGTTTACTCTACGCTGATGATCAAGTAATACTTGCGTCATCCGCTAATGAGCTAAAGGAGACGGTAAATATTATGAATGAAGCTTTGAAAGGGAAAGGAATGAAAGTGAATGTAAGCAAAACGAAAGTAAAGTGGAAGAGTTGAAAGAATTAGTATACTTTAAATTTAGAATTTACAAAAGATGGAACATGTGAAAGTGATATTGAAAGGAGATTGAATGCAGGGAATATGGTAAATGATGCTCTGCACGCCTTTATAAATAGCCAGATGGTGTCTCAAAAAGCCAGACTGGTTGTGCATGCTGGAATGTTGGTGCCAACACTTATGTATGGTAGTGAACGTTGCGTATGGCAGAAGAATCACAAAAGTAAAATGAATGCGGTAGAGATGAGAGCGTTGAGAAGTATGAGTGAATTGAAACTGAGTGACAAAGTAAGAAATAGTGTGATAAGAGAACGCTGTGGTATAAAAAAAGACGTAGTGACTAAAATTGAGAAAGGTATGCTTAGATGGTTTGGGCATGTATAGAGAATGAATTAAAGGAGAGTGACAAAAAGGATTTATGAGTCAAGAGTGAATGCGAAAGTTGGAAGGGAAAGACCGAGGCGAACGTTCCAGGACCAAATCCAGGACTTTTAAAATAAGGGCCAGGTCAAGAGTACTCTAAACCGACGAACTTGTATGAAAGGTTTAATGAGAATGAAAGAAGCGAAGGAGATATGCAAGGATCGTGGCAAGTGGAAGGATGTTGTCTCTGCCTACCCCTATGGGAATGAGGCGTGATGCTATGTATGTATGTAT
>JACTOM010000053.1:169203-317886 GCA_015832385.1 Elymnias hypermnestra | reverse complement strand
CTGCGGGTTTCTAATGAATTTAATTTAAAAAATTTCAGTCGCGAATCGTAACTTCTGAGCCTTCTAGTTTCCCCAGCTGTAAAGGTAATATGCCATAGAAACCGTTTTTGGACTCGCTCAATTCTTAGCATGTGAGTTGAGTAATGGGGGCGCCAAACAGTTGTACAATATTCTAAAATACTGAGAACTAAAGCCTTATATAACAATATTTTTGTGCTCGCTTTAGTGAACTCTCTCCCATTACGTATGATAAATCCAAGCATTTTGGAAGCTTGTTTTACTACACTGTCAATATGAGGTATAAATGTTAACTTATTGTCCATTATAATACCCAAGTCTCTTACTGAATTAACTTCTTCAAGACACTGTTTATAAATAAAATACTTTGATGGTGTTAAATTGCTTTTTCTTGTAAATTTAATATGCTTGCATTTATTTATATTGAGATCCAAGTAATTATTTTGACACCACTGCAACATTCTGTTTATGTCATCCTGTAGTTGCTTCGTATCTTCATTACCATTGATGACTTTAATTATTTTTATGTCATCAGCATACATAAAAGGGGTTGAGTTTATAAAACAACTAGTAACATCGTTAATAAAGACGTTAAACAGAATTGGACCTAGGTGTGAACCCTGCGGTACACCAGACCCTATAGTTTTACATGATGACTTATAGCCTCCCAACACTACAAAAAAAGACCGATTATTTAAATAGGATTTAAACCAATTCAACAGAGGACCAGTTACGCCATACAAAGATAATTTAAGTAACAGAATCTTATGTGACACTGTGTCGAAAGCCTTACTGATGTCCATATATACTGCATCAACCTGTTTTTTGTTATCAATAGCTTCAGTTAAAATCTCAGTGAAAGTCACTAGGTTAGTAGCCGTTGATCTACATTTGACAAAACCATGCTGAGAATCGGTAATGTATTTTTGAAAATAATTCTGTATATATGGACATAGCAACGCTTCGAAAATCTTACAGAAAATGGAAAGTAATGAAATTGGTCTATAGTTGGAGACCTGAGCGACATTATTATCCTTAAATACTGGAACTACTTTTGCAATTTTCCATTTTGAAGGAAAGGCACCACTTTTTAGCGATTTATTATATATTATCGTTAGGGGCTTAGACAAACTACGTGCGCACTTAAAAACAAAATACGGAGAAACTTATAATTTATAAGTGCATAAAGGCATTTCCCAGCGTTAAAAAAAAGAAAGGGTTGAGCAAACGCATATTTAATAAAATACCTGAATCACTTCTGGGTTGGCCTCCACATAGTATTAAGAAGTATGTTAAAAGTGTTCTATTACAAAAGGCATATTATAATGTTGAAGATTATTTAAGTGACAAAGATGTTTGGACTTGATTCCAATTGCACATGAAAGCTAAACACATTGTAACCTACAAAAAAACTAATTTTAAAGGATTAACCGTTGAGTTTCTTGCTGGCATCTTCTCAGCGGAATCAACTTTCCGAACCGGTGGTAGATTAGCTACCAACAGATAGACTACTGACGATTCAAAAGTGCTTTTTGAGAATATTGAATAAAGAATATTTTTATATTGATTTTCAATTCTGGGCAAACATCGTTAAATTTCAATTTATAAAAATGAAACTTACTTGTTTGATTGTCGTTTTCAATCCGTCATTGTGCTGTTCGATGAATGAAGACATACTGAGCAAAACAGCATATCCCTGGATTCATTCTAAAGTATATATAGCCTGCCAACCCTCAGTGGAGCAGCTATGAAACCTTACCTTAATGAGTTATCGTATTTACGAAACAATGTTCTGTTTCATCTATTGAAACCTTATGTAAAATGTTACCCTAATGAGACAAAATGGAATCAGGAGTATGACACTCGCTGGAAATTAGTCAAAATAGCCACTAAAACCTAGTTATATACCTTCCCCCCCATCGTTTATTGGAGCACCAGAGTATCGATAGATGCAATCTACATTGGTACTTCGGAAGCCTTCCGCTGGAAAACATAGGAAATCTACATCTCCTACGCCTCCTACCTCCCAACCTTCAGTGCCGAAGAAAAAGAACGTCTATAGAATCATGCGAACTAACAATTTTTATTCAAATTTAAACATGAAGAGGTAACTGCCTTTCGCTTCTTTCACTCAACTACCTTACCCTTTACTTCGTTTTTTTTAACTTATACTTATTCTAATCTTAACTTAATAAAATATTTGAATTTTCTTTTGAAGCATGTTTACTTAGTTATATAAAATTTTATTCATTAAGGTAAGATAGCGGAATAATGATTTTATATAATTATTCCACTACCTTAGAAACATCGCTAGTAAGTATCGAGAACCCGACGCCGATATCATGAATAATGCATCGATTCAATTGTCTACTGCTGTGCAGTTGGTGGTGTTTAAAATTCAGCCTGGACTGCATTTAATGGACCTCTTATTTTTTATACACAAGTATTACTCGACTCCAGATTTTCTGAAGTGGAAGCGAGATATAATGTCTTGCGTAAATATCAAATTTATACAAGTTTTTTATGATAATACTAGCTGTTTCCTGCGTTATTATCCGCGCCGTAGATTCCTTGGAAATATAAGAAAATGAGTTCTTTGTGATCATATACTTTGCGAAAAAGAGTAATTTTGCTAAATTTAATATTTTTTAAGGTCTTGTGAGTTTGTCAGTGAGTTTATTGCCATTCTAATTTACTCAGTTTGGTGTACTACAGTTGCATAGTTTTAAAACCTATAACTAATATAGGTAGAAATATTTTTTAGGTAAAGATAAAGCAAGAAGCAGTCTATTAACGTCCCACTGCTGAGTCACAGGCCTCCTCAATTGTACGACAGAGGGTTTTACAGCACCCACTACATGCTTCAATGCGAAATGGCAGGCTTTACATGTTCAAAAATTATTACATGTAGGTCTTCTCACAAGGTGTTCCTTCTTCGAGAATGTAGAATCAAGTTTGTAAATATCATTTTTATAAGGATAAACTTTAGTTTTTATATTTTCCTATTGTTAATAATATATACGGAAAGTCGTGGGGTAACGGTAGATTACTAACGTATAAATAAAGTCAGAGTAAGCCCCTTTTAGGTAAATGACAAATCTTTCTTTTGAAATGTACATTTAAAAATTGCGTGTACTCGTTTAGTTCACTTAAGTAGGGTGTCAAATTCACGTGTGGCTTGTTAACTTCGCAAATCCTTTCTCCTACAAAAGTGGAGAAAAGTGAGAGTAAAAAGACGTTAACTACTACTGGCATTTATTTATACCATTACAAACTCTATTATATGGAAAAACTACACACAGGAAAGGCTTTACAAGTAAACTCGGTTATAATGACATTGACACGCCCAGCCAAGCTCCCCTTTTATAGACTTTTCTATCATTCAAAACAGCCGGTTGTAAAAAACTTTTTTATGGCTAAATGGCCTTTTTTACAGAGTCATAGTTCAGAAATTAGCTTCTTTTATAAGGTGTTAAAAGTTAACAGCCAAGTGGAATTTACTATTACAAAACATATACAAATATATATACGGTTTTTGAACTACGTCTGTGACTCAGAGAAATGCAAGTTCTTGAATAATTTTAGAGGCAATTTCCATATTAAATCGGATCCAATATATAATTCTTTGTAAATACTTCATTAGTAAATGTGGCAAGAAGTCTATCGGTGCAGTGTAGCAATAAGGGCTTCCAGAGGTGCTGACTCCTACGATGACCAGATACGGAGGATCAAGGCTCTCGCCGACAGAGCTCTGATCGAAAAATAGAGGGAAGATCTTGGGTCTCCAGGAGGCACGGATCTCTTTCCTACCATCTGGTGCAGGTGCTTGCCGGTTCATGGTTGCTTCATGCATGGGCACCAGGTAGTTGGCTGCGAGGAAACACCCGTCTGTCATGAATGTGGTACTTCTGTAGATACGGCGCACCATACCGTGGCGGAGTGTCCAGCGTGGGCACCCCAACGGCATATCTTGTTGTTGCTGGTTAGAGGAAATCTTTTACTGGAGAGCATAATCGGGGTAATGCTCGCCAGTGATGTTGGGTGGAGAGCGGTTGCGTTCTTTTGCGAGACCGTCATCTCGCTGAAGGAGGCAAATGAGAGACTAAGGGAGCAAGAGGCTGGAGCTCGCCTTCGGAGAAAGCTTGGCGGCAGAAGCCACACTTATGCACTTCATGCCCCACTCTATTGAGTGGTAGATTCTCATAGTCGGTACCATCCGGGTCACTAGAGTGGAATGCAGTTAGGGAACCTCTAGTGATCTCACTCATGGATGGGGAGGGATCCGCTGGATTATAGTGGGTATTCTGTTATCAGTGTGTCCCACACTCCCGATGGAATTAGTCTTTCATCGGGGTGCGTAAAGACATTTCCCAGCGCAAAAAAAATGTGGCAAGAGGTAAGTGAATATTTGCAGAGTCAAAAGATATATCAGGTAGAACGCATCAAGATAACAAAACTTACTTAAAATATAGAAAAGGATAAGGAAAATACTCAAAATAAGACGAATAAGTTTGCATTTTTTAATCTGTATCAGTCTAGACTTGTGGGAGGCTTCGATGGAGGATAGTAACCAACCTTGATGATGCTGTACAGAAACAAGATAAGTACATCTTCCAATGCAGATTATTTTCCCTTATTTTAGACTGTTTTATTACTTAGCATCAATTAAGTGTAATTTGAAAGCCAAGCGCTACACTGTCCACGATAAAAAAATCCAATACCTACTCGCTATCAGCTTATATCTTGACTTATCTATATAATACTTAAAAGCGTTTTTAACAATATTTAAGTCACTTTTGTGATAAATAAGTAATAAGACGTCATTTTTAATACCATTCCATTTGTTCAAAATCTAAATCTTAAATTTTTTTGCAATTTGTGATAAAATCTAAGATGATGCTAATTTTGAAATGTAATATTCATAAAGGTGAACTGTAGTACAAAGACGTCTATGTATCTTACATGTGACTATTTCACAAGAGTTAAAATATAATACGTCTCGTCAGGTTTATATTGTTTTAATAGACTTTTTGTTCACGCCGTGACGCTATCAATTGACCTCGACCCCTGGACTCGGGTCCATAAGAAGTCCAAGTCGAATTGATCCCTGAGACGGTGGGAAGAGAAAGATTATATAGGGGAGAAATTCCACCTAGGGGGTCGAACAGATGAACAGGTGAATCGGGGCACCTACCTCGAATGCCGTTCACTGCGGGCGGCGACGGCCCTGTGGCAGGAGATTATTCACGGAGGGGTGTGTTTTTGAGTGTCAAAGGCGTTGCGGAGAGCTAATGTCAAAGACGCCGGTCTTCCTGTCCACTCCAAGGCGGTCCCGTACACCACCAGGCACAGAAATGTTCAAAATCTAAAGCCCACGTGGGCGTGAATGGACTGTGGTCACGTGGACTTGCCGCACTTCGCGTAATTCGAGCAAGAGGGGCACTAGAAGATCCTTAACGCGACTACTTCACTACTCGCAATCACAACCAAAACCGCGTGGAAAACATCAAAAACCCACGAGGCGGGCTTCTTTTTCGCCCGTCGCATACGCCTCGTTGACCACTGACACATAGGCAAATCCATCTTTGCTCCATGCTTTTATGGAATGGCGCAGAAGGCGCCCTCTAGTATGCAGACGCGCCGCATATCCGATACTCAGCGCGTTAGTACCTCGGAAAGCTTCCAGATGGCGCCTGCACCATTAATTACTGCTCTCCAGATAGCCAATAGATATTGTGATTAAAATGCGTTTAAGGTAAGGTAAATAGCAGCCTATTACGTGGCACTGCTGGGGACAGGCTCCTTAACTTATTTGATTCTGGCGTATATGGTATAATATATATGACGAAGAAGAATGCATAGGTTGCCGCTGAGATCGTCATTAGTGGGTTCTATAATTTAACCTCCAAAGTGTGGGAGTCGGTGGGTAATGTTTGTGCAATCAAACACTTTATAATAACTTAAATTATAATGTCCAATCACTTAATGCCTCCGATATTATATTATACAAACACATCAACAGTAATAATGTCGAGAACGTCGTCGCCTGACTCTGTCCAGCACCGATAGATGGAGCCGGCGTTCCGGGAACTATGATTTCTACTTATAACTAACTACTGGCTTGTTGTGCATCGTCGTAAAAAGAGTAAGCAAATAAAAGAAATACACCTATAGCAATTACAGTAAATTGTGCAAGTTACATATCTTTTATTATGATAACTTCAGTTATTTGTATATTTCTTTGTTAAAGTTTAAACAGGATCAGATTACTTTTAGCAAATATTATTATATCCCACTGTAAGTCTATAACTTAGTCCACACAAGTCAGTAATGAATCCCGGGTCGCACTAAAGGCAAGATACATGTCAGCTCTCTAATGGAAAACATCACGACATCGGACATGACCGTCCCCTGAGTATACTCGTTGCGAATGTCATAAAGGTAGCTATAAAAATATTCTACAGATGCTGGCAATGTTACCTTAAGTTTAAAGGTTTATCTCGCTATTATTAAAAACAAAACAAGAGCAATAAACTTAAACAACAGAAGAATATTCGTTCAGAGAAACCGTCTTAACAAAACATTGCGAACTTCATTGTACTTTCCAATTTATCATTCTTTTTAGGAAAGGAAAATATCGTGAGGAAACCTGCATATCTTGGGAGTAACTCTGGTTTATATGTAGCCTCTCCTCCACCAGTAGATCAGCTTGATGTGTCTAAACTCTAAAAATCTTTTTTCCTCATTGTGAAGAGTTCTGTAACCAGGAGTGGGACGTTAATAGACTGCTTATCTTACCTTTTTAAAGTTGCAATTTATTCAAAGCACTATTATGTTTTTATTACTCATCTCACCAAGATATCTCTAGAACCATAAGGCGAAAATACTTGAAATTTGGTAGAATTATTCCTTTTTCCGAGTAGAGGTCAGCTAAGAACGGGTTTTACTAAATTCCACCCGCAAAGGGCGTTGCGGGGGTGTTAATTAAAAATATTTTGATATATAAAACTGTACACCTATGATCTAGAGCCAGAAAAAGGACTATAAGCTCTATGCAGTAATACACAGCAATAGCTCATCGAAGTGTTTATATGTCTCTATCCTAAATTAATGAAAATGCTACCCAAAAACATTCCACACAGACGAAGTCGCAGGCTCAGCTAATATTTGATATAGGAATGAATATTTTCACATTTTTAATTTCTACCATTAGTTCACTATGTCCGCAATTACTAACATTTTGAATTGAACTTCTTTAGGCGCATTAATTTAATTTTACGGATGAAATGCGTGGTAAGCGTCACGAAGATATGCAGCGTTTTCTATGCTAATTCATTTGAAGCTTTCTATTTTAGGTTAAGTAGTTTTAATATTTACAAATAGCATGCAATACTTTAATGCCACTCCTCATTTAATTATTTAATATGCTACTTTTCATAATATATAAAATGAAAATATTTCATAAATTCTCTTTTCTAAATTTTAAATTCAAAAACAAAGTTTAATTAATAATTTGTAATATTGACAAAAAACACGTCATTTACAGTTCGTCAATTGAGATTTCCACTTTTATTATTTTAACAAGCAGACCCGACAGACTTCGTTCTGTCAAAAAGATTTGGAATGTGACAGCTTTCAGTTTTACAAATACTAAACAAAACACTATCGATTAAATGACACACAGAATCTTTTTTGTTTTGAAACAAAAGATAGCGTTAATAAATGACATCTTTACATAACCTGTGCAAGATGAATAATTTTTAAACAAAAGATAGTAGCATAAATGAATGCCATATATACATAATCTAGAAATGAATTAACAAAACCGTTGCTATAGACAACGGTCTAATAAGTCCTATCACAACTATGTGGATGCGTGGGTAAATGTATAAGAGAGCGTGGGTGGATGCGTGGGAATGCGTGGATGGATACGTGGGAGTGCGTGGGTGGATGCTTGGGAGTGTGTGGGTGGATGTGTGGGAGTGCGTGGGTGAATGCGTGGGAGGGTGTATGGAAACGCGTTTATAAGCATTGAAGTGACGTTAGACATTTTGCCGGTCTTTGTGCGCTCGAGTTTTCGTACCAGAAAAAAATTACTGTCCACATAAATTTAAAAAAAATGGTAAAGGGTTGATGGAATTCAAAAAATGAGTAGCCTAAAACCTTCTACAATTAATTCCGCGTCTAATGGTCATCGTCTCATGTCGTTCGGTCCAGTAGTTTTTATATATATAGATCACAATCCCTCCCTCTAAGTTTCGGAAATCTGAAGTTTTCGATTTATATAAATGTAAACAGGACTTAAAAATTAATTTTCCAAAGAAGTAACATTTCTGACAGGTGTACTTTGTACCCACGCACTTTTAATTTGTTTTTTATCTGTAGTGCCCTTAATATTAATACAGATTTTACAAGCTTTTCTTTATTTTACGAACAATTGTGCAGCGCTATTGACAACAAACTTAGAAATTTAAAAGGTTTTTTTATGAAATGTGTTTCAAAGTTCGTTTATTAGGTTTTAATTCCAATATATATATTGTCACGCTCACTCACTCACTTCAACCGTTGGAAGTCTTACTAAATTCACAAAAAAGGTTTGCTTCAAGGTATTGTAGGACCGAATTTATATTTATTATATACTCATGGTATTACAAGAACATCCAATACTTATCTACTTGTGAGTGCTATGTATACAAAATTAACTGGTCATGGGATTTTCAAGTTGCCGCACCATCTTAAAGTCAAGTAAAATAGGTTTTATAAAGAGAACTTAGAGGTGCCTATTCTGTGTTCCATAATCTGTAACTCTCAAGATAAACTACGTGTTTTTAAATTGGGTCTTCATGACTTACATAAAATATACGCCGCGTATTAAAAGACTACCTCATTGGTCTAGTGGTTAGCATGTTCGACTACAGACATGAGGTCTTGGATTCGAGTCCCGGGTCGGGCCAATTCAAAAATGGATATTGAGTTTATTATTAAGATTTTCTCAATATTTGCCTGAAGTTGGGAAGTTGGCGGTGTGATCCAACCCCGCGCCTCGGAGAGTACGTTAAGCCGTCGGTCCTGCGCCTGATCTATCTCCGGCTGTGTCGGATTACCGTCATATCGGAATATGTGAGTGCATGAGTGAGGAGGCCTGTGCCCAGCAGTAGAGTATTAATGGGCTGCTACTTACCTTTTTTCAATGATCACAACACCCCATTCACAAATCTACGTCTTCAGCTATTAAAACATAAAGCATAAATATTTCTTTACTGAGTTAGGATTTTATTTTTGACTCCTTAAACGTAGGAGCTGTCGATGTAGACAGTGTACTTTTTCCAACATTGTAAAGCAAATAACGCAAAATATAGCTCCCTCCGTTTCTTTATTTGGTCACTTGGTTCCAGAGACTATTCGTCATAGGTCAGTTGAGGGACTGGGAGTCATTAATCTCCAAACAATAGTAGTTTTGTCGCCGAATCACGGTAAGTGTAGAGCGCTTTTAGACGACGAGTGCGCTCGAAGTGCTATTCGTTATATCTGCTTGTTGGATTGATTTATGATTTTATATGAGGACTGCTGAAATATTTCTTCTGTATTTGTTTTTATTGCAGGAAATTTTGTACTGAATTCAAATTTCTGGGGTTGTTTCATGTCCTTCATTGTCTGAAGCTTGTAGTAGTAATTTACTCCTCTCTTCTCCTGACCTAAAAGTCCACGTGATACCTCATAAAACTAGTTTCTATGAAGATCTATTTTTTTAAGTATGCGCAATGATAACAAGCTCCCTTTGAGAATCTAATTGGATATATTCAAGAAACTGGTTAAGTACCACTATTTTTACCTTTTAAATTATTTAACAATTTGTGTAATAGACCCTAAAGTACATTTTTTTTTATTAAATTGTTAAAACGCTTGGGTTATCTTTAAATAAATTAATGAAACCTTTCTCTATGTTTTCAATGACGATGATTTTTTTACTACATTCTATTAATTGTATTATTAGTGTCTCTGTTTCTAATTAACATATTGAAGGATTTATATATATAATTATTATAGTAAACATTCTAGCTTTTTTTAGCTCATAATCTCCTTAATCTTAAGGATTCTTAGTAGAAATTGCTAATAACTGAAGAGAGTTTGTTACTGTATTTCTTGATTTATGATTGCAGTATACTATAAAGAGTATCCATCTATCAAATGAAATCAAAATATTCTTTAATTGAGTAGAATCAAAAAGCTCTTTTGAATCGTCAATAGTCTGTTCGTTGGTGATATCTACCACCGGTTCGGAAAGTTTATTGATGAAGAAACCGGGAAGAAACTCAACGGTTACTCCTTTAAACATGGTATTTGTATGTTACAATGTGTTTAGCTTTCACGTGCCACTGGAATCAAGTCCATACATCTTTGTTATTTAAATAATCTTCAACATTGGTTTCGACTTTTTTCCTTCGTTTAGGACATAGTATATTTTGTTTAATTTAAAATAAATATTGTTTACAATCTTTCGTTTTCGTATAGTATTATTATTTTGTTAACTTAGAGTCTATATATAAATATTAGTAGAATCGTATATAAAAATGTTTGTTGGCTATAGGGTGTATATATTTGTATGATTGTCATTTCCGAGAATAAAGTTATTTGTGCAATTAATGTAAACCCTGTGATTGGCAAATAGTAGAACGCCAATCATAGGACGCTCTTTATCACAAATAAAGAAACAACCAACGTAGATTACTTGTCGCGATAGTGCACGTTTGTCAGTCGCAAACACAACATAATAGAAAGCCAATTCGGCGTAAACGTTAACTAGGGGATTCCGTTCTTCTGGGCGGTGACCTGAACTCCAAGCACGAGCTGTGGGGCTCCCGTAGAACTAATGTAAATGGTAGAATACTAGCCAGGATCAGCAACACACCAAATTGCAGCTTCTCGGTTCTAGCTCCACTGGAACCGACCCACTATAGCCATAGCCAAGTCAATGCTCTGGGAGATATATTAGATGTGATGCTCCTGAAGAATATCACCCTTCAGGTGAATTCCTTGGAAGTATTGCATGAGCTATCCTCAGATCATCTGCCGGTCCTTGTCAGACTAGGACAGGTTGATCCCCTTCCCATGCCAACTAAGAGAATCATTGATTGGAAAAAGCTCTCAGAGCGACTCCAATCCAGTGATTCCGCGTCTTTAAACGAAATTCCTGACCAAATTGAGTCGGCGGATGTCGCCAAATCCGCCACCTCTCTTTTAACNAAAAAAAAAAAAAAAAAAAAAAAAAAAAAAAAAAAAAAAAAAAAAAAAAAAAAAAAAAAAAAAAAAAAAAAAAAAAAAAAAAAAAAAAAAAAAAAAAAAAAAAAAAAAAAAAAAAAAAAAAAAAAAAAAAAAAAAAAAAAAAAAAAAAAAAAAAAAAAAAAAAAAAAAAAAAAAAAAAAAAAAAAAAAAAAAAAAAAAAAAAAAAAAAAAAAAAAAAAAAAAAAAAAAAAAAAAAAAAAAAAAAAAAAAAAAAAAAAAAAAAAAAAAAAAAAAAAAAAAAAAAAAAAAAAAAAAAAAAAAAAAAAAAAAAAAAAAAAAAAAAAAAAAAAAAAAAAAAAAAAAAAAAAAAAAAAAAAAAAAAAAAAAAAAAAAAAAAAAAAAAAAAAAAAAAAAAAAAAAAAAAAAAAAAAAAAAAAAAAAAAAAAAAAAAAAAAAAAAAAAAAAAAAAAAAAAAAAAAAAAAAAAAAAAAAAAAAAAAAAAAAAAAAAAAAAAAAAAAAAAAAAAAAAAAAAAAAAAAAAAAAAAAAAAAAAAAAAAAAAAAAAAAAAAAAAAAAAAAAAAAAAAAAAAAAAAAAAAAAAAAAAAAAAAAAAAAAAAAAAAAAAAAAAAAAAAAAAAAAAAAAAAAAAAAAAAAAAAAAAAAAAAAAAAAAAAAAAAAAAAAAAAAAAAAAAAAAAAAAAAAAAAAAAAAAAAAAAAAAAAAAAAAAAAAAAAAAAAAAAAAAAAAAAAAAAAAAAAAAAAAAAAAAAAAAAAAAAAAAAAAAAAAAAAAAAAAAAAAAAAAAAAAAAAAAAAAAAAAAAAAAAAAAAAAAAAAAAAAAAAAAAAAAAAAAAAAAAAAAAAAAAAAAAAAAAAAAAAAAAAAAAAAAAAAAAAAAAAAAAAAAAAAAAAAAAAAAAAAAAAAAAAAAAAAAAAAAAAAAAAAAAAAAAAAAAAAAAAAAAAAAAAAAAAAAAAAAAAAAAAAAAAAAAAAAAAAAAAAAAAAAAAAAAAAAAAAAAAAAAAAAAAAAAAAAAAAAAAAAAAAAAAAAAAAAAAAAAAAAAAAAAAAAAAAAAAAAAAAAAAAAAAAAAAAAAAAAAAAAAAAAAAAAAAAAAAAAAAAAAAAAAAAAAAAAAAAAAAAAAAAAAAAAAAAAAAAAAAAAAAAAAAAAAAAAAAAAAAAAAAAAAAAAAAAAAAAAAAAAAAAAAAAAAAAAAAAAAAAAAAAAAAAAAAAAAAAAAAAAAAAAAAAAAAAAAAAAAAAAAAAAAAAAAAAAAAAAAAAAAAAAAAAAAAAAAAAAAAAAAAAAAAAAAAAAAAAAAAAAAAAAAAAAAAAAAAAAAAAAAAAAAAAAAAAAAAAAAAAAAAAAAAAAAAAAAAAAAAAAAAAAAAAAAAAAAAAAAAAAAAAAAAAAAAAAAAAAAAAAAAAAAAAAAAAAAAAAAAAAAAAAAAAAAAAAAAAAAAAAAAAAAAAAAAAAAAAAAAAAAAAAAAAAAAAAAAAAAAAAAAAAAAAAAAAAAAAAAAAAAAAAAAAAAAAAAAAAAAAAAAAAAAAAAAAAAAAAAAAAAAAAAAAAAAAAAAAAAAAAAAAAAAAAAAAAAAAAAAAAAAAAAAAAAAAAAAAAAAAAAAAAAAAAAAAAAAAAAAAAAAAAAAAAAAAAAAAAAAAAAAAAAAAAAAAAAAAAAAAAAAAAAAAAAAAAAAAAAAAAAAAAAAAAAAAAAAAAAAAAAAAAAAAAAAAAAAAAAAAAAAAAAAAAAAAAAAAAAAAAAAAAAAAAAAAAAAAAAAAAAAAAAAAAAAAAAAAAAAAAAAAAAAAAAAAAAAAAAAAAAAAAAAAAAAAAAAAAAAAAAAAAAAAAAAAAAAAAAAAAAAAAAAAAAAAAAAAAAAAAAAAAAAAAAAAAAAAAAAAAAAAAAAAAAAAAAAAAAAAAAAAAAAAAAAAAAAAAAAAAAAAAAAAAAAAAAAAAAAAAAAAAAAAAAAAAAAAAAAAAAAAAAAAAAAAAAAAAAAAAACGTAAACGTTTCTGCTGAACAACAGTTCGATCGCAATACATCATATCCTCGTCTGGTGGCAAGTAGACGGCGGAGCGTTGGGTGAAGAATCTGGGTGGCTTTTTATTTCGATCCTGAACCGGCAATCTTCGCAAATGTGTGTTGATGAAGGGGCTCACAAACATTATAATACGCTTTTTATAATAGGACGTTTTTAACTCTTTAATCTATGTGGAGGCAGACTCAGCAGTGATTCTGGTATTTTATTGAAAAATCTATCTACTAAATATCTATCTATATCCTATATATTTTACCTATATTCAGATCTATTTATTAAAGTAACAAAGTTGTATATGTGTGTTATAAACATCCACATAAAATATGGTTTAATCTTAAAAATCTATGTAATAAATAACCCTTCAATTCCACTGGTTTAAAGGTAATACATACTAGCCTCCGATTGGTAACAAAACGAATCTTGTCTACAAGATTAATGGCATACTTAAACGAACTGTGACGAGTAACCTTTGAAAGCCAATAGCCAATCAAATGTATGCCCTAAAATACTTTTTTTTACTATTCCGAACTATACTAGTAGGTTGTTATTTTGTCTGTAGTAATTTTGGATCTTGCTATTCCAAATGTCTAATAAATAGGCCCTAATGTAATATAAAATATATATATATATATATATGTCGAAGTCTAGTAGGAACGCTGGGGTCATCTATTTATCGGCGTGGGATAGAGTCATGTGTCGTGAGCCGGCGGCGGACTTGCTAGTTCTCGGGTGACGGCCAGAGCGGTCGACTATTGAAACTGTCGCGTTCCTAGCTATTAATGAGTTTGTGTAAATTGATATCGGAAACATTAAGTGACTGGAAATTATAAACTAAGCTAATTAATTAAATTACATTGTGGATGCCTGAGAACCCTACGCCCCTATGCTGTACGCTTCATTCCCTCTTATTCTCTGACATAAATATATTTCATTACATTGAAACAAAGTCGATGTAATAGATATCTAGCTTTCATTGCCTTTCGATTCAAAGGCACGCTTTAGTTGATTAAAACTGAAAAACATAAAAAAACTGTTTTTAATTATTTCAAATACTTCAAGCTCTTTGATAATGTAAACTAAACTATGCAAAAAATTACCAACAGTGTTTTTGTTCATGAACAAATTACACAAGACCTTTCAGAATTAAAATACACGCTGAATTTTTGTGAAAGTTTACTCAGACTATTTTATGTAATTTATATTTTTTTCACATAACGTACGAACGTAAAGTTAATTTATGATTTTAATATAACCTTGTTTAAATAGTAATTGTATTACACAAAATGTTATGTTGTAAAATGGTTTATTCTCATGTAAAATAATATGTTAGCGAACTCTTCAGATATCGATTATGATAACTATCGGTATGCATAGCATGAAGCCTCATTTACATAGGGGTAAGCAGAGACCACGTCCTTCCACTAGCCACGATGCTTGTATATTTCCTTTCATACAAATTCGTCGATTTAGAGTACTCTTGACCTGGCCCTTATTTAACGTGTCCTGAACTTGGTCCGGGAACGTTCGCCTTGGTTCCTTCCAACTTTCCCATTCAATCTTGACTCATAAATCCTTTTTGTCAGTCCCTTTTCATTCAATCTCTCTACGTGCCCAAACCATCTAAACCTTTCTCAATTTTAGTCACTACATCTTCTTCTTTTATACCAGAACGTTCTCTTATCACACTATTTCCTACTTTGTCACTAAGTTTCAATCCAGTAAGTGGTTTTCATACTTACCGAAAAAAAAAAAAAATTATTGGATACGTTTTGGAGGATCGAGTGGTGAGGAATGAGCTGTGGTCAACGTTATCTACGTATGGGGTGAGTGGTTGTCTGATCCAAGCATTGAAGTCTCTCTATGAGGGTTCTAGTGCCTGTGTCAGAATAAACGGAGCGTACACGGAGTGGTTTCCTGTCGAAAGAGGTGTTCGACAGGGATGTGTTGCGTCACCATGGCTGTTCAACCTTTTCATGGATAAATGTTTGACAGATTTAAAAGAAAGTATGTATGGGTTAAGAATGAATGAATTACTCATCAAATGTTTACTCTACGCTGATGATCAAGTAATACTTGCGTCATCCGCTAACGAGCTTCAGGAGATGCTAAATATTATGAATGAAGCTTTGAAAGGGAAAGGAATGAAAGTGAATGTAAACAAAACGAAAGTTATGCTTTTTGAACGAGATGAATCTATGATGAATGGCAATATTTTGATAGATGGGGAACAAGTGGAAGAGGTGAAAGAATTTGTATACTTGGGATCTAAATTTACAAAAGATGGAACATGTGAAAGTGATATCGAAAGGAGAGTGAATGCAGGGAATATGGTAAATGGTGCTCTGCATGCTTTTATGAATAGCCAGATGGTGTCTCAAAGGGCTAGACTGGCAGTGCATGCTGGAGTGTTGGTGCCAACACTTATGTATGGTAGTGAAAGTTGGGTATGGCAGAAGAATCACAAAAGTAAAATAAATGCGGTAGAGATGAGAGCGTTGAGAAGCATGAGTGGATTAAAACTGAGTGACAGAGTAAGAAATAGTGTGATAAGAGAACGTTGTGGTATAAAAGAAGACGTAGTGACTAAAATTGAGAAAGGTATGCTTAGATGGTTTGGGCATGTAGAGAGAATGAATGAAAGGAGACTGAC
Source organism: Elymnias hypermnestra (assembly GCA_015832385.1). Lineage (NCBI taxonomy): Eukaryota > Metazoa > Arthropoda > Insecta > Lepidoptera > Nymphalidae > Elymnias > Elymnias hypermnestra. The sequence continues at coordinate 301,957 of JACTOM010000053.1, read as the reverse complement.
AAAAAGGATTTATGAGTCAAGAGTGAATGCGAAAGTTGGAAGGGGAAGACCGAGGCGAACGTTCCTGGACCAAATCCAGGACATTTTAAATAACGGCCAGGTCAAGAGTACTCTAAACCGACGAACTTGTATGAAAGGTTTAATGAGATTGAAAGAAGCGAAGGAGATATGCAAGGATCGTGGCAAGTGAAAGGATGTTGTCTCTGCCTACCCCTATGGGAATGAGGCTTGATGCTATGTATGTATGTATGTTTTGGAGGATAGATTGCTCTTGTGTAAAGTCTCGTTGCTTCGCTTGTACAAAAGAATTAGACGCAAGTTTAAGTGACAATACGTGTTATCTACGCAACTTGCGTGACAATAACCATAAGTTAGATCAGGCTCATTTATAATTCCCCTCCCCAGGAAGTAATCCTCAAAGAATGATTGATTTCCCGCCTTATAAGGTGATATGTCAGTGGCATCATCTATCTTGATTTGATATCAACAAAAGGCAAAAAGTTTGGAACATATTCTTATGTAACGTATGTATAGGTGTGTATCTATTAGTGGTGGTTTGTAATGAACTGAACTCGCTCACTTATTGCGAGATTTTCAAACCTATCTAACAGATATTTATTGAATTGATTTTTTTTGAACTGCAGGTGTGGTTTCATAAAACTACTCTTTTTTATTTATTTATTTACCTTTATAAGTGTTTTCAAAATAAGTGTTTCTGTAATGGTATTTTTTTAATTTTTTCTGACAGGTTAGCACTTGACTGTGATCGTATCGGAAAAGAAATCTCTTTGCTTGGTGGTACGTCTTTTCTAGTAGGGTGGGGTAGGGTGGGTTCGAGTCCCCGGTCGGGCCAATTCAAAAATCAGTATTAAGTTTTCTATTAAGATTTTCTCAATATTTATCCGAAGTTGGGAAGTTGGCGGTGTGATCCATCCCTGTGCCTCGGAGAGCACGTTAAGCTGTCGGTCCTGCGCCTGATCTCTCTCCGGTCATGTCAGATTCCCATCACATCGGACTTTGAGAGTGAAGGAGTAGAGAGTGCACTTGTGTACTATGCCCGCCAGTGGAGTAGCGTTGTGGGTCTACACTCTAAAAACCCTCTCTCCTATGAGTGAGAAGGACGTGCCCAGCAATCGGACGTTAATGGGCTGCTACTTACTTACCACGTTGGCGTTTGTGAATTACGTGGTATCCACTTCCAAGCAATTGTGTCAAAATATCGACAAAATTCACAAACACTGTAGTGGTATATGTTAATACAGTTTTCAATAGGGTGGGAACTAGATACGGCCGAAGCTTCCCAGTCCAAACTCAGACCCCAGGACTTGTGCTAGCAAAGCATTATACCTGCGAGGCCGACAAAATTAATTAATTTTGTCATGCGATAATATAAACATAATATGACAAATTTTGCCCATTATGATAAGAAATATACAAAAAATATGTTCATAATTTAGAAGGACGCTTAGATAAGAGTCATCTGTCTCTCGTGTCGCGTGTGAGATAGACGGCTTTAATGGAAACTCGTTTGCGGAATCCGTCTATATATCCCTCTTACACCGCGTCAAATTGATGTCAATCATTTGAAGCCATTTTTAAAATACTAACGTTTATTTCCTTTGAAAATTAAATTGATAAATTAACACTTTATTGCGCATCTATAAAATAATAAAACGAAATTACAGGAAATCTGGCATAATAGTCAAGGAATGACAGAAGAAAGTCGGTCTTATTACGAAGGACTTCTTCTTAACCAACCTTTACGCCATCTGGCTTTTTTCTATTAATAAAACGTACTTTAAATAACTTAATGGTATACATATATGAAAAATACTGCATATTATAATAATATATCAGATATATTATAAATTAATAAGTAGTAAGTAAGTAGCAGCCCATTAACGTCCCACTGCTGGGCACAGGCCTCCTCCCTCATATGAGAGAGGGTTTTTAGAGCATAGACCCACCACGCTGCTCCACTGCGGATTGGCAGGCATAGTACATAAGTGCACTCACTATTCCTTCACTCTCATAGTCCGGTGTGACGGGAATCCGACACGACCTGAGAGAGATCAGGCGCAGGACCGACGGCTTAACGTGCTCTCCGAGGCACGGGGGTGGATCACACCGCCAACTTCCCAACTTCGGGCAAATATTGAGAAAATCTTAATAGAAAACTCAATATCGATTTCAAATTGGCCCGACCTGGGACTCGAACTCAGGACCTCATGTCTGTAGTCGAACATGCTAACCACTAGACCAATGAGGTACTTGTAAATGAATATAAAAAGAAAATTCATCGTAATTTCCAACGTTTATAAAACTATGGATATATCTAACTAATAGATTTTTCACAGTCTATCTGACTAAAACATTCGTTATATCATTTACGTAGAATGTCCGACATTAGCAAATTTAAAAATACTCTACAGGTGTCGACAAAAAGGTAATGAAAGATTTTTTTGAATAGCTCCAGTAATTATTAGCTTGATAAAAATATAAACAGCAAACATATATCGGTGGGTATCATTGGTATCCTTGGAATATGAGCTAACTCACTAGTCGCAGGCCCAGTTATATGGGTCACTACAATTTTCTTTAAATTGACATTTTAAATTCGTCATACCTTTTGAATGGAATGTCCGATTTTAACAATTTAAAAAGATTTTCACAGGTAGAGAAACGGTCTTTAATAAACTATTTATTTAATTGGAGAAGCATTTACATAAATGTTAATAATACGGTTTGATTATTATCAGCAGTTTAACTTTTAAAATGTATAAAAGTAGTTATAGTGGCATAACTACAGTAGTTGGACATATTGTATCGGGAACTTTTTTCTAGATATCAATACGTTCTATAATATTGCAGAACATTTATTGATTTATCTTCAATAGATTTCACAACGCATGCGATAACAGATTTTTTGTTTCACACCGTGGGTGACATTAATGTATATTTTTTAGGGATCCGTAATATTTTTGTGACGGTAGATATCCATCTGCCGTCTTGTTAAACACCATGTTAAAAATAGATGAACAATTGCCCAGTATTAGGTACTTTTAGTACATTTAGGCGGATGTGACGGTAATGTAGCCTTTGTCTCTCAGTGAAAATGAAGCTTTCTTATGGTGAAAAAAAAATTGAAATCTGACCAGTGGTTATTGTATGAAAATGTTACAAACATACTTACAAAAACACAAATGTTTCCTCTTTATAATATTAGTGTTCACGCCGGTCATGACCCTGGCATGGACTCGACCCTGGACCCGGCCCATGAAGATCCAGGTCGAATCGGTACCCGAGACGGCGGGAGGAGAAAGTTAAGGGAGAGATTCCACAGGGGGTCGAGCCGATATAAAGTGAATTGTTAAAGTGTATGAAGTGAATTGACGGCGTCGAGCCCTGGCAGATGAAAGATCACGTGAGATGTGTATTTGTATGTGTGTGTGTTTGTGGAATGTATCTTTGCCGAGGCGGCGTTCTTCTATTCCACTCCAAAATTCACGGGGAAGTTCTACTACGGCAACGGCGGAAATAACCTAGCCGCGCTATGAACCGCTACCTTTCACTAGAGGGCTGCGATATGGGCCTACAAAACACGATGAACTGTTTCACTAGCCCCACAAAACCAATTCACGCGTGGAATTACCGCACTTTTCCGACAAAACCATACAAAATCACGAAGCGGGTTTATTTTGCGCCCGTCACCATATGCTTTCCAGAGTTAATAACTCGATCTCTGTACTACAGACTACAGATAATCTATAGACTAAATTGCTCTATGCTCATAGAGCAGCGCGGAGGCACCCTCTCGTGTCGTATTCGAATGCCTCCCGATAGCCAGTGCATTAGTAAGTCGGAAAGCTTGCAGATGGCGCGAGTACGCTCCTTCCGAGGTACCAGGTTGGCGCCAGATTGCGCGAACAATTAGTTTAGACTAGCTGTTCTTCGCGGTGTCGATCGACGTATGAAGAAATAGGTACGTAGAATAACGATACAGAATTAACATCTATTTTATGAAAAGACCGTCTACATTGCAAGAAAATCTAGAATAATCTTAACATCGCATGACGAGTGTATGTGTTCAGTGGTTTAAAAAGATCTTGGCATTATTACCATTCAAATGGTTTGAGGCCATTTGGTGGATGGTTTAAAGTTCTATAACAGACATAAGTGGAATTTTTAAATGTGTGAGCAATATTAATACAATGATAAAACTGCCACGAAAGGATTGGAAGTAATATTAGCCATACGAGAGGATAATATGTAGATGGATCTCGTAAACGAGTTTCCATTACCGTCACCTATCTTACAAACGTCACATGCAAGATGGATGATGCTTTCGCAGGTTATCTCACCTCGATTTTGACAGGCTCTACTACTTATTACGAAAAATATATATTAGGCTTAGATTATCAATAAAAAATATATAATGCTGAGGTTTTTTTACCTATAATTAATAACACAAAATAGTTTATCTCACACTCTAGTGCTCTCAGCTATAAGTGAACTTTGTCCAATTGTGAAATAACGGCTATATGTTTATTATGAGCCTAAACTATCTCTTCAATAATTGAAGAGGCCTATAGTCAGAGTGAAATAAGTATAAGAAAAAATTGCTTAAGCTATTTAAGTTAAAACAATAAAGGTCGAGCCTTGAAGTCATCTACATCTCAAGAATGCTTATATCTTCCGTTGCCTATTTAATCTCATGATGGTATTAGTTAAATGTGCATCTTATTCTTGTCAATAACTTTAGGATTGAAAAGTTTTTTGTTCAATAATATTAACATTTTTTTCTGATAACGCTGAAAATTTCATGGATAAACACTTCTTACCGCAAATTTATTATTAGTGCTCTTATCCAATCGCCCCAAAATTTGTTTATCTTTCTGATACAAGGAAAGTTACTTTAATGACTGGGAATGGGAAATCTTAGAATAATAATTATTTCTTCATTTAATTTAGTCCCTACTGGATGTTTCATTCTTGGATAATTATTGTCCTGTTTGGAAAAGTACAGCTCCTAGCAAATAGTTCAACGAAGTTATTACCTGCTTTCCTGGCCTTAGCTCATTGCTGAGCATTTTTAATTATATATATATATATATACATTTGTCGGAGAATAAGAGAGAAGGAAGAGCACAAAGCCTAGGGACGTAGGGTTCTCCGCCGTGGGCGTTGATGGGTAATGTTGGTGCAATGAAACACTTTATTTTCATGCCATTAATGACGATGTCGGCGGAGAACCCTACGCCCCTATGCTTTATCATTCCCTCTCTCTTATTCTTCGATATATATATAAAATCTAGCCTTATGGACTAATTATTAATTATACTTAGACCTAATCTAAAAAAATTATAAAATGTACTTGTATTATTAAAACCTAGACACTTCTTACCGCAAATTCATTTACCAACGACTGCGTCTAGTTTACGTTCATGTTATTGGTTCATACCGCTCTTGAGTTCTTGCTTAAAAGTACCACACTATATTGTGTCACTGCACTTTATGCCATCTATGCTAATAGGTAGCTAAGTGGCTGCCATAATGGTTTTTGTATCCAGCTGTTCCATTATTTGATCAGACCGTCATTTGGGGTACCCTCCGTGTCTTTTCCCATCCACTTTCCCAATAACTATAAAATAACATAGTAATAACAAATCTGGTGCAATGATTTCATGAACTAATTAAATAAATAACTCAAACACGTAATTTTAAACAATATAAAACTCAAGTTGTTTAAGTAAGGGAGTAAAATACTGGCACGTATGCCAATATTCTAAAAGCATGCTTACATATTCACCGCCGGGTTTATACAAACAGTATCCATGTTACAATAAAAACTTATAAACAAAATGTCCCTCGGCGTGCAATAAAGTACAACAGTGGTTTAATGTGCAATATACTTTGCTAAACTTTACAGCTAGAGTCAACATAGTAAACTTTTACTTTAAATATATCCTTGAGCTTTATAAAATAACACATAGATTGTCAATTTTCGTACATCGTCAATTGGAAATTATTTAATAACTGAACGAAACTAGAGAGTCAAATATCGATAAAGAAGGCAAGCAAAGGAGAAAGTCTCCTTACATAAAGAGACACATTACTGAAAAAGTAAGCTTTAAGCCTTTTATCTAAGCTGTTAATAAATAAAGCTGTGCAATTTTTCCCAAATTCAATTATTAATTTGGTAAATTTTAATTAAAAATGTATTCAATCTTGAATCGATATATAAAAAAGTAACAACGATTTAAAATTTTTACAAAATACATTTGAACTCATAGTAGTCAAGAAAAATCACGTAAAAATCTATAGCGGTAGTCAATTGAACTAAATCTGAAGAAAAACAACATTGGGGTTTATATACAAAAATATAAATGTTACTACAAGATTGATGCATTTAAAAATATCCTGAATTAAAAGTAAGTCGTCGTCGTCGTCGTCGCTTCAACCGATGGACGTCCACTGCTGGACATAGGTCTCACGTAATGATGTCCACAAGGCCCGATCTTGCGCCGCCTGGCTCCAGCGGCTACCGGCGACCCTCTTTATGTCGTCGGTCCACCTTGTGGGGGGTCTCCCTACACTGCGCCGCCCGGTGCGGGGTCGCCACTCCAGCACCTTCGGGCCTCAACGTCCATCGGTCCGTCGGACTATGTGCCCCGCCCATTGCCACTTCAGGTTCGCGATTCGTAGAGCTATGTCCGTGACACTGGTTCTGCTACGGATCTTATCCTTTCTGATTTAATCGCGTAGAGAAACTTCGAGCATAGCCCTCTCCATCGCACGCTGAGTGACTCTAAGCTTTCGTATCAGGCCCATAGTTAGCGACCACATTTCGGAGCCGTAGGTCATCACTGGCAAAACGCACTGTTCGAAAAGCTTTGTCTTCAGACACTGAGGGATATTGGACGAAAGGATCTGCCGTAATTTCACGAACGTTGCCCAACCGATTGGATTCGACTGTTAACCTTTTTGTCGAAATTGGACTTACCTAGCTGGACTATGTGTCCCATGTATGTGTATTCGTCTACAATTTCGAGTGCTGAGTTCTCAACGATATCTGGGTGGAACCAACCATGGATATTGGACATAACTTTTGTGTTATCCAAGTTGATTTTTAGGCCCACCTGTTGAGAAGCTCTGCTGAGGTCATCGAGCATTGCATTGAGATCTTTCAGAGTTTCTGAAAAGTAAGTTTACTTTTAACTGCACTCGTGAACAGTACAAAGTGTAATATAAAATGTAAATAGATTTTCAGCTTCAAAAATGGAGCTTATATTACCTAGCTTTATAAAATTTAAAAGGTGTTGAAGAATCTCTGATCTATTACTGGATCTACCGAGAAATTCACAAGTAAAATGCTACTGAACGAAAACTTCTATTAAATGAAGTTAGAAATAGGATCTGCATTTTATATTTTTACGTTAGAATGTTTCGCTCAATCCATTTACTGTCTCATGTCAATGTGAAAAATTAAATTCAGATTTTAAAATCTTTTCTAAAGACTATTTTTCTTGCCTATAACATTTTATAAAATTATACCAGTTGATTTTAGATTTAAAGCACCATATTTCACTAGTTGTTTTCATAATCTTTTATTGTTCGCTACGTTAGACAAAGCTTGATTCAATAATCGTTTGGTACGACTAATTTAGAACACTTTATTTCCTAATTTGTGTAATCCAAATCTAACAAACGAAGTTCCTGATTTCATAGAAAGTTTAGTTTAGAAAATGCCTATTTTATTCCCAATAATCATAAGAAAGTCTCTCTATAATCCTAAAACAGATGGACAGGAACAAGAATATCCTAAGTATTAGTTTTTTTAATATATTACTAGTAAAACAGCCACGTACATTTAGTTAGGGCACAGCCACGTACATTGAGTCGTAGGTCTTGGACTATGAGTGTGAAGGAATAGAGATCTTTCTATTCCTTCACACTCATACACCTGCGTACTATACCTACAAAACTACAATGGAGCAGTTTGGTGGGTCTATGCTCTAAAAAACCTCTCTCTTATGAGTGAGATGGCCTGTGTCTAGCTGTGGCACGTGAACTTGCCTTACAACGGCATTTTTTTAGCTTTACACACGCCATATGAAGTATAAACTTCCATCCTGGAGTGTAGGACTGGCTAGATGCACCAGGACACTCACTTTTCATCCAGGTGTTAGGATCCAGATGTTCACTGAAGCATTCAGCTCTGGCGCAGACAAAGGTTTATTTCAACGAGAGCAGAGGATCAACATATGTCTCTTGGTACCCCCCTCTTATGAACTAAGTTCTCTATGCCTGTCTAGTGCCTCTTTTTGTAGGTTAATAATAATAATAAAAGAGGTCACTGTTCTCTAAACTGACTCATTACCAAAGCAAAGCGCCCAGTATACTGGGGAATGAGAGGAAACTCCCAATCAGCGATATTACAAAGGCATACTTCAATTCCATGCAGGCTTATACATAAAAAATATATATAAATATCTTCCCTTGATGCTGAAAATTTTAAAAAATAAATCTCTTTTATATATGTCATATAAAACCAACTTTTTACATCCTTTTCGTTTGAGTATCCATTTCACAGACCACGATTTAATTAATCCAATTTGGATACACTGGCAGATAGTGTCGAAAAACAGAGGCGTTAAATTTTAGTTCAAAAGAGGGAAAATTGAATTTCCTGCGAAGCTGGGGCCATCAAAGATTTTGATGTACGGGCTTTGCCAGGCGTTTCCACGCTAATTGAATTTTTCGCTACGGATCGTTGCGAAATCCTGAATAGTGATCACTAAACTTGCTTCTAACAGATTATATCGTACTAAAGTATTCTACAGTAACAGTGAAAATAATCACGGTTCACTGTGTATACATATATGAAAACTTGTTGTACGTAAATAAAAATATACATTTTTTATACAGAAAACTTCCAGACGACCTAATATAGGTATAAATTTAAATCCCTTATAAAAATATAAAGGGACGATAAAAAGGTATGAAAGTGAATGAATAGATCTAATCTAAACAAAATAAATTAATTATTAATTTATTTTGTACTGTAAATAAAGGATACACGACTGAGTTCGTTGTGGATTCATCTCAGGACAGGACGCAAAGAATAGGACGTAACTTTAGATTGTAAGACGTTCTTTCATAACCAGTCATACATTGGAATTAATGTGTGGAAATCCTATATTTAAACATTATTATAACAAATATTAACAAATCAACATCAATATATACTATGTTTTTTATGACTGGAAAAATCTTTGCGTGTGACGTTGTGCTAAAAAAGACATAAAATGGAATATGTTTTCATAATTTAACTTACCTAAAGGTAGCAGCAGCAGCAGCGTGGTGGATCTGTGCTCTAGAAATTATGAATTAGATGGTCTGATGGTCAACATTGGGACGTAAATAGGCTGCTACTTTTCTTACATGCAAAGTATAAACTCCTAGAAAGACATAGAGTTCCTCTAACAGATTAAAATGTCCTATTAAAGAAATCTATATGATGGCTGCTTCAGCAAATACATTTTTTTCATTCACGAAGTAGTTCAAAATGAAACAAATTGTGTTCACTATAATTGTTTTTATTAAAAACCAAAACAACCATCAATATTGAGTTTTCTATTAAGATTTTCTCAATATTTGCCCGAAGTTGGGAAGTTGGCGGTGTGATCCACCCCCGTGCCTCGGAGAGCACGTTAAGCCGTCGGTCCTGCGCCTGATCTCTCTCCGGTCGTGTCGGATTCCCGTCACATCGGACTATGAGAGTGAAGGAATAGAGAGTGCACTTGTGTACTATGTCTGCCAATCCGCAGTGGAGTAGCGTGGTGGGTCAATGCTCTAAAAACCCTCGCCCCTCGGAGTGAGGAGGTCTGTGCCCAGCTGTGGGACGTTAAAGGGCTGCTACTTACTTTAATACTTAGTATGCCGAAAAATGGATGTGGTTCCGGTGAAAAATAAAAGGTTTAGACGTAGGATAGACAGATTTTGTCGTCTTGACCAAGATGCATGCAACTGCATCGAAATATCGACAAAATAAAAAAAAACGCTATCGTAGTATGTTAAAAAAGTCAATATGTTGATAAACCACGAAAATTTAGATTTAAAGCAATTTATTTATAAGTTTTATATTATTTATATATTGAAGAGATTGAAGGATCATTTTGAGAGTTTGTTTGAAAGAAATGAAGCAGAGGTAAATATGACCTCTGCGGATAGCANAGAAATGAAGCAGAGGTAAATATGGCCTCTGCGGATAGCAATGAATGTAAGATAAGTGATAGCGATATTAGTATGGATGACATTATGAAAGCGATAAAAGGTGTGAAATCAGGTAAGTCTGCTGGGTATGACAGAGTGTCAGTCGAGACGCTGAAGTCTGGCCGCGGTATTGTGGTAGCTCAGCTGTACTGCCTTTTCAATATATGCTGGGTCAAAAGGTCAAGTCCGAAGAGATTGGAGCAAGGCCGAAATTGTCCCTCTATATAAAGGAAAAGGGTCACAGCAGGAGTGCAAAAATTACCGCGGTATCAGCCTTCTTAGTATCGTCGGTAAATTGTATGCAAAGATATTGATTGAAAGGGTAATTAATGAAACTGATGAGAAAATGTGGGACGTGCAAACGGGATTTAGAAGAGGACTGGGATGTACGAACCAGGTTTTTTCTTATCGCTGCATAACTGAAAAAAACACCAAAAAGTTTATTGCACTTTTGTAGTGGTTTCCTGTCGAAAGAGGTGTTTGACAGGGATGTGTTACGTCACCATGGCTGTTCAACCTATTCATGGATAAATTTTTGACAGATTTAAAAGAAAGTATGTATGGGTTAAGAATGAATGAATTACTCATCAAATGTTTACTCTACGCTGATGATCAAGTAATACTTGCGTCATCCGCTAATGAGCTACAGGAGATGCTAAATATTATGAATGAAGCTTTGAAAGGGAAAGGAATGAAAGTGAATGTAAACAAAACGAAAGTTATGCTTTTTGAACGAGATGAATCTATGATGAATGGCAATATTTTGATAGATGGGGAACAAGTGGAAGAGGTGAAAGAATTTGTATACTTGGGATCTAAATATACAAAAGATGGAACATGTGAAAATGATATTTAAAGGAGAGTAAATGCAGAGAATATATATAATATATATATGGTAATTGGTGCTCTGCACGCCTTTATAAATAGGCAATTGGCGTCTCAAAGGGCTAGACTGGCTGTGCATGTTGAAGTGTTGGTGCCAACACTTATGTATGATAGTGAAAGTTGGGTATGGCAGAAGAATCACAAACCTAAAATAAATGCGGTAGAGATGAGAGCGTTAAGAAGCATGAGTGGATTAAAACTGAGTGACAGAGTAAGAAATAGTGTGATAAGAGAACGTTGTGGTATAAAAGAAGACGTAGTGACTAAAATTGAGAAAGGTATGCTTAGATGGTTTGGGCATGTAGAGAGAATGAATGAAAGGAGACTGACAAAAAGGATTTATGAGTCAAGAGTGAATTCGAAAGTTGGAAGGGGAAGACCAAGGCGAACGTTCCTGGACCAAATCCAGGACATTTTAAATAACGTCCAGGTCAATAGTATTCTAAACCGACGAACTTGTATGAAAGGTTTAATGAGAATGAAAGAAGCGAAGGTGTAGATGTTGTCTCTGCCTACCCCTTTGGAATGAGGCGTGATGCTATGTATGTATGTATGTTTTATAAACATACGTAGACTGTCACTTGCTTTTTTGCGTGTGTGATTTATAAATTGTCAAAGTCAAAATATCTTTATTTAAACTGTGATTTTTTTGTAAAAAGTGTTTATCATGTGTTGTATTATTTCGTTGTCGTCATAATCCTTAATTTTTAATTTTTTTTAGAGGTGGTGGTAAATGACTAAATTGTCGACTGTTTGTAAATTATCAAAATTTTGGTTTGCAATCACAGAAACCGTACAATCTCCTACGTGCCTTTTCCACTTAACGTAACACTGGGGAAAGAAGTAGAAAAAGTAGATCTTAACATTACTTTTCAATCGTCAAATATATTTTTTTCCCACACACTTCTGTGAGACCGCAGTCTCGCTAAAGGAGGCCTGCGAACGAGAGAGGGAGAATGCAGTAGATGCCCCTTCTCACCGCACTTTGCGCACCTGCTCCCGCTTCCGTGAATCCTTCGGACTAAAACGAGAAACCAAGCAGGAATGCGCAAGCTGATCCTCTGGTGTCTCACTCACGGATGAAGAGGGTTCCCCTGGGTTTTAGTGGGTATTGCGAGTCTCCTCTCTCGCAGAGTCCCACACCCCCGAGCTACGGGTCGGGGTTAGTGCGTAAATGCATTTCCCGGCGAGAAAGAAAAAGGTATTTTTTTTATTAACCTTCACCTTATCGTTAAAGTAACCTTGCAAATTATAGTACATGATTTTACAATCAATTTTCTCTTAACAAAGACTTTGAATTTATATAGTGACATCTCTAGAACGTCTTCTGGGAGTCTTATTATAGAAACAGTTACTCTGAAATGAGTTGCCAATTTTATGCAGCCGATTACGATTTATAACAACTTTATTCTTAAGTTATACGAAGTACTACCTACCTACTTCATGTAGCGATAATTTATGAATAAATAATTCAATACAGATGCCTATTATTTCAATTAAATAATTTGAACAACATCATGCGGTACAATTAAAATAAATAAGCTCCACATTGTTTTAAACTTCCGCAACTCGAATGTTTCTAACAATATTACTGAATGCAGTAATTTTGAAACTGTATAACAATAAATTGAAAACAATGGCTTACATTTGATAATGTAACAGTAAACCTACATACTTAATTGAAGCACGTTTTGTAATTAATCAACATTTTTAGAGCTATATATATATATAACATTTTACAGTAACTTTAGCTTGACGGTTAAAAATATAAACAAATATTTAAAATGCAAAACTTTCTTTTATAATATTAGAGAAGAGATTTATTTCTAACATTTTTTTGTCTCAGAACTTCCTTATATATGACATTTGACACTGGAGTTCAACTCGGGATTATTTTCTTTAGTTATATCTTTTGAATGAAATATCTGATTTTCATTATTTAAAAAGTTTTTTACAGGTATTGAAACGGTCTTTAATAAAATATCATTTAATAAGATAAGAATTAATACAGAGGTACAAATATAGTTTGATTATTGCCGGAGCTTTTATTAGCTTTTAATTTTTTTTTTATTAGTAATAGTGGCATTACTATAGTAGTTGTGTATATGGTATTATGGACTTATTTGTAGATGTTTATACGTTCTATGATATTGTAAAACATTTTTGTGTTCTACCGTCAATAGTTTCACTGTTTTGTGTTCTATAGTCAAAAGACTTACTGTGACTATTTTTCACACCTTGGGTTACATTAATGCATTTTTATTAGGGATCCCAATTTTTTTTGAGAAAGTAATATAGCTTATTGAAAATACCGCTTTCTAATAGTGCTTTCATGAAAAAGTTTTTAAAATCGGTCTAGTAATTTTTGTGTTAAAACGTTACAAACACACACATATATTTACATACAAATATACAAATGATTCCTCTTTATAATATTAGTTTAGATTACACCTACTACTCGAATTTTTATTTATTTTGTGTGTCTATATCTGTAATATAATACTCGAGTACATCTCAATTATTTCGTAAGAAGATAGCATCATGCTAGCGACTGGTTTAGAAAAGGAGTTTGATTATATTATATTCGACAGATATTCTTTATTGGAAATTGTATATTTTATAACATATTTGAATGTTATTGGTCTTATTAGATTTATATAGATAGGGAAAGAAAGGATAAATACTACAAAAAGACAGTACATTGTAAATAATAATCGCAATTGAAATAATTTATTTTATACATGCGCCCCCAACGCGCTTGCTTGTGAAAGTATCAACGATTGCCAGCCTCAGGTGCGGTATATAAATAGGTCATTTTGGTGGAAAATTTGTTTTATTTGTGTGTCGTCGTAGGAGTTCATACATCAAATAGATTTTACTAAAACCTGTAAGAAATCTTTTTTAATTATTCATTCATATTTACTAAAGGTTTTATAACGTATTCAAATATTATTGGTCTTATTAGATTTATATATATAGAGAAAGAAAGGATAAATACTGCAAAATGACAGTATTGTTGCGGACGGGAGCAGCGAGCCTAGCGCGTCGCCAGCGGCGAATAATTCTGATTGGTCACCCGCCGGCTTCCCCCCTCCCGCGACGACCTCAGTACCCGCGATCGCCCTCTCTCCTGCTCGTTGCGCCGTATATACGTGTCGAGTAGGAGTGGCACATTTCGCCTTAGACACCCGAGCGGAGTAGATGCCCCACTAAGCGCTACTTGTTATCATTCAATACCCTATTACTCTGCCGAACTCTGAAGAACCGAACATAGAAGCACTGAAACCTGATGACCTAAGCTTGAACACGGACAAACCCATCCCCCAAGAACTTAAGACCGAACAACAAAGAAGCAAAGACCCGAACTCGCAACATCGAAGCCCTAAGAACCCTATACAGTCCACCCAACCCGGAGGGATTTCTCTGAACCTAAATCCCTTCCCAACAAATTTATTGTAAATAATAATTGTAATAGAAATAATTTATTATTTACATACGCCTCCAACGCGCTTACTTGTGAAAGTATCAACGATTGCCAGCCTCAGGTGCGGCATATAAATACGTCATTTTGGTGGAAAATTTGTTTTATTTGTGTGTCGTCGTAGGAGCTCATACATCAAATAGATTTAATTTAGTATAAGTTTTAGTTCACTTTATATCAAAACTTAATTGATAATACAGGAAAATTATACAAAAAGCGCGTCTAAAGTAAAATAAAATATAAAAATTATCTTTTGCTTTTCCTGTTACATATTCCACGGGTTGCTGGAATCTGACGTTTTATGAGAAAGTTCCTTATCAAGGGTGCTTAATTAAATTGCTGGAATATTTGAATTTTTATTAAATTGCTCGAATTTTATTCAATCATAAACGAAAGAACGGAGTAACTTAGTTAGTCAAATTTTCCCTTTCGGAGTCGCCGAAATTAATAGATTGATTTGATTTGTCTATCCTCTTGCGAAAGTTTAGAGACAAATTGGGATAAACTTGAAAATTTCTGATAAATAACCTTTTTTAATTAACACGAAAGCAACTTAAAATTGCTTCTAATTGAGAAATACGGCCAATTGAAAACTTTTTCGCCTGGTTTTTACATTAACCGGATTTTAACTAATTACGATATTCCAGTTTGTTTTATAAAATATGGACCAGAATTATATTAATATTTAAGCTTTTTGATAAACATTTAAAAGCAACGATGTCCTTGTGGATTAAAACGTGTACAATTGCTAAAAGAGACACAAAATCGAATCTTTTGTGTATATTTAATGAATAATATTAATTGAACTATTCAATGTAAAGTTATAATTGGTTTGTTTTTGAAGATATTCTGACTATATCCCCAAAATTAACTGTAATACACTGTGTGATTCACAGTATTGTATCTAAACGAGTTCATTTCATTTAAACGGAGTAATGTTTGTTTCACATTTACTAAAAATAATAAATGCAAAAGTAACTCTGTCCGTCGCTCTTTCACGCCAAAACTACTGAATCGAATTAAATGAAACTAGATTAACGGATAGTCTAGAGCCTGTATAACCCCAGTTCGAAATCGATATTGAGTTTTCTATTAAGATTTTCTCAATATTTGCCCGAAGTTGGGAAGTTGGCGGTGTGATTCACCCCCGTGCCTCGGAGAGCACGTTAAGCCGTCGGTCCTGCGCCCGATCTCTCTCTCCGGTTGTGTCGGATTACCGTCACATCGGACTATGAGAGTGAAGGAATAGAGAGTGCACTTGTGTACTATGCCTGCCAATCCGCAGTGGAGCAGCGTGGTGGGTCTATGCTCTAAAAACCCTCTCTCATATGAGCGAGGAGGCCTGTGCCCAGCAGTGGGACGTTAATGGGCTGCTACTTACCTTACCTTACATAGAGCCTGTAAAAGGACATAGTCTACCTTTTAAACAACGTAGAGGCTAACTAGGAACGTGTTTCACTATATTACCGGATATGTGCGAAACTTACTAAGAGATTTCCTTTACCATTCACCCTTTCATTCGACATTCGTCATACATGTTGGCTTCGGGACGTAAACGTGCACTAATAACGGGATAAGGAAATCAAGTACGCGGGCAACAGCTAGTTTATCCATAGCTCATAGTTTTTGCCTTGGCTGGAATTCCATCAGAAGAAATTTTATTTTAAAGTATAATTGATCTTAAAAAACAAAAGGAAGATGCTAAAAGTTTCTTTTTAAATAAAAAATTGACTCATCCGTCAACCATAAAAACAGAATAGTTGACGAGATTGATAAAAATGAAGCCCAAATCAGCCTTAAAGGCACACGCGACATTGACGTTGATTGATAGTGCGACGCAGCTCCAGGGAAATTAACAGAATGCAACTTTTTATAACACACGATAACGTATGTAGTGGACACGACTAATGGCTTAAAAGCTTCCCTCTTTTTTAACATATTATATATTTTATAAATAGTTGAACTGCTACTATTTGTATTAAATCAAATGTATATCTTTTCTCATACAATTGGCTTTTAAATAACGTGAGTTATTGGCTTCTGAACTACATTTAACCGTGTTTCAAGAATCATTGTGGTACCTTTTTTCGATTGTAAATTAATATCTCGATGGCATTTATTTCATTTCAGTTTAAAATACAAATCCAGATTCAATTACATTTCCAATTCCAACTCCACGCTCAATATAAATCTCAATATCAGTATTGGTATCGGTATCGGTATCGGTAGCGGTATCGGCAGCGGTATCCGTACTGGTACCAGAACCAGTATCAGTACCGGAACCAGTACCAGTGCCACTACCAATACCCGTACCAGTAGCAGTATCAATATCAATTTGAAATATTACTTATCCTAGTAGTTCGTATCGTTACAGCACTTTTGTATCGTCACATATCGTTTTATCATTTTATTTCCAATTTACGGTTTATAATGATATTAAAGACGACTTAGAATCTAAAGTTACGATTTGACCTTCGCACCCTGTACTGTGAAGATCCCACAATAAAATCAGCCGGGTGTCCCTTTTTGTCTCATCATAATTACAATATAATTTACTTTAATTTTTTTTTTATTTCATATATTTTTTATCGATTGGGATAATTCATTCACTCCAACGCTTTTTTATCGTTTAACCAATCCTTCAAATTAGTAAGTTAGTTGTTGAGAATAATAAATACAATATATTACATAAGGTGTATTATCTCTTGCCAGGTTAGGGCCCTGCCATACTATAAAATATTTTAGACATCGCGCCTCAACCCAAAATAGTGGTAGGGAGAGGCCAGGTCCTTCCATTTGCCACAATTCGTGCATATCTGCTTCGCTTCTTCCACTCTCAATAAACCTTTCATACATGTTCGTCGGTTTAGAGTATTCTTGTCCTGGTCCTCGTTTAAAAGGTCCCGGATTTGGTCTAGGAACGTTCGCCTTGGTCTTCCCCTTCCAACTTTCGCATTCTCTCATGACTCATAAATCATTCTCCTTTTATTCATTCTCTCTACGTGCCCATACCATCTAAGCATAACTTTTTAAATTTTAGTCAGTACATCTTCTACCACAACGTTCTCGAGAATTTACCATCAAGCAGTTATTTATAAGCAATAAAAACATCTTTCAAAAGACTTTCATAATTGTTTCTTTCCGCTGGGATATTTAAAAACATATATGATACGCTTCAATAAAAAGTATTTAATAAATATCAATATAATTTACATAAGAATAGAGTCATTAACAAAACATTCAATTAAACTTCCTTTTAACTGTTGTAAATAGCTACGATTCTTGATAGCACAAAATTAGGAAATTGAGGTAGGAGGCTTCGGCCGTGGCTAACCACCAGCAAAGACATGCTGCCATTATAAAATTAAAAACAAATAAAGTGTACGCTTACAAAATACACATGTCAGAAGTGATGTTTTTCGGCAAACTCATTTTTAAGTCTTGTTTAAATTTATACAAATCTAAAACTTTACATTCCGAAACTTTTAGGGAGGGAAAAAGGAAGATATGTTAGGTGTTTAATGAATTTAATAGTCATTAAAATATTAAAAATGTCCAAAATTAATATAAATAATTAATTGAAATCTCAAATGACGATTTGTAAATAAAAATGCCACGTGTTTTTGTCAATATTATTAATTAAATTTCGTTTTTTAATTTAAATTTTTTATTTTATATTTTATGAAAAATAGCTTATTAAATGACGAGTGGCACATGGCAATGCCACATACATACATAGCAACACGCCTCATTCCCATAGGGGTGGGCAGACACAACATCCTTCCACTTGCCACGATCCTAGCATATCTCCTTCGCTTCTTTCATTCTCATTAAACCTTTCATACAGGTTCGTCGGTTTATGCTTTTTGTAAATATTAAAACTACCTAACTTTCAAACGAATTGGCATAAAAAATGCTGCACATCTTCGTGACGCTAATCACGCGTGTCATCCGTAAACCCTGTTGTGTTTTAACCCTCATGCGCCTAAAGAAGTTTCACTTCATAAATGAATTATGCATTATCGTTACGAGTAAAAGCGCTCAACGCGTCCCGGACAAAAACGATTCTTACTATGGATATACTTGATCGATACATGGCCAAAATAGCCTGTGGTACTGTCGTAATTAATGGATATTGCGAATGAAATCAACTGTGAAATTAAAAAAAAAAACAAATTGATACAACGTTACATTTCGTTGCGATACACGAGTAGTAGTTTACACCAGAGTATATATTTTTGGAACGTATGTAAATGTAGAGATACGCCTTTATAACCAATTTACTATTTATATACCGCTGCTTTTTAAAATTACGCAGTATCTATCTAAAGTAAGTATAAATGTCGTTTTATTTCAATTATATTACACTAGCTGAATCCGCGACTTCGTCTGCGTGGAATGTTTTTTTGGTAGCATTTTCATCATTTAGGCAAATTGTTTTACAAATAAGAAACATACCCGCACTGGGGCGAATTTGCAAAAATTTACTTTTGATAGTTTTCCAGTACATAAATTATTTCTGACCGAGTTTTACATACCGTAAAAGATATAGTCTGTAAATGTGAAGTTTGAATTTTTTTAACACACCTGCTACCCCACTTGCGGCTTAAATTAAGCAAAATTCGTTCTAAGCTGACCCCTACTCGGCAAAACGAATATTCCTACTAAATTTCAAGTCTCTACGCCTTATGATTCCATAAATATCGTGATGAGTCAAAAGATAACTCATTTAAGGGTAACTGTATACGTTTCTATAATAAACTCCCATAAGACGTTTTAGAGATGTCAATTAATATATTCAAAGTCTTTGTTAAAAGAAAGTTGATAGAAAAATCGTATTATAAGTTGCAAGATTACTTAGACTATAGAAACGCGTGGGAGTGAACGAACTGCTCTAATTTGAATTGAAATATTTTAAACTAATATGATATTGTAATGACTGTTTGTTGTGGGCTCTTCTCGGATCAGGGCGCGAAGGAACCCTCGTAACTTTCGATTTTAAGTCGTTCTGGAGTACCATCATCAGACGTACATTAGAATTAGAGTGTGGGAAAGAAAAAAATATATATATCATTTGACGATTAAAAAGTTCTGTAATATGCCTACTTGAATAAAGATATTTTGATTTTGATTTGATTTGATACTTGGATATCTCTTTTTTATATATAGATTAACAACGTCACCGAAAATTTCACCTAGCAGTGGTCCAAAAATAGAAACTTAATACAACTTTTGTCCAAAAATGGTAATTAAGTCCATACTGTAAACTATAAGCTATGTTTTGACTGTATAAAACAAAGCTTTAAAAAAAGACGTTGTACTTATTATGAAAAAGATAGCAGACCATTCGTCGTCTTCGTCGTCGTCGCTTCAACCGATGGACGTCCACTGCTGGACATAGGTCTCACGAAATGAAACCCACAAGGCCCGATCTTGCGCCGCCTGGCTCCAGCGCCTACCGGCAACCCTCTTTATGTCATCGGTCCACCTTGTGGGGGCTCTACCTACACGGCGCCGCCCGGTGCAGGGTCGCCACTCCAGCACCTTCGGGCCCCAACGTCAACCGGTCCGTCGGACTATGTGGCCCGCCCATTGCCACTTCAGGTTTGCGATTCGTAAGGCTATGTCGGTGACTTTGGTTCTGCTACGGATCTCCTCATTTCTGATTTGATCACGTAGAGAAACTCCAAGCGTAGCCCTTTCCATCGCACGCTGTGTAACTCTGAACATTCGTATAAGGCCCATAGTCAGCGACCACTAACGTTGCACTACTGGCTTACTTCCTCGTAGAAGATAGGGTTTTTTGAGCATAGACTCACCACGTTGCTCCACTGCGAGTTTGCAGGCATGGCTGTGATCGTCTAAGGTACATTGTAGTAACGTATATATGTTTAAAATGCGAGTTAACTCTTTATACTTGGGGCTATTGGTATATAAATATAATTTAGGAGCTGAACGTGATTACACCGTATCTTTCAAAACGCATAATATAGAAAGCAAAACGGTTCTAAACCTGTCTTTACTTCAGATATTCCAAAAATATTTCACACCGTATAAAACTGGATATTTTACCGGAAGCCCTAATTGCTTAAGCGTGCAGTTTACACGAACATACGAAGTGCTCATTTAATTGCGAAATTTAAATGCAGTCAAAATAAACACGAGGAAACCGCTACAATGCAGCTATGATAATTAAGTTCTTTGATCTCGTACCTATAATGTTATGGAATACCAATAAAGCTTACTTTTACACGGATATTATTGAACTCGTGTTGCAGCTAATTGAATAATGTGTAGTTATAACGACACACAGTCTCTATATTTTTATATATATATAGGCAGTTTAACACTCACTCGTTCATAATGAAATCTCAGCCACTTTACGTCCGATTGACATGATATTGGAATATTTTGGATTCTTGGAGTATCTTAGTCTCTGAAATATGAATCAAAAGGCTTGTGCTCAACAGTCTCACTGTTATAAGGTTACAACTTACCTTTATATAGCACAGGTTCGTTGGTGGGTAATGTTGGTGCAATCAAACAAGTTATTAATTAACTCAGATTATAATGTCCAATCACTTAATGTACCCGATATCAAATTACATAAACACTTTAACAGAACACATTAACAGTTTCAATAGTCGACCGTTCTGGCGGACATGACTGGAGAACTGTCGAGAACGCGGCCGGCCTGTGACTCACTGACTCTGTCCAGCGCCGATAGATGGTGCCTATGTTTCGGAAAATATTTAACTCCGACTTATATATATGTCGGAGTGCAATAAGAAAAAAAAGATATGTGTTGGGCTACAATGTAGCTACTGAAAGAATACATTACAATGTGCGCTATAATATAGACACATGAAGGCTGACAACCTATATTGAGTACTTATTGGGTGATACTGTCGTCAAGCATCCTGTTTAGGGTCACGCTGTATCATTATATATCGGAGTGCAATAGTCTGTGGAACGCTGGCGCCATCTGTCTATCGGCGTGGGGCAGAGTCAATAAGTGGCATCCGGCGCGTCTCTCGTTAGTTCTCGAATGACGGTCGGCCAGAGCGGTCGACTATTGAAACTGTCGAGTTCCTAGCTATTATTGTTAATGAGTTTGTATAAATTGACATCGGGAACATTAAGTGATTGAACATTATAATCCGAGTCAATTAGTAAAATGTTTCATTGCACCAATATTACCCAACGAACGCCCACAGTATGGAAATTATAGATTCCAGTAATAACGATGTCGGCGGAGAACCCTACGCCCTATGCTTTAGGCTTCCTTCTCTCTTATTCTACGACATACATATTTAAAAACTCTTCATATTTCTCTGTTTTCTTAAACGACCATATGTATGGGTCTATATTAGTATGTCTTTATGATAATATGTATGCTTCGGTGTACATTTCCTATATTGTGCGCTGTACAATAAAGTATTTTCTTTTTCTACCCTTTAGGACCTTTTAGGACCTTGTGACAAGTGAGTGTGGTCTTAAACTTTGGGGTACATTATTCAGGTGTTTTCGGGGTCCATAACGGGCATAAGTACAAATAATTTTTATGAATACATTATTTGGATGTTGAGTCATTCGTTGGTTATTGAAAAAATGCTGAACATAACTTATTGTGAAGTCGTTTAGTTTATTGTTATCACCTTTGCCTAATTACGCTCGTTTTGGTACGATGCTGTGTAGAAACCATGAAGAGGTAAATTACTTCTTACTACTACGCTGTCTATCAACGCTCTCATCATCACTTACCATAAGTTGGGATCACAGTTAAGGGCTAAAAATAAAAGGAAAGCCTCTAAAAAGTGGAATGTTGTACAAAAAGTATTCATATGTAAAATAGTTTTGTCTGTTGTTACGGTCCAGCAAACTTTACTTCCCGTTCAGCTCCAGTGACCGGAACACTTTAATAAAAGTTAAAATTAAAGCGTAGATTCACATTGTTTTTCTATGAAATTCACGTGTGATTTTATGCACAACTTTATTTATTAAATTTCAGAAATACTTAGCTAAAACATTTCTATGTTCTTATCTTTGTATTATAATTTGGAAATAATAATATAAAACAAAATCAATTGCAGCCTTTTATGAGAAATGAAGTTACACAGCTTCGTAGTCATTTTATTATATTTACATGTTATAAAACCAATTATCCATCGCGACTGTTTGTACGCTGTAGACTCAAAAACAACTGAACGGATTCTCATACGGTTTTTACTAATAGATCAATGATCCCTACGTATTTTATACATTGAGTCTTTAAGTCTAGTTCCCATTTATCAACATAGGTCATCGTTTATTTTAAATCATATAGCTATTTAAACATGATGTTTAATAAAACCTATCATTACCACAAAAGGTAGCATTGTTAAACGTTGCTCATTAAATTTATAGGACAAGTAAAACTGTTTTCTTATTTTTTAAATTATATCTCTCACTTTTCTCTTCTCGTTTCACAAATAGACTATATTTAAAACACAATTATTGTCTAATGCTAATAGACAACGTTGACACAAACAGAGAAAAGAGATTTGAGCACAAGTAGAATGTCCCTCACTCTTATGTGCTACTATTTCTTATACTTCCCTTGTATGTTATTACAAAGTCATCAGCCCAATAAACAAATATAATAATTTAACGGCAATACCCAACAAATATAATAATAATGATCACTAATAGTAGTCCAAATTTATATTTGAGACACTCATACAAATCATAGCAGTAAAGAAATCACAGCAATCAAAAGCGATCATATTGCAAAAACAGATAACCATTAGGTAAAAGAAACTGTATGTGTTATAAAACAAGTGACGTAATATAAAGTAGATCCATAAAAAATTGTATTGTATTGTATTGAAGAATGCCTCGTTGGTCTAGTGGTTAGCATGTTCGACTACAGACATGAGGTCCTGGGTTCGAGTCCCGGGTCGGGCCAGTTCGAAATCGATATTGAGTTTTCTATTAAGATTTTCTCAATATTTGCCCGAAGTTGGGAAGTTGGCGGTGTGATTCACCCCCGTGCCTCGGAGAGCACGTTAAGCCGTCGGTCCTGCGCCTGATCTCTCTCTCCGGTCGTGTCGGATTGCCGTCATGTCGGTCTATGAGAGTGAAGGAATAGAGAGTACACTTGTGTACTATGCCTGCCAATCCGCAGTGGAGCAGCGTTGTGGGTCTATGCTCTAAAAACCCTCTCTCATATGAGCGAGGAGGCCTGTGCCCAGCAGTGTGACGTTAATGGGCTGCTACTTACCTTTTTACCTTACCATAAAAAAAAGTATAATACTTTGTCGTTTATATAAACTGGCAAAGCCCAAAAAATTGATAATTTCAATATATTTGCAGTAGTACTAGGTTATGATTCTTGAAGAAGTTTAAAGTAAATAATCCGCCAAAAATTTGCGTAAGTTAATTGAAATGTTCTCTGTTTTGAGGAAAAATGTTAAATTATAATATTTTAACTGCAAAACATACTTTTAAAGTCCAACAAAAACATTTAACGTAAAATGTTTGAAACAGTTTTATGGCAGCTTTGTGGGCACACCACATTAAAAACTGCTTACTTGAGCGAGGTCTCACGAGAGTCACTTTTATGTTTATTTGAAACCTTTGTGGAAGTTTCTTGTTTTACATTGAGACGAGAGTGTAAAATGTTGGTCCTTTAGACATGTTCACCAAAATACCGTTGATATTTGTTTGCACGGGAAGTGCGTGATTTTAAAAACCATAACAGTAAAGTTTTAAACCTGGAAAAAGGAAACTTTCCTGTTGATTTCTACACAGAATCGTGCTGGCATGTGAATTTTTTGCTCGGTACGTTTTTACTGAAAAGATGATCGCTAACCAAAGCCGAAGCCTCTCAAAGAAATAAGAAAATGCAATTTCCTAATTTTAGTCTGTTAGCGAAGCAAATTCTGGCACCATTGCACTAACGAGGTTGTCAATGTTTTGTGATAGAATATCCAGCTTGGAGACTGCAGCGATATCCTTTGGTGTCTCTGATTGGAAGAAATCTCTTACTACAAAGTATAGTAGTCACAATTCTTGGCAATGAGGTTGGATCGTGTGCAGTTGTGCAAGGCTGTAGTCTCGTTCAAGGAAGCAGTGGAGAGAGAAAAAGAATGTTCAGCCGATGCTTTATTTAAAGGAAAATATGGGTGATACGAGGTGTTTTTATGAAAACTTCTTTTATGAACTTTCTTTATTGGCTTAACGCTTCTTTTACTCTCAACTTATTAGATGAGGTTGTGGATGGGTCTTAGCGCGTACTCTGGGTTAACCTGTAAGTCTCACACTCCCTGCTTCCAAGCAGGGGTGCGTAAAATCATTAACCAGCTGCATAAGGGTTTGAACATACGATTTCTCTGAACGAGAAACTGCCTCACCACTAGGACATTATGACTTCGTAATTTACTTAAAAGTAAGCGAATTTGTAAACTGCAGCAATATATTTTAACGATTAAACGATTCATAGCAACTTTATAACTGCACAAGTTTCTTTACCGCTTCGTAGATTGCTATAGCGTCATTATTGATTGCATCTTTACTTTTAACACTAACGAGCGCACTTATAAAATACTTTGCTTAAGTTGTCTATCGAGTTATTTTATGGGGATGTTTGACTTATTAAAGAAAAGTCTGAAGTATTCAAAGCAAACTATTATATTTATTATCACCACATTAGTAACGAAATATAACGCGCGGCCGATGTGCTTCCCGGTGGACGAGCGACTACTTAAGGTGAGGATCGCAGGGGGTTGCAAATACGGCCGCACGCGCCTCATGTCACGTAGGCCAAAATTCCAAGAAAAATCTATTTATAGAATTAGACGCCACAATTTCAACAGCAATATTCCTGTGCTCGCGATAAATATAACAGCAACTTTTAACATTACACATGCTTCGTTTTTAGGTGAAAATAGAACTTAAAACATTATACAATCTAGCTGTTTTACCCACAAAGTTCTAAATCCCTTGGAAATGTGTTAAAATCCGCCCTTATTGAGTCAACTGCAAGGTAGGAATATCTCAAGATTTCAAGTCAAAAGGCTGAGTATCGCATCAAAACGGTTCTGCCGTTTAAGATATAAATATGAACAAATTTTAAGGATAAATCCTTTTATTTAAGAAGGTAAGTAGTAGCCCGTTAATGTCCCACTGCTGGACTCAAGCCTCCTCACTCATAGGAGAGAGGGTTTTTAGAGTATAGACCCACTACGCAATGGAGAACTATTTCGTATTGGCTGGCAAAGGAGTCCGATGTGTCGAGAATCCGACACAATCGGAGAGAGACTATACGCAGAACTGACGGTTTAACGTGCTCTTCAAGGCACGGTTAAGTAGCATGACGCCAACTTCCCAACTTCGGACAAATACTGAGAATTTCTTAACAGAAAACTCAAAATCGTTTTTTGAATTCAGGACCTCATATCAGTAGCCGAACATGCAAACTACTAGATCAAAAAAAAGCAGTTCCATATGCATTTCACGAAAAGTAAATTTGAAATTACAAAGAGATACTTCAATTTAATTAACTTGTATAGATCATCTTGAACGTAAATATCGTGGGAAACGCCACGCATCAATATTTTACCATTAAACATCCGCAAATGTTGAACGGGTTCATAAAACGCGGCTGTCCCTAAAGTAATATTCTACCCCGAAGTGCCGAAGTAGTGTTTCTACCCCGAGGTGGTGTTCTGGGTCCGCTAAGCGCTTTTTGATGTCGCCTGCCCGCAGAGGCGTCGTAAACGTGTCGTCGAATAGGCCCGCCTGCTAAAATGTTTTGTTGCGACACTGGGAATAGTTGTGTGAACAAATTAAGGTCATATTTACGATGACATTGGCTTTTACACCACTTACTCACAGATGGAACAATGTGTATTCAAATAAAGGTGAATATTTTTAAAGACATTTGTTGGGGAGGGATTCAGAATGACACAAAACCGTCCAGGTTCAGTGTATGGGATTCGGGCTTCTGTCTTAGGTTCTTGATTCTTCGGGTCTTCAGGGTTAGGTTCACAGGTTATTACAGCCCGCGCTTAGTAAGGATCTACTCCAACCAGAAGTCTAAGGCGAAAGTGCATGCAAACTATGGAAGAGGCCTTTTGTACAACACTCCCACCCGCCATATACACGCGGCCGTGAAGATCGGGAGAAAGGGCGATCGCGGGTGCTGCTGTAAATGCGGGAGGGGTATTGCCGGCGGTTGACCAATCAGGATTAGTCGCTGCTGGCGATGCGCTAGGCTCGGTGTTCCCTATTTTTTTTTCTACATCGGCAAACAAATTATCATGAATGTCTATTTTATACAGGCGTTTACTGCTTTTCAAGTTAAAAATTGTATAATACGACCGATGATTATATTAGAGAACGATTTCGAATCTAGGTTCAGACTTAAGTCATATTTAAAGGATGTGTATGCAAATTTAGGTCTCGTTTACGATTATTTTGACTTTCTTTTACCACTCAAAATCAAAATATTATATATTCTAGTAGGTTTAGAAAGCACTTTTGAAACGTCAGTAGTCTGTACGTTGGTAACAAATCTACCACCGGTTCGGAAAGTTGAATTCGCTGTTAAGAAACCGGCAAGAAACTCAACGGTTACTCTTTTAAAGATAATTTTGTATATTACAATGTATAACATATTACTTCTGTGAGCAACTGGAATCAAGTCCAAACATTTTTATCGATTAAATAATCTTCAAGATTATAATATGCCTTGTGTAAAAAGATGTTTTTCACATATTTCTTAAAACTATGCGGAGGGAAATCTAAAACTGATTGCGGTATCTTATTAAAAATGCATACGCTCAACCCGACAAATGATTTCTGAAACATCTTCACTCTAAAATATGGAATCACAAGTTTATTTTTATTTCTAGTATTAAAATTTTGTATTTCACTTTATTTGCGATACAAATGAATATTATCACGGATATATATAAGATATTATTTAATATTTATTGCGGCGGTACTGTGAGTATAGATGTTTCTTTAAATTTATCTCTTAGAGAAGCACAAGATCTTAATTGCACTAGTCGACAAAATAGTAAATTTTACGAACTTATGTCGCTACAATAATAAAAATGCTTCAATTTTAATCCAGCTTCATAATTTACACTTCATTTATTCTCGATACGGTGGAAATATCTAATCCATTACGAATTCTCTAATCAAAACTATTTTTTAAACAAATTTAAACAATTCTTGAACTCATCTCAAGCTAATTAATTTAAAAAACGTATACAGCATAGTAATTTCATGTTTTCTTGTCCAGAGTCCTCTTTCCAAACCGATCTTAAGTTATTTATTAAGAATGACTCAAAAATACATAGAACAAAGATTTTATTTCATAATAAAGCTTTCTCTCTATTATTAAATACGGTTTCAAGAATATTGTGAACATTGTTGTAAATAGCAAAGTATTCGCTTACAAAATACAAGAGACTATAAATTTATAAAGGCAAGACTGAAAGTTTAGCCCTTACACGATAAATTAAAATTGCCGCCTCAACGTTCCTGCTTAAGCTACCGAGGGGTGGTACAAAAACGGCTTGATTATTACGAAAAGTTATTAAATTAGATAACATCTTTCTCCAGGTGCAGGAAGATTAAATTGCGGTAAAAATTACCAGGCGAATGAGATTTTTATTTTACTTAAGATGATAAAGATTATATTAACTATGTAAAGGTATGGTGTATCTATCATTATAACACAAACTCCTCCTTCGCATCGGTCTGGCTTTTCATCATTTCAAAGTGATTCATAAGGATTATGTATGTAATTTATCTACTTTTGGTGTAGTTTTGGACTATGATATCACGATAATTATTGGATATGTCGGGAAAAATCAAGCCTCCTGGGAGTTTTGATCGAAAACAGTGCCTAATCTATAAGTATAATCTATATTTGTTTAATAGATCTACAAAATATCTGCGATGGTATATATCTATCATTTAAACGTCCTATACTAAGAAAAATGTATAGAAAGGCGTGTGTCAGAATCAACACGATAAAAGTACTAATAATTATTAATTTTAACTATTTTTTTGAAAATTATTAAAAAATAAATAAACAGGATTTTCATAATAAAAGGTCGATATCCAAACTAAACTATCCTTTACATCCAGTAAACTATTTTTGTCAATGATTCTACCACTGGTTCACAACCTACAGACTATAATAAAAACTCCACAGTCTTTTACTCTTTTTTTATCCATGTTATATTTAATATAAATTCCAATAAAATGCATCGACATTTATTACCATTAAATATAAAAACAAATAACACACAATTAAATACAATTGCATCATCAACATCCACTAAATGTAAAACAAAGAGCACACAATTATCATTATTACATATTAAAAGTCAACAGTTTAAATTAAAACTGTAAAGAAATACACTTAGCATTTTATCGCAGAGCAGCCCTTTTTACTGACACGCAACAACTCGTGGATAACGTTGATACAAAACTGACTTCTCGACTAACTTTTAGGACTATTTCTACATTTGTCGTTAATGATGCCATTAGCATAAACACACCAATGGCAGCGTTTGGCTGCAAATATATTTCTGAATTATCTTATTTATTAAGAAACTACCATTCCCCGTATTTAATAGTTACAATTAATATAATTTAAGTAACTCTAATCGTTTATGAAATATTACAACATAATATCCCAAATTGGCATCATTTACAATGTTTACAAATTCACCAATGGGAACGATATTGTGAAGGTCATTCTTTTCGTGAAGGTCATTCTTTTTAAGAATACGATTCAGTCAAATGACGAACCGTATCCTTTATTTAAATTATTTCATATATACTAGCACGTGCGACACAGATAAGCGTGCTTTTGTCTTAAACTGTATTCTCACTTACCATTAGGTGAGATCCCAGTAAAGTGCTAAAACTGTCTGTAAAGAACAGCTACAGCAGTATCTTAGCTTACATCCTATATAGTACATATTTAAAGAAAGAAAAGCCGAAATATTCAAAGATTTGTGATGTAATGTAGTAACAAACATATTTTTGTGTGCTTAAATCGCAAAGGCTAGCTCAAACTTACGAGATAGATCAATATAATGTGCTATGGCATTGTAAATCTTAACAAGATCTATAGAATAGTCCGCAACGGTAAACATATATATCCAAAGGATACCTCATGGTAACCATTCTTACATTTTATATATTACAAGACAATCTTTATTATTTAACAAGCTTTTTTATATATCACAGTATAATTCCTCAGTCAATTAAATAAATTACCTACGTTTAATATTTCATTTAGATCAAAGTTGTCTATAACAGCGTTTCATTAAAAAGGATACCTTAAAAGATACCACAGATTGAGAAAGCGCAGGCACCGTGGATGAAGCAGTTGAGCAGGTGAGCTAGTTAAATATATTTTTGAACCTTATTTAAGTTTGAAAATGGTAATTTCCTCTTATTACATGTTAAAGAGAAAGAGGTACAAATGCCATCAAACTAGCTAATAGAATACCCCGGTAACTTCGTTAAAAGGGGTCCAAAAACACATTGAAGCAGATTAACTAGTGATCCGATTTCCTAAAGCAATGGACAGTTCGGTCCATCGCAATGCCAATCGAGGGGACCTTTTTCCCTCCCACTAAATTACTATTTGCATATAGAACGCTCAATAAATGGCATTTGCACGTGAACTTTTTATTATTTTTGCATTTTATTTAGTTTATTTTAATTTTCTTTTAGCTAACTGGGCTCGTAGACAAGCACTTTCGAAGATTGCTAACGCTTAAAAAATGTATGGGAATGAAGTTTCATTCGTCGATAAGTTTCGATATGAAACGTCATGTCCCTGGATAGTTTTTATTAAGTCCTTTATGTCTTCGTGTAATTAATCTCTATTCAATTATTATAATCTAAACACAGCATTCTTAATTTTTTTTATGATTATATAAATATAGTGCATGCTGGAGTGTTGGTGCCAACACTTATGTATGGTAGTGAAAGTTAGGTATGGCAGAAGAATCACAAAAGTAAAATAAATGCGGTAGAGATGAGAGCGTTGAGAAGCATGAGTGGATTAAAACTGAGTGACAGAGTGAGAAATAGTGTGATAAGAGAACGTTGTGGTATAAAAGAAGACGTAGTGACTAAAATTGAGAAAGGTATGCTTAGATGGTTTGGGCATGTAGAGAGAATGAATGAAAGGAGACTGACAAAAAGGATTTATGAGTCAAGAGTGAATGCGAAAGTTGGAAGGGGAAGACCAAGGCGAACGTTCCTGGACCAAATCCAGGACATTTTAAATAACGGCCAGGTCAAGAGTACTCTAAACCGACGAACTTGTATGAAAGGTTTAATGAGAATGAAAGAAGCGAAGGAGATATGCAAGGATCGTGGCAAGTGGAAGGATGTTGTCTCTGCCTACCCCTATGGGAATGAGGCGTGACGTTATGTATGTATGTATGTAAATAGTTTTATTAGAATAGACTACATGCTACAAACACTCAGTAATTACCACAGCGATTTATTAGAAGACGTAGAAATGTGAGTGGATTGAAACTGAGTGACAATGTAGAAAATAGTGTGATAAGAGAACGTTGTGGTATTAAAAAAAGATGTATTGACTAAAATTGAGAAAGGTATGCTTAGAAGGTTGGGGCACGTAGAGAGCGAAGCGAAGGAGATATGCAAGGATCGTGGCAAATGGAAGGACGCGGTCTCTGCCTACCCCCATGGGAATGAAGCGTGATGCTATGTATGTATATATATATTGTAATACATCCGTACTAAATGCAAAAGTAACTCTGTCAGTCTGTCTTGCTTTTATGTCAAAACTACTAAATCAGTTTTATTGAAATTTGGAACAAAGAGAGTCTAGAACCTGTGAAAGGTCATATGCGTAGTAAGGGTTAGTAGTATCGTTATTTTTAAAGCTTGAAATTAATTTTTAAGGCTGTTGCGTCGATATAAACAAATATGTCACTCAAATTTGTAAATGCGAAAGTAAATCTATCTGCTGTAAAACTATTGAACCAGAGACCAGAGCCTCGGAAAAGACAATAAAGTATTGCAGTGTTTCGATGGAAAAAGTTTATGTCATAATTACGTAAGTATTTATAATTATAAGTTCTCATTTTAAAACATTTATACGTCTAATTAAGAAGCTTACATTTTGAAGGTCTAAAATTCTATACAGTATGCAAAAGAATCTCTTTGCATATATTGAAATTAACAAGAGAAGTTCTCAAATACTTTTATTACTCCTACAAACTCCATTTTGTATCTGTCTAGTTATACTGTTAAATTAAATGCAAGATAAGAATGAATCCCTAGATCCCGTCCCTAGTCTGAGCTGTCAGTGTGAATGATATCTTTACTTTAGCTCTTTCAGGACCAGGTGTGAATGTTTAGTTTCGTTTTATCACGATTATGTATCTCTATATTAATATAATAAAGCTGAAGCGTTTGTTTTCTTGAACACACTAATCTCAGGAACTGTCAGCCTGATTTGAAAAGTTCTTTTAGAGTTAGAGATATTCCATTTATC
This sequence comes from Elymnias hypermnestra, assembly GCA_015832385.1. Taxonomy (NCBI): domain Eukaryota; kingdom Metazoa; phylum Arthropoda; class Insecta; order Lepidoptera; family Nymphalidae; genus Elymnias; species Elymnias hypermnestra. The sequence continues at coordinate 269,762 of JACTOM010000053.1, read as the reverse complement.
GAGGAAGACTTCGTATAATCTTGCTAAGACTGATAGGAACTGTGCAGCAATGATGAATGTTTCAAAATCATGTCCAGCGTTATTGGTTAAACATTCGCAAAAATCATTGATAACAGAATTGCTATCCTTTAAATTTTCTAAAAATAAGTCCACGACATCAAATGTCTATCATTTAAATTTGGCTTAATATAACCATTTTATGCTCATCATTTTAGTCCTTATCCGTCTCTCTTATAAGGTGTTTTTTTTTTCATTTTTACAGATGCACGGCGTAAACGGTTAAAGTATCCTAAACATCTTGTTATACAGAATTGTTGCCCTTTAAAAGTTCTAGAAAAAAGTCCAGAACACTATATGCGTATTAATTAAAATTTGCTCATTACAGTCTTTTTTATGCTCACCATTTTTGTTCCTTCTCTGTGTCTCTAATGACGGTTTGCGCGGATCAGCTTCTTATAAAATGAATTGGAACAATGTCATAAAAGAAACAAAAACTTGTTCACAAATTCATCATATTAAAGATCTTGCAGAATTCCGACAATATTTATCATAATAAAGTTCAAAAACTACAGGAGAACAAAGAACATATTCGAAGCACGTAAAACCATATCAACTTTAGTATGAAATTGCAACATTTACTTTAAATGCAAATATCTTTGAATTCATAAATATATTGCTGTACTTCGTACAAGAAAATTGATTGAACCATCTTCACTAGAAATTCTCGTCTAATATATACTTGCTATTTATCGAGTAGTCTGATGATTTCAAAGCATATCAAAGACATTTATAATACATATATAAGGATTTCATGTCTCAATAATAATGTAATTTAATAGCTTGTGTAAAATCTTCTTTTGTATCCTTTTCTTCCGTAAAAGTTAAAGACATTTTACACTTTTCTAGGTAAAAGGTTCAAGCATATCTGTGATGATAAATAATGAGATAATCAGAGACAATAATCATCCCAAAGTCGCAAGAGGAAAAAGGCAATTTACCTCTAAATGGTATTGACACAGCATCGTACCAAAACGTATACATTGACGGCCTCGCTGGCGCAGTGGTGCGAGTATTCGCTTTGCTAGCAGAGGTCCCAGGTTCGATCGCCGGTAGGACGAATTTAGGAAATTGTATTTTCTAATTTGTCTGAGTCTGGACTGGTGGGAGGCTTCGGCCGTGGCTAGTTACCACCCTACCAGCAAAACCGTACCGCCAAACAAAGAGATTTGTGTTCCGGTACGATGCTGTGTAGAAACCGTAAGGGGTATATCGCCTCTTAACAGATTAGCGCGCTTCCATCTTAGACTGTATCATCACTTACCATCAGGTGAGATCACAGTCAAGCGCTAATTTGTCAGCAATTAAAAAAAAACATGGCGGAGTGCAATAGTCAGTGGAACGCTAGCACCATCTGTCTATTGGCGTGAGGCAGAGTCAATAGGGGCATTCCGGCACGCGTCTCTTGGCAGTTCTCGGGTGACGGTCCGCCAGAGCGGTCGACTATTAAAACTGTGACGTTCCTATTATTGTAATTTTTTTTGTGGAAATTGTTATCGGGAACAAGTGCTTGGACATTATAATCTGAGTTAATTAATAAAGTGTTTGGAAAATTGAATTATGGATGCCATTAAAGACGATGTTGGCGAAGAACCCTACGCTCCTATGCTTTATGCTTCCTTAACTCTCTTATTCTCTGACATATATTTTTTTATGGGACGCTTTTGGTGGTAAAGAGATAACTGCCACGGGTAAAGTTTCCCCACTTGTCCAAATTTAAACAAATTAATACAGAAATTACAGATTTTAAACTTTGCCACCTCGTAACCACCAAATCCAGGACTTCCTCTAGTAAAGGGAATACTTTAAGCATTACAACAAAAAGGGCGTGGAAAAATTACAGTCGCTATTGTCATCTTTTCTCCTACAATAGTTACCGACATTGCACGTAATATTTCATATTTTATAATTAGTATGTGACAGCCTATTACCGTTCTTAATTCCCACTGGTGGGCACAGGCCTCCTCAATCACGAAAAAGGGTTTTTGGGGCTTAGTTTGTTGTCAGGCATATTAATCAACTCGTCACTGCTACATTTAAATTCTTTACTCACTTTAACAGCACTGATAATAATTTACCTACAATTATAATAATATTTATTGCACATGTTATATTTTTCATTATATATATATCACTTACACATAACATGTACATGAATACGGAGGTAGTTCGAAATAACATATATTGAGAGTCGCGAATGTCGGTAGATTGCGCGGGTAGTGTTATCATTAAAGATACAATATATTGTTACAAAATTATTTTCTTATAATTAGTTTGGTGTAAGTGTTGTAGTTTTATATATAAAGGTAAGTGATATGAGAATCATTAACAAGAAGTCAATGTACAAAATGTCACAGCATCTAATGATAAATAAAGTAGTAGGAACGTTTCATTGCGGCTAGCTCCACAGAGGGGCTGTAGGGGTTCGGCAGAATAAACAACGCAGATGATTATGCTCAAAAAGGCGGGGAATGCGTCGTCTCTGTGCAAGTTAGCTTGGCGAATTTTGAAGATCTCGGGAACGGTGTTGACGCTTCGAAAGTCGTTGCAGCAGAGAGCTTGTCTAAGGATTCCTGTTGCGCTTCGCCCATAAGATGATGCAAAACCCTGTCGTGTCGAGCGTTTATTGGTCCCAGAAATCAATACAATCATATAATTTTACGTCGCACATAGATTACGTATACAATTGTCACAGGTAAAATAACAATTTCGCGTCGCTTACAGGGGCCTCAGTGAATCATTAGTAGGAGGTGTTGGTTCTGGGTCAAAAGTGTCAGAGAATATGATGTGTGAGGTCAGGGGTAATTATGAACGGAGGTTAGAGGTCACTAGTGGAAGAGTTTTGGTACACTTGTTGTTCACTTACAGATATGTGTTTTGCTACAATATAGCACTTGAAAGATATATGTTGGGCTGCAATATAGCTAATGAAAGAATACTGTACAATATGCGCTACAATATAGACACATGAAAGCTGACGACTTGTATTGAGTTCTTAGTGGTGATACTGTCGTCTAGCACCCTGTTTAGGGTCACGCTGTATCATCCATGTGTGTTACTGCGGTGACCTCATGATGAAAGTAAATAAACCATATTAGTTTAGTTCAGTTACAAATATGGTTAACCGTGGAGTCTTCTCAGAGACCGCTGTGACATAATAAACCTTGGCAATGAATTATATTTGAAGTTTCCGCCATATATGAGTACAATGACATGAGGAGTGACGACAAACAGCGTTAATTCGTGTTACTAACCTCTCCTTGATGAGGTTTTACCTTCTGAATTAGTTTTTTTCGACTATCTATATTATATGTCGGAGTGCAATAGTCTGTGGATCGCTGGTCCCTGTGTAATACTCTGTGGAAAGCTGGCGCCATCTGTCCACTGGCGTGGAGCAGAGTCAATAAGTGGCAGTCCCGCGCGCGTCTCTCGCTAGTTCTCGGGTGACGGCCCGCTGGTGCGGTCGACTTTTGAAACTGTCGCGTTCCTAGTTATTCAGATTTGTTATAGTTCAGATTTGTTTGATTGCACCGACATTACCCACGCAAGCATACAGCATAGGGGCGGAGAACCCTACGCCCCTATGCTGTATAGTTCCTTTCCTTTGTCTCTTATTCTCCGACATATATATGTATATTTCATGAATATTTTCTATCTTTCATGCATATTCAGTCTAGCAAATTCCACTTGGCAAGCGCCTTAGGCCTCTTACAATCTCCGTATAACCGGAACCTGGCAATATACATAAGAAGAACGTCTTACCCTCGACATTCAACCCACAATAGCTGAATAGCTGGTCGTAACTAAGATATTTTGAGAGTCATACAAACATACGTTAGACGTGAGCTGGCATAAGGTCCCTAGATACGCCTCGTTGAAGGCATTAAGGAACTGGTCTAAGTCATAAGCTAAAATATATCAATCAAATTAAAACGACGTCATCTTTACTTCAATACTAATAAACATGTTATAGAATATAATAATGTAAAATTATATACAGATTATATATATATGTTCATAATTCAAAGAGATCTGATTAATTAATTTAAATTGATTCCCAAACTTTACTCTCATCTTATGGTGACGTGATCAAGATGATTGACGATCTATTCAGCATAAATTGTGATGCTGTAAAAGTTCAACGCAAAAGCAACTCAAAAGTATATACTAGTTCTCTGCTTCCTTAGCTGCTAAATAAATGATATCAACATTGTTTAAACTCATTATGTGGCTTTCTTTAGACTATCTGGAAAGTACATGAGATTTTACCACATTAGACAAACATATATAAAAATACGACCATTATATAAAGATTCAGTTTTGTTTACCACATTCAACAAATGCCACGAACTCATCTTTCTCATTGCGTAGATTTAGAGGATAATTTAAGCCATTGTCGTATAATTTCTTTTATTTATACAGATTTTTAAAGATACAAAAAGGCGGCCAATTAGCAGCGAGTTTTTCTAGGTAATAAGAAAATTTTAGGATAAGGAAATATAAGTGGTGTTAGAAATGTATAGTACCGAATACATATAAATCCAAAATTGAAATTTTTTATTATATGGATTTTGATTAGTTTCTTAAAGATCGTCGTCGTCTTTGTCGTTGTTTCTATCGATGGACGTCTACTGCTGGACAGAGGTCTCGCGTAATGATGCCCACAAGGCCCAATCTTGCGCCGCCTGGCTCCAGTGACTAACAGCGACCCTCTTTGTATCATCGGTACAATTTGTGGGGGACCTGTCTACACTGTGCCGTCCTGTTCGATGTCATCACTCCAGCACCTTTGGCCCCCAACGTCCATCGGTCCTTCGGAATATGTGCCCGCCCATTGCCACTTCAGGTTCGCGATTCGTAGGACTATGTCAGTGACTTTAGTTCTACGATTTCTTATTCGATCACGTAGAGAAACTCCGAGCATCTCCATCTCACGCTGAGTGACTCTGAGCTGGTCAACAACAACAAGGTCAGCAACCATGTCTCAGAACCGTAGGTCATCACTGGCAACACGCACTGTTCGAAGACTTTGGCCTTTTTTTATTTTTTTAGCATCTTGCTGGTTTGTGCAAATTCATGGTTGGCTTTATGACAGAACCACACAATTTTTTGAAATTCAAGGTTTATAAACTAATTTTATATCATAAAATTGTACCACACATAAATTTTTACGAAGCACGGTCGGTCGTAAAACTGGTAGAGGCGTTCTGAACGCGCGTCAACGCGGACGTGATGTGTCACATACATATTATGATGGATTTATGATCTCCAATAGTTATGATTGTGATGTCTTTGTTGCTTTACCATTCACGGCTATAAAATAAAAACACATGCTTTATGAGGATCATTTTATTTCCGAGGAAAATTCGCACGAAATACGGCTGTAAATATGCCCAGTATGGGATTTTATAGGATCAATCTTATAACTTAAACACATTGACATTATTCTAATGACTTTTAGTATCAAACTAACTAGCTTTATTGTTTAATTTACAGCCTTCAACACTTAGTAGTAAGTAAATGAATGAATAATAAATTGATTTAAGAATATTCACTTCGAATTTGTTTTCGAGTTGAAAGTTTACAGTAAGATGACGATAATTGATGCCAAAGTTAATTTCCATGAAGCACTGTTCAGAATGGACTGGAAGTTCCTGTGTGGTAATACTAACCCTAAAATAAACTTTGTCACAATACTCCATTAACTTCATAGAGTTGAAGTCAAAGTGCGAAAGTTTGGGGAGTTAAGTACTGAAAACAATCGCCAATATGGCTAAGAACCGGCTATTTAATGCTATTTCTTGTTATATTGGCAGTAGATAAGAACAAATTTGCTTAAAACTATAGACAATGACATATTCTTCTTTCATTCCCCATTATTTCGAAAGGGTGAATACTATTTTAGTTTAAATAAACTACAATTTCGAAATGGGTCAGTTAAAAATTTATGGGAGGTGTTCGCGAGATGTCCGTGGTTACCTTCCACGTTTCGCACCCATGTAGCAACACAGATTTAACATTGAAAGTTTTTAAGTTTAATCCTTCGGGTCAGTTTCCGCGATTGCCACACTGGTCCTAGACGTGCGAACGTGACTCTGGCGTTGGCGATCCAAGAAGCGATGTCTTCTTCTGTGCCTCCGATGTGAAAGACTGGACGCGATCTAGGCGCTCTGTGCCAATTTGAATAGGGGAGGAATTATTTGTACTAGTTCTCATCTCCTTAGTCTTCTTACTTATCGAGAATATGTAGCCGCAAATGTGGGAATTGGTCATGGAAAATTTCATAAAAAGGATATGATGCCGCTGATGTTCCCGCGGGGACCGTTTGGTTGATATTGTTTACTATCGTTAATTGCTTTATCTTTTTCTTTAAAAGGTAACGGTAAGAATCAGCCTATTAACGACCCACTGCTGGCACATGCCTCCTCCCTCATAGAATAGAGGTTTTTAGACTAAAGATCCAACAAACTGCTCCGTAGCAAATTGAAAGGCATCCTTTTCTTTTTCTGTACAATATAATACATCTATTAATTTCTCTTTAAAAAATACGAGGTATTTTAAATATTAAATTGAAACTTCTTATTGAAAACCCTTAAAGAAATGTCTCCTATAAATTTAGAACATGTAGTTTCTTTAAATTAAAATAGTGTTTCCCCTTTTGAAATGGAAATCCTGCTGAACGAGGTTATAGTCACAAAATTTAACAAAGAAGAATGTCAATGAACCATATGCAAAGGAACATTTAAGAATAATATTTATAGAACTCTAATAAAACGGTTGTCGTGAAAATCATTGAGAAATACTCCTATAACATATTCTGAATATCGAAACTAGATCCGAAGATACCTTATAACTGAATGATAGACGAAATATCTCTCTAGTATATCTTCTACCGTGATAATATTAAAATAAATATCATATTGGTGACAATTCTGCACCATTGTATGAACTAAAAATGTGTCTAATGTTTTTATTTTATAGAAAAGAAAATGCTGTTGGATTTCTAAGCTTATTTTAATATATTGGTGAGCCAAACTGATCTTTCTGACATTTCAAAACAGGATCGTAACATGATTTGTTTTACTATAGGTCAAGACGCTATGGAAAAAATTATCAAAACTCTACGCCGAAGACCTCGTCCTTTGCAATTAATTTATTTTATATAATCTTCACTAATATTATAAATACGAAAGCAACTCTGGCTTTCACGCTATAACTACTGAACCGATTTAAATGAAATTCAGTACACAGATAGTCCAAAGTATACTAATACTAACTTCACTATTGCGATTTATGCGATACTTCTTCTAAAACAACTACTTCACGAGTCACAGCTCGAAAGACCATATTAACAAAATTTTCCGTTTGTTAATGTTACCTCGCATCAAATTTCGTAATATTGCACAACGTCCCTGGTATTTTTAAGTATTGCCGCTGTTCCTTTCAATAACTCCCGACTTCCAACTATCCATAGCCTAAGAAAAGGATATAGGCTACTTTTTAATGCGAAAAAAGCATTGTAAAGGATGGAAATGTCTTCATTTTTATAGCTAAAAGCGTCATGTTTTTTAAGATGATATAGATATGACATTTTATTCAAGTTTGTAAAAGTTTTATCCTCACAGTCATTTTAGAGTCTCAAAAAGGACAATAAGCTATTAGCAGTGAAACAGTGCAAATTGCTCAGTAAAGTAAGGTAAAGAGGTAAGTAGCAGCCCATTAACGTCCCACTGCTGGGCACAGGCCTCCTCACTCATATAAGAGAGGGTTTTATAGAGCATAGATCCACCACTCCACTGTGGATTGGCAGGCATAGTACATAAGTGCAATCTATATTCCTTTACTCTCATAGTCTGACGTGACGGTAATCCGACACGAGTGGAGAGAGATCAGGCTTAACGTGTTCTCCAAGGCACGGGGGTGGATTACACCGCCAACTTCCCATCTTCGGGCAAATATTGAGAAAATCCTAATAGAAAACTCAATATCGATTTCGAATTGGCCGGACCCAGGACTAGAACCCAGGACCTCATGTCTGTAGTCGAATATGCTAACCACTAGACCAATGAGGCAGTCCTCAGTAAAGTATTTATATTTATATGTGTCTTATTTGTAATTAATAATTGTATAATTAGCCTGAATTAATAAAAATGCTGCCCTAAAACACTATTCCACGCCGACGACGTCGTAGGGATAGTTAGTGTTGTAATGTTTCAATATCAATCGCTATAAGAGTACTGCAATTGTTTTTTTTTAACGCTAAAATTAGGAAATTTTAGTTTAGCCTCATCAGAATTGACACCATTGACAAAGAATCGTTCGCTTATGAATCGTATAACTGTAATAAGTGTCTTTACTATGGCAGCGATAAAATAACTTTTACAAGGGCATTTATCGAAGCCTTTCCTGTTATTTGTATGAAGTTTAACGTACTGTAGTACATTCACCTTTACGACATTACTAATAGAATAGTGGTTTTTACTTTCTTCAACAAAAGATGTATATTTACGTCTGATAAGCACAATATTAATTGAAACTTCAATTGAAAGAGCTTTGTCAAGGAGCTGCTTTAAAGAAAAGCTCGTTGTATGTATTCTAATATATGAAATATGATTATATATGTCGGAGTGCAATAGTCTGTGGATCGCTGGTCCGTGTGCAATAGTCTGTTTGCCGCCAAGCCACTGGCGCCAACTGTCTATCGGCGTGGGGAAAAGTCAATGAGTGGCAGCCCGGCGCGCGTCTCTCGGTAGTTTACGGGTGACCCGCCGGTGCGGTCTATTATTGTTAATGAGTTTGTGTAAATTTATATCAGGGACATTAAGAGATTAAAAATTATGATGCGAATTAATTAATAAAATGTTTGAACATTACCCACGAACGCCCATAGTATGGAAATTATGGATGTCATTAATGACGATGTCGGCGGAGAACCCTACGCCCATATGATTTATGGTTATAGCTTAAAGTGATGACTAGATACTTAGACAGTAGTATATTACGCAACTAGGGTCAAAACTTTTACATTAAAAACGCAGGTAGCAATGGCATACTTTCGTTCCGTGGTATGTATACAATTTTCCACCAGACCCGTAATGAAAGTTCCATAAAAATGTATATCTTAAAGTTTTAAACAATACGAAATAAAGTTAGTTATTATGTCAATCAATTACGTAACAAAACAATAAATTGTTTACTCATTTATTTATGACAACTTTCAAAGCGTAAACTATATTATAGCCTAAAAATAAGTTTAGATACGCAATCAAAACCGCAATAAATCTGCGAAACTCTATAAATTGTTTTAAAGAAAATAAGTTCTAATGAATCGTAAGAAGAATTAACTGAAGAAGTGAATTACAAATTTTGATGACGCATCGAGACAAATTGCCAAACATTTTGACATATAAAACAAGAGCGCATGCGTCGAAAATTTGAGGCATACACACTAAATTACGCATATATTTAATCGGAAAGCAATGTGGCACTTAAAATAGCGCCAAAAGTACATACTTATGCACTTTTTATTACAACAACTTAGAATTACATAGTTTGGAAAGCGGTCTTATCACTGCAAGTAGTCTCTACCAGACAACCTTTGAAAATACTGATGTTAACACTAAAGAATGTTAGTGTTAACTTTAAATAACACAAGAAATAACATGAACTATTAATTTAAAGTTAACTGTATAAGTTTCTATAACAAACTCCGAAGACACACTTTAGAGATATCGTTCAATAAATTTTTAACTTCTATCAAAAGCTAATTGAAAACGAAAATTTGTGATGATAAAAAAGCTCGGAAATTAATCAATTGCTCTATTCATATAAATTTAATACTGTAATGATGATATCGGATATCATTCAGTGCCTGAAGATCAAAATTCGAACGGTGCTCCTTGCCAGTGATGACCTACGGTTCTGAGACGTGGTGGCTGACTATTGGCCTCATGCGGAAGCTCAGAGTCACTCAGCGTGCGATGGAGAGGGCTATGCTCGGAGTTTCTCTACGTGATCGAATCAGAAATGAAGAGATCCGTAGTAGAACGAAGGTCACCGACATAGTCCGGAATATGTGAGCGGGTCACATATTCCGAAGAACCGAGGGACGTTGGGGGCCAAATGTGCTGGAGTAGTGACCCCGCATAGGACGGCGCAGTGTAAGCAGACCCCCACAAGTTGGACCGATGATATAAAGAGCCGGTAGCCGCTGGAGCAAGGTGGCGCAAGATCGGGCCTTGTGGGCATCATTACGCAAGACCTATGTCCAGCAGTGGACGTCTATCGGTTGAAGCGACGAATGATGATATAAAGAAGAGACTGCTGAGTTTGTTGTGGTCTCTTTTCAAGCACGGACGCAAGTAACCCTCGTAACTTTGAATTCTAAGTATTTCTCTAATAATCATCGGTCGTACATTGGATGAAATATGAAAAAGCTTACGTAAATAAAGAATTTTTGAGTTTGAAACTTAATTTGAGCATAAAAACTTTGATGATGAGGTCAATAATTAAATCCAACATGCAAGCGTGGTCGTCAATAATCATTATTGTTTTCTACATCAAGAAACACAAGATACTACACGAATCAAAACATATCTTCAGTAATATCGCTGTTATAAACAGAGATATTGCTGAAGATAACTGGTCCGTAGTGTTTTTAATTAATGAAGTCGAAGCGAATCAAATTAATGAGCGCCGAGTTCGTTGTATTGATTTTGTTCGCTATATATATAACCTACTATTAAAATAAACATATCTTTCTTTTTTTTTAATTCTATTTATATATGGGTTTCCAGTTTGAATCGATATTGAGTTTTCTATTTAGATTTTTTTCAATATTTACCCGTGGGGGATCTATGCTCTAAAAACCCTCTCTCCTATGAGTAAGAGAGGCATGTGCCCAGCAGTGGAACGTTAATGGGCTGCTACTTCCAATTTGTTATCCCGTTATGTTATATTGCGGTTTTTATAAAGGAATTCAAATCAATTATTAAATTGTTGTAGTTGGCATGTCACGATGTTAGATAAATAAATAATCTACCTTTTTGGACACTACAATAAATATAAATATTCGCTTGATATCAACATACATATAGACATCGGGTATATTTTTATGAGTAGGCCAATTGTTTTGTCTTTGCGCACAATTTAAACTTACTTCTTATAAATGTTACTGTTGTACAATTGTAACCTGCAGTTAATTGTTAATATTGATAAATAACCAGTGTGTAATCGTTTTTATAAATCAGAAGAAAAAAATATATTAAATATGTACTTTTTCTGTCTTAAACTTTTGAAGCTGCAATTTCGGTACAACTTGTCGGTAAGTTTCCTAACAAAACATGTGTAGAGATAACACCAGAGAATAGAAAAATTCAAAAAACTAATCAGTTACAAAGTGAACGTTACTAACGGTACATATATCGCGTCGAAGATCGTTAAGTTTTTTGAGGTATTTTATAATGTGACGGACTTTTTTACTATCTCGAAGTTTAGTGCAACGTGACGCTGCACCAGAGTCTTAATTTAATAAGCAAAAGATAAAATTGTATAGTTTAACTCTTAGGAAACATAAAAATTATAACATTTGGTAGTCTTTCATGAACGTTTAAGTCCCGAGGGCAACTTTAGCGTCATTCGATCCGCGGGGCAATCGACGCAAATAAAAGGCCGTGCGGAGCGGGGCTAGCGGCTGTATCTAACTCGATTTACAATGAACAGATTACTCATTTTTGTTTTCTTTTTTTTTGGGACATGTCACTTTGAAAAAAAAAACTAAAAATGATTTTTTTTTCGGATAAGTGAAGGGTTATTTTAAAAAGTTCAAAAACTAGATTTATCTACTACCTAAGGGGAATACGTTGAATTACCAATAACCTTGTATAATGCACGTCCGGATGTGTATATATTTTGATTATAGAAATAAAGAAAAATGAGGATAACATGTAATATAACGAGATATTCAGCGACTAAAAACCGGTAAACTCTTTTGAATAAAACACGATATAAAAAGATTTGTTAAATGAAATCTTTATTAAAGAAACTAATGCTAAGTCGCGGATAAAACTTAGTGTTGAATGAAAAAGCCCCTTAGGCTTTTAACGAATAACATAAAACATGTCAAGGAGTCTCGTGGGTTAATGACACTTCACGTATTGAGGCTGGTGTAAGTTGTACTGAAACCAGAAATAATAACGCATTAGGCATATATCAACAAGGTTGTTAGTCAGAAATAGCGCTGCTTATATTCCTTTATCTAAACTAATATTATATAGAGGTAACATTTTATTTTGTTCGCATTTTCACTGAGTGACATAGGCTATATTATTTTCACTAAAAAAAATAGAGATCCCTAGTAAAAATGCATTAATGTAACCCAAGGTGTGAAAAAATTGGACACATAAAATCTGTCATTCAACAAAAAAAAAAAATGTTCTACAGTATTATAGTACGTATTACAAAAAAGTCCATAATACCATATGCCCAACTACAGTAATTATGCCATTATCACTACTTTTTTACATTTTAAAAGTTAATAAAAGTGCCGACAATAATCAAACCATATACATCTGTATTAGTCCTTATTAAATAATATTTTTTTAAAGAAGAAATAAAAAAAAAAATTACGTTTGTAATTTCGCGGAGAACAGCTTGTATAAACTAATATTATAAAGAGGAAACGTTTGTGTTGTTGTATGCACGTATGTATGTTTGTAATGTTTTTACACAAAAACTACTGGACCAATTTCAAAATTTTTTTCACCATTAGAAAGCTGCATTTCACTGAGCTACATAAACTATAATAATTTAAAAAAAAAATAGTAATCCCTAATAAAAATGCAATAATGTTCCCCAAGGTGTGAAAAAAGCTGCTTCACTTCGGGTCGGCACGCACAGTATACACATGTATGCGCGTAAACACAAGTGCACTCTCTCTCTCTTCCTTCACTATCATAGTGGGATGTGATGGCAATCCGACACGACCGAAGAGAGATCAGGCTTAGGACTGACGGCTTAACGTGTTCTCAAGGCACACCGCCAGCTACACAACTTCGGGCAAATATTGAGAAAATTCAAATGGAAGACTTAATATCGGTTTTCGAATTTGCCCAACCCAAACCTCGAACCCAGGACCTCATATCTGAAGCCGAATATGCTGACCAGTACGCCAACGAGGCAGTTTTACAAGTGAAGTAGATTGAAATGTAATATAATATCTACAGTTGAAGTTTGTCAATGTAATTGTTTACAGAGATATAATAAACGCGAGTTAAAATATTTGTTAATCACCAACTCCATGTGCGTTAAAAGTATTTTTACAATATTTCCTAAGAAAACTATTTTAATTATATGGTGGAAAATAGCATGAATTATGCGGTTGACGCCAAGGAAAGCCGCCAGTAAAGTTAATTCGAAAATATACATTACTATCACGATGAAAAGTGCATATAATAACACATTATTTACCTCATATATCACACAGATAAAGTGTGTAACATAAAACTATGCAAACGGAAGCAATAACCGTCGAAAATGGCCAATTTACTGCTATTTTGGCAAATATAATTGGGGAATGGAGGCGCGAAACAGGTCTTTGGGGCAGTTTCAGAGATTAATTTGCAAATGGACCCATCAATTTGTGAATTTCTGGCAGTGTGTCTTTTATATGCGGTATATGGCTCGTAATTTATGAATACGTTATGTTTTGATAATAATGACATTATTTTTTATCTATCTATATATATAAAAGGGATACCCAGGTATCTTTTGACTCATCACGATATCTCTGGAAATATAAGGAGTAGAGACTTGAAATTTGGTAGGCTTATTCCTTTTGATGAGTAGAGGTCATTTAATAACGGATTTTACGAAATTCCACCCGCAAGGGGGGTTTCGGGGTGTTAACTGTTGACTCATCACGATATCTCTGGAACCATAAAGCGTAGAGACTTGAAATTTGCTAGGAATATTCCTTTTTCCGAGTAGAGGTCAGCTAAAAAAGGATTTTGATCTTTAAAATCCAAAAGGAGGCATTTAAGAAAACGAATGATAAAAAAATCGGGGAATACAGTTTGGTATTATAGCTATATATATCACCATCATCCGAAATTAATTAACACCACTGGATAGCTAAACGATCAAAGAATTAAGTACATTACGAATAATAATACTTTATAAGGAAAATATTACCTATTATTCTCAATAAACGGATGTGTCCATAACCGCACCTCATTTTTATACACAAATTTTGTATACATGTGATTGAACTCCTCGTCTGAACTTAACAACAGAAAAAATAAACATTATTTCCATCTACAATCATGTCATAGTTTGTAATCAAACTCTTCTGAAATGGCTTTACAGATTTTTGTGAAATTGTGTATATTTAAGATTAAGTCTTTAAGCATAGTTGTCGTCCTACCCCTATACCTTATTCTTTAATGGTAAAACGAAGTTGTGTGAGTCAGCTAAAGCACAGCTGAGTTTTAACCGGTTTGAGTCTGGCATAATCCGTGAACCAACAACATTCTGACAGTTCCAGGTATCCATGAGGATATCCCAGCGTTAAAAAAGCCAGATAATTTGTACAATCCTTCTGTACACGTCTATCTGAACTTCTCCTAAATGGGTTTTGAAATATATATAAATGAAGCCCAAAACCTTCATTGGTTATGGCATCACGCGTAAAGGGGTAGACCAATTTCTTGTTGGATCGATTCTTATGAAAGAAAATAATAATAAAATTGCGTGGTACAAGAAAATAGAAGAAAACTAATTGGCTTATATGAAGTAAATAAAAAAACACAGCGTTTTCATCTGTAAGCCTAAGTACACAAAAAATTTGATTTTTTGTAGACATTTGAAACAAAAGTTTTGGGTCTTTTATTTTGTTTTTTTTTTCTATAAAAAAAAAAGAAATTTTGGAAATTCTCGAGCCGTTTTTGAGACAAGAAGGAGGAAAGTTTGAAAAACAGTTTTGAGAAAAACGAGTTTAAACTTTCAAGTCCGTTTAAAACTATGAAAATCACAATTTACCTTCTATCAACGATGCCTGGTCCATAGAGTATTCCTCTTTCTTCCTCTTTATACTCTTTTAAAATATTTTGTTTAACTCTTGAGTCAATCCTGGCTTGTTTAAAAACGTATATATAAATAAAAGGGGAGCCAACCACGTCTGCCAACTCAGCGCTCCGAACAGCTCTTTCTACTACCTTCTTCAAAACCACTTTAAATTTAAAAAAATCACTTTACTACCATATTCTAGATATGTTAAAAAATCATTTGATAAAAAAAGATTTTTTTAGCTGATCACATAGGACATAACCGAAATGGAGTATATATACATGATAGTCGCTTAGATTTATAAACACGTGTTTAGAAATACGAAGGTAATAAGCAAGTAAGTGAGAGCCGTGATACCTATTGCGATATCAATACTGAAATTAATTAAATTTTAACGCAATTTCCTGCTCTAATTAATGGACGCTCGTGTGCGCAAGGTTATGTGCTCCAGGAATCTTCAAGTGCCCCGTTCTGTATTTAGTTATAATTTAATATCCTAGGAGATGTGGACATAATACCTTCAAAAATAAGTTTTACCAATCTCCCTTTACCTTTGAATCTAATCCACTCATTCGATTTATTTAGTTAATACTACCCCAAATTAGAAAATGCATAATACAATATGATCTATTACTCATTCTCATTATTTGTGAAGGATTTTTATATAGCAAAACAATACATAGTGTGATAAGTTTTACCTGACATATATCTATCTTTTAAAGATTCGTTTACCCAAGCTATCATCAAAAATAATTTATTGTATAACGCAGCAATTAAAATAATAATGCCGCAACACACTCACTTGAGTAACTTAAGCAGCTTAAACATTCCATGCACATAATTTACAAATGATTTATTTATCATACCTGTATTGAAAGTTCATACTTTCGACTCTATTTTGAGTGACGAAATTTCCACACTGCTTCCCGATTAAATAAAGGCGTATATTTGTGTGCATGCTAAAAATTTTCGACGCATGCGCGCTTCTTTGAGTTCAATACTTTATTTCACGTTATTTTAAACTTTATTATCCATATTTTTACCAAACTTTCGATCTCAGTCTGATGAAAAATCGTATACGCACCACGGGGCGAAAGTATAATGTTGTCACCCAGGTCTTTATAAGTCGGCGATATCATACTTTTGGCCTAAGGAGCTTAATACGTCATTAATACCTCAGAAAAAATTAACAAGCATCAAGCCGTTTTCTATTTTTTGTCACTGGATAAAGCACCCATCTGAGACAGAGAGAGAGAGAGAAAACACTTACACACACTTTATTGCGCACATGATTAAAATAAAAGACTTATAAACTAAGATACTTATTACTATGATTTAAGCATGCAAAGGCAGTCTTATTTCTACCAACAATCTCTTCCAGCAACCTTCGTATGATGAGAAGGTGACTAAAATAAACGGGGCAGAACAGTGTCAGAAACTTAAAAATAATATACATAAATAGATTTAAATTTATAAACATATAATGTATTTGTGTATGAAATATCTACATATCTATATCTGAAAGGAATCTATAAATACGTATTGAACATATATACAGAAAAGATATATAATAAAAATATACAATAAATAGAAAATGATCATTTGTATAGGCGTTGTCTAAGTAACGACGCGATTGGTGGGGGGGGGGGGGTTGGAGTTGATAGGAATAGCGTGCTCCTCCATTATTTGGAGGTTCAGTAACCATACAAGCGTATCCGGGACATTGTGCTTTTTGCATAGGTGCTTATTATCGCAATGGTTTTTGGGGAATTATCGATATTGTCAGCTCAACAACCTCTACATAGTCACGATAACACGATATCATCAACTGAAGCATCCGCACCGCAATGGCCATCATATCCGGAGAGATCTGTAGACGCATGGTGGCTAATATCCAATTTCGTTTAGAGGAATGCCAGCAAAGCGACGGTCCACATTTGGACAACATAATCTTTGTCAATTAATTTTCCAATATTTTCTGTAAAATTTAATATATATGTGGTAGTGCAATAATCTGTGGAACGCTGGCGCCATCTGTCTATCAGCGTGGGGCATAGTCAACAGTGACTATCCGGCGCGCGTCTCTCGGTAGTTCTCGGGTGACGGTTCGCCAGAACAGTCGACTATTGAAACTCTCGCGTTCCTAGCTATTATTAATGAGTTTGTGTAAATTAATATCGGGAACATTATATATAACTCATAAAACGTTTGATTGCACCAACATTACTCATCAACGCCCAAAGTATGGGAATTAAATTATAGATGCCATTAATGACGATGTAGATGGAGAACCCTATGCCCCTATGCTTTATGCTACTTACTCTCTTATTCTCCGACATATATATATTAAACAATATATATATGTCGGAGTGCAAGAGATTGTGGAACGCTGGCGCCATCTGTGTATAGGCGTGGGGGCAATAAGTGGCAGTCCGGCGCGTCTCTCGGTAGTCCTCGAGTGGCGGTCGGCCGGAGTGGTTGACTATAGAAACTGTCGCGTTTCTGGCCATTATTGTTATTGAGTTTGTGTAAATTTAAATCGGGAACATTAAGTGATTGAACATTGTAATCCGAGTTAATTAATAAAGTGTTTGATTGCACCAACANTTATATATATATGAGTATATATTGTCTTCTGACTTGTGGCTTGTTTATAATTAAATTTACAAATACCCCTACCCTTTCTGGTCTCTCGTTATAAACACGTTATTCACAGCAGTTTTCAGTTAAATGGAACTCTTTGAGGCGTTTTTAAAAAATACTGATGACCGATCAAAGGTATAGGAGTCGGAGATGGACGAGATTACGTACTAAAACACAGCGAAACCCTTTTTATCCATAAATGAGGCTCCAGGGGTTCCGTTTTCGTATTATACCCTGCTGTCCCGGATGAGTCCAACTGAGCTAAGGGTCGCTAGTATTATATCATTGTTTCAACTAACCGTCAATGACATAACACAAAGCCTTGCCATATAATATCTGAAGAATACCCGCCCCATATTCTTTTATTAGAAATAATTTTATACTAGAATGAAATTTGAATTTGAAACTGTATAATCTGCAGATTCTCGAATGAAAACATAATTAAGTAGATATTACGATCAGTTTCCAACTTCTTAGTATCCAGGTTAAGGGTCACTATCAATTTTCCCGGCCGTCTATTCGGGTTTGAAACATTTCCGACGAAAGTTTAAGGGGTTGTTATAAATTTTAATCTATCTAATTAATTGGAAAGAGGTTACCTAATGAATATCTTCGTTTTAATACTATTATAATGTTAAGGGGTACATTTCCAAGCCCTTTAGGAGCTAGAGAATTACATTTTACTAGATGGTAAGTAAATGCTTTTTAAAAACATTATAGCTAGAAGTCGTTTAGATGATAATTTGAAACAATGTTCAACTTTAGCTTTAGTGAGTCGTATAGGATATTTTTTTCAGCTGTGACTAATTGTGCGTGGTTGTTATGAATAGAGAAAACCGCATTGTTTGACACTCGAGTACTTCAGTACTCGAGGTGACGGATCTATTTAGAAGACATTTACTCTGTTTGAAAGAAGTCAATTAGAATATTTATTTTGTAACATCACTGGCTTTTTACCGTACGATCTGTACGTTTCCCTTTCATTATGGACATAGGACATAGGTCTCACGTAATGACGTCCACAAGGCCCGATCTTGCACCGCTTGGCTCCAGCGGCTACCGGCGACCCTCTTTATATCATCGGTCCACCTTGTGGGGGGTCTGCCTACACTGCAACGTCCGGTGCGGGGATGCCACTCCAGCACCTTCGGCCTCCAACCTCCATCGGCCCTTCGGACTATGTGCCTCGCCCATTGCCACTGCAGATTCGCGATTCGTAGGACTATGTCGGTGACTCTGGTTCTACTACGGATCACTTCATTTCTGATTCGATTACGTAGAGATAATCCGAGCATAGACCTCTCCATCGCACGCTGAGTGACTCTGAGCTTCCGCATGAGGCCCATAGTCAGCGACCACGTCTCAGAACCGTATGTCATCACAGGCAACACGCACTGTTCGAAGACTTTGGTCTTCGGGCACTGAGGGTTATCGGACGAAAATATCTGGCGTAGCTTCCCGATCTGGCGTAGGTTCCTTATATTAATGACAACTTCTGTATATTAATTATGGCGACTTCACTCGTGTGAAGTGCTTTTCAGTGAACAACTTTACGTTAACATGACGCTAAAATTATATTGTACTGTTAGAATTTACATATGTGTCACAAATGAGTTACATCTCTAAATATGACGTAAGAATGACGTAACTAACGGTAATAAAGTCAGAATTACGTCATTTCTACATAATGCGGTTTTTATACAATATAAAGTAGTGTATATTATAAAATTTACCACGTATATTTAAGCTTTAATGACCTCAAGCCTTAATGGCCTAGTGTATAAGTCACAGAATCTCTAAGATTCTCTATATAAAAAGGACCTGACTGCTTGACAGTTCTTTCCAATCCTTCATTTTCCAAATCAAAATATTCTTTATTCAAGTAGGCTCAAAAAGCACTTTTGAATATTTAGTAGTCTGTCCGTTGGTAACAAATCTACCACCGCTTCGTAAACTTGAATCCGCTATGAAGAAACCAACAAGAAACTCAACGGTGACTCCTTTAAAGATAGTTTTGTATGCTACAATGTGTATTGCTTCTGTGAGCAACTGGAATCAAGTCCAAACATTTCTATCGCTTAAATAATCTTTAACATTATTATATGACTTTTGAAAGAGGATGTTTTTGACATATTTCTTAAAATTATGTGGAGGCAAATCTAAAATTGATTGAGGTATCTTATTAAAAATGCGTATGCTCAACCCGATAAATGATTTCTGAACCTTCTTCACTCTAAAATATGGAATTAAAAGGATGTTTTATTTCCTGTATTAAAATTGTGTCTTTCACTTTTCTTCCTGTATAAATGTATGTTATGACGGATGTATAAGATATTATTAAATATATATTGTGACGGTACTGTGAGAATTGTTGTTTCTTCAAATTTATCTCTTAGAGAAGAACGAAATCCTAATTGATATATAGGTATTGCTCTTTTTTGTAAAATAAACATATTAAGACATGATGCTATGAAAATAAGCGAAATAGACCATTTTGGCAGTTTTAACATCAGTGAATTGTCTAACTTTTCTAACGCCAAATGCAGCGGAACTAGGTTTACTCGCCAGAGTCTTAATATAGGTTTTAAGGTAAGGAGAATCTCTTGAGGAAACCTGCTCATCCCAGGAGTAATTCTGGGGTATGTGTAACCCACCGACTGAGGAGCATTGTGGATCTATGCTTTAAACACTCTTTCTTTTCAGCAAGGAGAATTGTGGACAGCGGTAGGACCTTTTTAATATTTAAACATATCGGGTAATGATTTAAAAATTACTCACCGTTCCAAAATAAATAATTTTACATTTCAAATTAAACAACAAAGAAAGCTCCATCATATTACAATTTAACTCGCAAAAAGACCATATTGGTTAAACGAATAAAATCAAACAAAAACTTTCCTCGCGACATACAACATGTCTGTTTCAAGTCGAATGCTGCGGTAACTTTTATTGGCTTTACTCTATCAGACTTTTCTACAGATCTATTGGGCTTTGTGAGAATTGTCCGAGTTGAATTGTTAGTAAAAAGCTTAGTTTAAGGAAACCGCGATTTATTTTATTCAGTCCCATAAAAACTTTATAATTTTGTTTTTTATGTTAGCAATATTTTTTCTTTATGGATCTACGGATACTACAGATAAAGTATCTTTGTTGTAAATACAGTGTGTAGATCGGAGTTTATACGTGAGTAAAGTAAATACCTAAAAGACACTTAAACATACTTACACATATGTGCTTCGTGTAACGTAAGGTTTTCTCTACTGTGCCATAAGAACATTTACGTCAAAATACTCTGATGTGTAGAGTTAATTATTGTTATTTCTTGAAAACCATGTTTGACCAAGTTTTCTAAAATCGTATTTTTCAGCTATTCGGTGCGAACACGAAGCCAACAAATCATTATAAAATGAATAAATATGGTCGGATTATATTAATCGCTGATTATTGAATTCATCTTCGACAGAAAGTTCGCAGGGAAAAGAAGATCACTCGTAAACTCACTTCAATGTCTCCAATAATATTCACCCGATTGACATTAAAAACTGCATACATATTCCTTTCGCTATATAGCTGCTCACTGATAACGTGTTAAATAAGTGCCCATAAGTAAATAGCAGCCCATTAACGTCCCACTGCTGGGCACAGGCCTCCTCACTCCGAGGAACGAGGGTTTTTAAAGCATAGACCCACCATGCTGCTCCACTGCGGATTGGCAGGCATAGTACACAAGTGCACTCTCTATTCCTTCACTCTCATAGTCCGACGTGACGACAATCCGACACGACCGGAAAGAGATCAGGCGCAGGACCGACGGCTTAAAGTGGTCTCCGAAGCACGGGGGTGTATCACAGCGCCAACTTCCCAACTTCGGGCAAATATTGAGAAAATCTTAATAGAAAACTCAATATCGAGTTGTGAATTGGCCCGACCCGGGACTCAGCACCTCATGTCTGTAGTCGAACATGCTAACCACTAGACCAATGAAGCAGTTTCCCCATATTCCCACGTAATCGAGATGTATATGTAAGAATACTGCTAGATCTCTGAAATTTTTCGCCTTAAATACAGTAAAAATATTACAAAGAACGGACTTCCTATATTCTCAAAGCATTGAGAATTACGCGCGTAACATTTTGGGCAGTAGATGGACATAAAAATACATTATTTATTAGCTCGATAAGTATATTTTTAAGCTCAATTTAACTTTTGTGTAGTCTATAAAGGAAAAGATACTTATAACGAGTTCCGCAATAAAAAAGGAGTTCTAACAATGAAACTTGAAATCGTTTATACTGTTAAGGCCATAAAATTTTATTGATACTCTATTAAAAGCAAACTCGCTTAAAGCTTATTAGGGATAATGTTCACATTTTTGATAATTTTAGGCTTTTCTTTATGGTTATTCGTGAAGGAAGAAAGGAGGAAGAGAGTAAAATTAGTTGATCTACTGTAAGTACATATAATTATGGTATTATTTTGCCCTAAGTACTTAAAATTTTTAAGAGACTTGTTTTAATAGTTGACGAAAGTAAAAAGTGTAAAATAAATATTAATAAGTCAAACATTAAAACAGAATTATTAACAAAACATTCATTTTATTAATTAAAAGCGTGAGGTGCTTACAGCAATGACCAATAGAGCCAAGACTCCAAGCTTTCTAACTTACGGAGTGGAGTGAGGGTGGAGTACTTATGACTTATCGAGTGCTCAAAAATCAAGTTCAAAGATTGCATTTTAACAATAAAAAAGTATATCCTACTTTATTTCCATAGTTCTTGCAAAGTGTACAAAATTTCAAATTAATCTGACGTCGTGAAGTACTCCATAATGGAAATGAAAGATACCCCATTACATACACACATATGATTAAAAAAATGGCCTATTTCTTTATTATTCTATTGTCATCGATTCTTGACAAGTTTGAAAACATTTTAAATTCATGCGACGTTTTGAAGTGGTTTGAAATTCCGTTCAAAGTTTCTGTTTTATGACACCCAGTAGTTTCTTTTCGATACAATAAATTTTCCAAATTGGAATTAGATTTAAAAGAACCTACTTAAATAGATTAAAAGGATTTCTAACGCTTTACCCTTCTTCTTTTTGTGCCTCTTTGACTAAAGAAGGTTGGCAGTCAGTTCTTCATATTTATTTTAGTCCTTCGCGAGGCTAAGTAGTTGAGCGGCACTCGCGATCCTGGTCCACTCCCTGATGTTGCGCAACCAGGACTTCCTCTTGCGGCCAATACACCTCTTGCCAGCCACTTTGCCCATCATTATTAGTTGTAAGAGTCCGTACCTTTTATGTCTCAGAACATGCCCCAGATACGTAACCTTCTTCTTTTTGACGTCTTCCAAAGTTCCCGCTCACAATCCATTAGTCGCAAGACCTCTTCGTTGACAACTTTATGGGTCCAGCTTATTTTGAGCATGCTTCGGTAGGCCCACATCTCAAATGGTTCTATACGTTTTCTGAGATCCTCTTCTATCGTACAAGACTCACATCCGTATACAAGTATAGGCCATATATAACAACAGAGGAGACGTTTATGTAATGTCATTTCAAGGTTACGGTTAGAAAGTACTTTTTTTCATGCTTTGAAAAGCACTACGGACGACTTCTATTTGGGTTTTTATTTCAGTTTCACTATCCCATTCTTCAGTCAGCCAAGTGCCAAGGTATTTATACCTCTGCACTCTCTCCAGTACTTGGTTAGCAACTATAATTTTCGGATCCCTACTAGCTTTATCCCTTATAAGATCCTATTGTAAAGGTACATTGAAAAATTGCTCGAGACAATGAATTCTTATAAGGTGATAGATTTTTATACCCCATCTTTTCAAGTGATTGATAGTCATCTATGTAAGTATAAAATTATATTGCAAGGCGGTTGAAGGAAAGGCTTGAGAGGATGATTAATGAGACGGGAATGTCCGTTAAAAACTTCAATTGTTGCAGACGCTTGTTAAAGCAATTTGTCCTCGATAAATTATGAATTCGCCCCGTTATGGCGGATCGTCGCGAGTTCATCAATCATGTTAAAATCTAAGGGCTCAAATTAAGCTCCGATTTTAAGTCGTTCAGTTATTTTATTAACCACTTTCCACTTCATTGACTTATCAGGCACATACTGTAATAATTTTAACAGTAGTCGAGCCCAAATGTTAAGCATTGACTTAACAGGCATATACTAGTGTATCTTTAGAAGTAGTAGTGCCCAAATGTGTTCAGGTATTGAATTAGCAGGTATATATATTCTAAGAGAAATATAGCCCAAATATGGTCAAGCAATGACTTATCAGGGAGATGAGTATCTTTAAGAGTAGCAGACCAAACTGTAATTCAGTATTTTTAAGAGTGGTAAAGCCCCACTGTGATCAAGCAATGAATTTTTACCTAGATAACATTATACTTTTATGTTTAATAGAGCCCCACTGTGCTCAGGCAATGACTGATCAGGTAGATTCTACAGTTCTTTTAAATGTAGGAAAGCTCCAAAGCCAAATTGCTGTTTCATTGTTTGAATAAGGGAACAGGAATCCCAAAAAGAATTTTTTTTTATATTTTTTTTGATGTAAGACAAATAGCATGAGATATTTTTTCTTCGAATCAAAGAGATAAAATAGATCAAAGGATTTGTCTAATACTTAAAATAATAAATATAAGACAATACAAAAACATCCAATTTTAGTTATTTTTTTACGTTGGAAAAGTCGCAAAAACTACGTCTGACTATTAAGAAGATAATGAACTGAATCAGTATATTAGATGTAATATAAAATATCCACCAAAAATTGGCTTTCACGTAAAAAATTATACAAAGTTTCCATTTTATTTAACTAAAGTTATAAACGTCCGTCACTCAGACAGGCGGGCGTCCGGGAGCATTCTCCAGCATGCAAATAACTTTCAGTGAATTGGGAAAACGTTTTACTTGAAACCGTCCGCATCAGGCTCGTTGTCTCCAACTTTAATACTCAAAAAGAAATGAGCAAACAATATTGAAATGCAGGACGAAGCGCCATTCTTTGTGATTGAGCTCAATGTATTTCCAATATTCGTACATCAATTTTACTGTGTGTTAAAACGATTAAATTGGATCAATACCAAATCTATTTCAAATTGAAAATTTTCTTTATTTATGCCTTTACACCATTTTCCACACATTCGTTATTAATTTCTTTTTACATTTTTAATGATATTAAGGGATGACTTATAATCAATAAAGTTAAGTTAAAAGGGTTCCTTTGCGTTATATCCAGGGAAGAGCCTACAATTAATTCTATCGGGTATCTTTTTTTACGTAGCCTCCTTGAATTAAATTTAAGTTATGAGGTGCATTCACTTTTTTTTTTGTCACAAACACAACAAGTTTTTTTATACGCATACACAGTGAACAGTCATTATTTTAAGTGCTCTAAATTTCTCTCTTCGCCAATCTTTTGCATCCATATTATAAATTGCACTAAAAGCCCTTTTCTGCAGTATTAATATTGCATCTATATTAGCAGCATTACCGAAAAATTGAATACCATAACACCTAATGCTGTGAAAATAGCAAAACAATCCCAATCTGATAATTTCAATGTCTTTACGATGACACATTTTTGTAAATGCGCCAGCTGCCGAGCTAAGCCTGTTCGATAACGCTAGATAATAAACCACCAGATCAGGTATTCCTGAGAAAACGGTGCTATCTACAAAAATTTGTTCCTCATTGTTACAATTGCTTTCATTTGTATAACATTCGGTAAGGTGAACTTGACACATTGAAATATTTTCCTGTTGAGTAATATATTATTGGCTTCTACGTTATTGAGAGAGTTGTTTACGTTGTCATAGATTGTTAGTCATTGATTATCCTTAAATAATATTGAAGTATCAAAGACATACAAATAAATTTCATGATCGCTCTTAACAAAGTAAGAAAGGTCATTAATGGAAATGAGGAAGAGAATGGGTCCTAATATAGAACCCTGTGGAACTCCCAGTTTTGTGACAAACCCGACAGAAAGCTTTTCTAAATATCTTAGGAGATATTTTACATATAATAAAAGCGCGTGAAAAACTTTATCACGATTGATACTGTGACCTCATGGTTCTGGTAATCAACATTTCACTATAACTTTTAAGAGGTTTGGGCAGGATAACGTTGCACTACCGAAGTATAGATAAACAGCTAAAAACAACCAGAACTCAAAAATAATCTTATGTTATGGGGTAACCGGTAAATAATTCACATTTTTTTATTAAGGGAACTTAAAGAAATTATTCAATATCGTACCCAGCGGGCATCATAATTTTTATGGATAAATAAAAACCGAGGGGAATAGGGTTCATTTATCACAGCTTGGGTTCCGCACATTAGACCGTCCCATTTGGCAACATTGGCTCTGGAGGCATTTGCATGAATTTGGCCTGAATTATGAAAACTTAGCCAAAAATATACGAGTGTTGCTCTTAATGAATTCCTATCTTTGAATGTGTTTGATACTTTCAAATGATTTATTATGATTGAAATTTATATTCCTCTCAACGTTTTTGAAGTTTATATGTCTTATAATATAGAGTTCGACGGTCTTAATTTGCTAACAGACGTCCCGTGTACGATCCCTAGTGGAGTGATTTTGTCTGAGTCTTCATGACCGAAGCCTCTCAACGGCTTCGATCATGAAGAGTTACCACCCGACCAGAAAAGACGTAACGCCACCGGTACGATGTTGTATTGAAACCATTAGAGGTAAATTAGCTCTTACCAGGTTAGCGCGCTTTTATCTTAGACTGTATCGTCACCCACCATCAGGTGTGATTACAGTCAAGCGCTAATCTTTCAGCAATACACAAACGTCATGATAGCCCAGTGGAAAAGGCAGGCTAAAAGTAACTATGTTGGTTTATTGCTTTTTTTCCAAATTATTGGGTTATTCGGTAAAGTACAACATCGTGAGGAAACCTGCATATACCGGGAGCAATTCTGGGATAACCTTCCAAACAATAGTGAAGCAGTCTATGCTCTATAAACCCTCTCTCCAATTAGTGAGGGGTTTGTGTCATTAACACTCCTTTTTCATATATTAGTTGGCCATTATTGAGTGTCACGTTTGAATTCTTTGTTAATTATTTTTATGAGACTTTTGTACTGTATACATTACACGTCAGCCTCAGTATAGACTATTACTCGAAAAATTTACAATAATAAAATAAAATATAATTTTAAATATAGAAATCTCAAATTCGAATTCTTTATGTGCATCATTATTCAAAATTATTGTCTAATAAGAATGTATTGGTCTAGTGGTTAGCATGTTCGAGTACAGACATGAGGTACTGGGTTCGAGTCCCAGATCGGGCCTATTCGAAATTGATATTGAGTTTTCTATTAAGATTTTCTCCATATTTGCCCGAAGTTGGGAAGTTGGCAGTGTGATCCACCCCCGTGCCTCGGAGAGCACGTTAAGCCGTCGGTCCTGCGCCTGATCTCTCTCCGGTCATATCAGATTGCCGTCACACCGGACTATGAGAGTGAAGGAATAGAGAGTGCACTTGTGTACTATGCCTGCCAATCCGCAGGGGAGCAGCGTGGTGGGTCCGTGCTCTAAAAACCCAGCAGTGGGACGTTAATGGGCTGCTACTTACTTAAGAATTTATTTAAAGAAAATTGATATCTATCAAAAAAAGGAAATGATAATAAATCTAATACAAAAATAATGTGTCCTAGTGTTTTTAATATCTCCGAAAAGACTTTACCCTTCCTATTTATATATATTTTATAGGTCATAAAGTATTTTCATCCTTCTATTGTCTGTCCATTTTAAATCGCTACACGAAGTTATTATTATAAAATTAATAAAATTCTAATTATTAATATAATATTAAACCCTAAGATGTGCTACTATAATCACTTACAATCAGGTGACCTTTTTTCTCGTTTTGCTCACAAAGATAAGATTAAAATAACCATTATCAACTAATTATCAATTCCTAGTATAGCAGGTTAGACAAAATTAGATTTTTAGATGCAAAAAAGTAGATAACGAAGCTTACCTAACGTTATTTCCTTTATAGCGTCAAAAGTGTCCCACTTGCGAATAGTTTTCTTTCGGCAAATGGAAAATTTCATTTGGCAACATCTCGTATCGACACAATTTTCTTGTCTCCTCTCAAATTCGATAACGCCTCACGCATCGGGAACCCTGTTATGTTGTTCAGCCAATATCAAATATGATAAGGGAAACGCGTTTACCTTTGCGTTTTATGTACATTGTAAATGATAATCGGGACTTTTATGTAAAGCTCTTTTATGGCTATATGGAACCAGTAAGTAACACCCTCAACACGCATAGGAGAGAAGGTTTTTAGAGCATAGATCCATTGCGCTGCTCCACTACCTGTCGGCAAGCTACACATTCTCCAGAATTACTCACGAAATAGGCAGATATCTTTACGATGTCTTCAGTAAGAAGACTAAATAGAACAAAGATGCACGTAATTATTTTTTTTATGTATGTTAAGGTTATATTATTATTTGAGACAATGATCTATTTTTGAAGTATTAGATTCTATATTCACTATTACAGTAGTATCAGTGTTGTTGTGATAATATTTTAAAAGAATTGAGTATTATGGAGGTATCTGTGTAATTTTTAATAAGATCGTGTATTGAATTATTTTTAAATGGTTGTACAAATTGGCGTAAACACTTGTTTTCTTGTCAAGTGTGGGTAATTGGAGAATTAGTTGCCTCCTAGAGAATACAGCTCTTTGAAATTGTTCATTGATATAAATTCAGCCGTTTCGTCATTAATGCAAGATTTATGGTGAAGCAAGCGTCATAAAGAAACTTATACGTCTCAGGAGTACAGAGTTAAGCCTGCCAACCTGCCAACCAGCAGTAGGCAGTGTGGTGGTTCAATGCTCTAATAAACCCTTTCTCCTACTAGTGAGAATGCCTGTGCCCAGCTGTGGGACTGTGATAGGCCGTTACTTACCTTTTCTTTCCAATTTATCCAATTCTGGTAAAGAGTCTGGACTGGGCTCTAGAATATCATATGAGATTTTTATGGTAATTTTTCATTATTTCACGTATAACTTATTTAGTTCAACGAAGATTAGTGATATAAAAAACCAAGCTCGTCAGTTTCTTTTTATTATGATAAATTAGTGGTGTTTGCCTAGGATTCTAATGTGTTGAATTTAATTTCTGTATTATTTACTAATGGTCTATTCCAGCTTTGCAGGAGTAGCATATTATGTCATCGAGTGTTGTTGGTATGGATTGCATCAACTCATTATGAGTCTAATTAATGTTTGCCTGCCTGTAATTTATGTGACCAGACACTGCCTCATTGGTCTAGAGGTTAGCATGTTCTGCCACAGACATGAGGTCCTGGCTTCGAGTTCCGGGTCGGGCCAATTCAAAAATCGATATTGAGTTTTCTATTAAGATTTTCTCAATATTTGCCCGAAGTTGGGAAGTTGGCGGTGTGATCCACCCCCGTGCCTCGGAGAGCACGTTAAGCCGTCGGTCCTGCGCCTGATCTCTCTCCGGTCGTGTCGGATTCCCGTCACATCGGACTATGAGAGTGAAGGAATAGAGAGTGCACTTGTGTACTATGCCTGCCAATCCGCAGTGGAGCAGCGTGGTGGGTCTATGCTCTAAAAACCCTCGCTCCTCGGAGTGAGGAGGCCTGTGCCCAGCAGTGGGACGTTAAAGGGCTGCTTACTTACTATGTGACCAGAACATAAAATAGTAATTGAAATATTGCTTTCATCCTGTTGTGTTTGTAAATATGTAAGCTACTTTAGATGCGAGTACTAAATATCTGCTAACGTAGTCACGAACAACAACTACTACCTAATAAAGTTACAGATTTCGATATTGGAAAATCATCTTGTACCAGAAACAATTACTAAATAAAATTCCGCTTCGACACTATGGAAATAAAATTGCTAAATTCTAAAAATATCAAAAATTACTCCACAAAAAGCGAAATACTTCAACTAAATGAATCACGTTATCTCCAAGCAATAATGCCACGACAGCTGAAATATAAATTAAGTTACTAAGTGGCTTCATGTTATTTGCCTTTTGACTTTGTTTTGCGTCAGTTATTCTGAGGGAGAGTACACTTGTAATATTGGATCTGATTTTTTGTCATAATTACACTCGCAAGACAGCTAAAATTTATACATTTGATGATTTATTAAATTGAAACATCTTATGTCACGGTATGGCAATAAATGCGAGTGTGATTTAGATCACACGAACTTTTACGTTCTTCGTATATTTTTTGTAACGCTCTCGTCACGCATTCAGCAGCTTACTTCCCAGGTCAAGCGTACATAACGAAGTTTGACTTTAAAACTGGTTACACGTTACGCGGAATACATCAGTGCTTATAGATGTCTGTTGGGTTTTTACTTACACTTTATTTATTATGACAAAATACTTCCAAACAAGATGAATTTCCAATTTAAAATAAAATTATACAAATAGCTGCTCCTCTAGTTAATCAGCGTACTTTCTTTTAATACTTTTAATTACGTAATGCATTTTTTGTAAAACAAAAGTAGACTGAGTTACACTTTATAATCAATTAGTCAGCCTATGAATATGCTTTCCACATTGGTCCAGCCCTTTCAGAGATTGTCAGGATCGTACATACGGATAGACGGCTAAAAATTATCACTACTGATCTTTTCGTAATCGTACCGTATTTACGTTCATATGCATTTAGTGAAAAGCTATTAATTTCTGCCAACGAAGTTCCACATCCTCCGCAAGTATACTCTGATACACACTCCCTTTTTTATTATAACTTAAACAAATTCGTATTTACGTTATTTAAATTTATCAATAAAGAATTGGAAATAGTAGTGAAACTGTATTCTTTGCTACTAAAAGTGTTTCCCCTTATAGAAATTGAATTTCATTTCCTTCCATTCTTTAATTTGGGTTGCGTGATTATTTACCTTTAAAAATCACTCGCTAATCTAAAGAAGGAGCTATAAATTTCAGCCCTCTCATTTGAATAATAAATGGGCATTAAGTATGTATAATTAATTCGTCTTAATCGCCAGATCACGGCAGTAAAGAGCGTTTCGTTGGGATTAACGTCCAAAGAGGATCGATGCCGCAATTTAGCACTCTAAGCGTATCATTTATCCGATTAAAATTGGTCACTGACTATTTAATGCTGTCGTACGAAAGGTAAAATATATGCTAATTTACAATATATAAAATATTTCGTGGTTGAGCAGCGCAACTTCGTCAGCGTACACTGAAATGTCGGCATCACAAAAAGATAGGTCTTAAAGTTCAGTGCTTAACTGTGAGCATACCTGATGATACAGTCTAATATGAAAGCGACCTAATCTGGTAAGAGGTAGTTAACCTTTTGTGGATTCTACACAACATCGTACCGGAATTTAATCTCTTGCTTAACGGTACGTCTTCTTCTGGTATGGTGGTAACTAACAAAGGCAAAAACTTACCTCTAAATTGATGCTTATGTAACTTAGTTGATGACAGAGCTCATACGTAACGAACTCTCTGTTTACTGAAAATACAATGAAAATTATTTCAATTATAATGAAACCTATCGTCAAACCCAGCATTAGTTTCGACTTCATCGTTTATGAAAACAGTTCATTCTTGCTGTCATGTATATGACGGCTGCAACGTTTTTTAATGTTGGTAACAAGGTGTGCAGCGAGCTAGCAACATACGTCTACCAACACTCAAACTACCCCCACTCGCAGAAAATAGTATAAAAGGGCTTGCATTGCAAGGACTGGCGGGCTGGTTCGACTCCAGACGCTGCAGAACAAATTTATGCGTATAGCCACGGGCGCCCGCTGGTTCATGCGCAACGTCGATCTCCACAGAGATCTCGACCTTGCAACGGTCAATAATCATTTCAAAACGCTCTCCGTAGACTACTTCAAGAGAACCGTCAGTCACCCCAACCCTCTCATCAGAAATGCCGCCTCTTATGGGATTAGGCTAAACATCCCGCCTAGGAAGAGGCGGCCCAAACACGTCCTTGACGACTCAGACGACCAGATTACTATTGACAACGCCCCGTACACTAACACACACACACAGCGTCTTCGCCGGCGAAGACGAGGTCCCCGCTATCTGACGCACCCCGGCCGCAGCCACCAGTCGCGGACCCATTGGCGTCAAGATTTAGCACATGTCCGATTGTCTATTCCAGCAGCAGCAAACGTTGCTCTAAGCCTCGCAGGAGGCGCCCTTAGAGCTAAGTTTTCCCCCAACGCAGCAGAGCCCTTCTACGGGCCCACCCCTCGGCAGAGCTTCTGCGCTCGCCACCCCTCTCGGTTACGCTGTAAAAGCCAGAAGGGCTGACAGCAACTACACACTTCGAAAAAAAAAAAAGGACTGGCGGGCATTCTTACTCTAATTTGTGTCCGGTGCACAGCTTGCACCCATAAATTATTGGTTGTCATTTAATGGTGGTGGTCATTTAATTAAAAAAATAGTTAATAATTTCGTTTAAAGTAATAAATAATCTCTGTGAAAATTGACTGTGGTTGTCTTTACGTAAACGATGGATGACCGCAACCCGATATATATTTAAAAGCGAGAATATATGTAACTGCTTGTTGCATTTTAACCGAATCTTGTCTTTCATAAACATATACAGCAGAACAACAGCTGATAACCTGCCACATTTCAAGGTCTCAAGACACACAGATATAATATAGAGATTATTATATAAAAAAACAACTTACTAAATACCTTCTATTAACAGCGAAGACGTTGAAATAAGATTCTTGTAATATAATATATACAAATGTAGCTCCTTTAAATCGCTAAATCTGTCTGTTGGTAATGGATCTACCACCAGTATGGTAGGTTTACTTAATAGATAAGATATCGGCAAATGTACTAGTTACTCTTTCAACCACGTCTACTATAATTTAGTTTAAGATATAATAGTATCGAACATATACATGAAACTGGTTTCGATTTACGGCCCTACTTAAAATAAAACCCACTTAAATACATAAAAAAACTACACAGCGAAGCCATAACAATAAAATTAAATGTGAAAACGGAATATTTCAATACATAAGAAATCAATTTGCACCAAAATGTTATCATCTATTTCCAGATACTGTTAGCACCTTGGAACGATATTACACTCGATAAGCCTCCCAAATAAAAAAACATAATTATCCCTGAATACAAAATATCATTTTCTCTCCAACTCGTAGCTCTCAGTAAATCACAACGTATGAAGCTGGTACATTGAAGCCTGAAGATTAAGCCCGAGTTATTAATCCCGACTAGGACGCGTTTCATACCTGTATGTCTGGCTTAAAGTCTAAGAGACGACAAATTTAATTTGAAAGAACAAAAACAAGGAATATTAAAAGAAATAAAAGGTAAGTAGCAGCTCACTGCTGTGCTCGGGCCTCCTCATTCACAGGAGTGATGGTCTTTAGAGCATCTACCAACCACGCTGCTCTACTGCGGATTGGCAGGTCACACAAGTGAGTGTGTGTGTGTGTTAAAACAAGTGAACTCTCCATTCCTTCGCTTTCATAGTCCGATGGGACGGCAATCCGACATGACCAGAGAGAAATCAGGTTTAGTAACGACTGCTTAACGCGCTCTCTGATAACCCAATTACCCAAATTTAGACAAATACTTAACAAAAAACTCAATACCAATTTCTGAATTCACTCGAGCCCGAACTCAAACCCTGGAGCCCGTGTCTGCAAGCGAATATTAAAAAAAAAATTGAAGTAAATTCCTACTCCATCTAGTGCGACCATTTTAAGCTAATTATATAGGAAGAAGCCTCTTAACCTTTTACGTGACGGATGGCCTAATTCAATATTGAAAAATTTATAAAAGGTGTATTTTAATATAATAATTTTTTTAATAGTTTTATTATATATCGGAGAATAAGAAAGAGACGGAGAGCATCGTCATTAATGGGATCCATAATTTAATTTCTTATACTGTGGGCGTTCGTGGGTATTGTTGGTGCAATCAAACACTTCATTAATTAACTCGGATTATAATCTTCAATCACTCAATGTCCCCGATATCAACTTGAACAAACTCATCTGCAATGTTAGCTAGAAACGCGACAGTTGCAACAGTCGACTGCTCCGGTCGAGTGCTACTCGAGAACTGCCGAGAGACGCGCTGGACTGTCACTTATTGACTCTGCCCCATTCCGACAGACAGACGGCGTTAGCGTTTCACAAACTATTGCAGACGGACTAGTGATCCACAGACTATTGCACTCCGACATTTATATAAACAAACGGTAGTCTAACCGCATAAATCAAGTCGATAGAACATCTCAATAATAAATCAAATTACACTAATATTTCCCCAATAATCAATAAACTGTAGAGGGAGTTTTACCGCAACATATTGGCGTTAAATTTATTGGAACTTGATAAATAATAAGTATTTTTAAAGGATTGTAAATTCAATAAGTTGGAAACAAAGGCAACGAAAATAGTATATTTCAGGAGCAATTATGGGGTATGTTTAACTGTCAAACCCATATAGGAGCAGCATGGTGAATTCAAGCAAGCATGGTGTAATTTCGATGACTATGTTGCCCATTATCAAACTAGTTCATAGGTTGTTTTTGTTATCATAAAACGATTAAAACATGATGTTTATATATCGTAAAATATTATGTATATATCGTTAGTATAACAGGTTATACAGTAATAAATAATTTACTTTTGAAACGCTGTACAAGATTATATATATAAACGTGCGTGCGTGTGTATGAGGGTAGCTTAACTAAATATTGTCAACAATTTTTTGTGAGAAATTAAATATAACTGCTTGTTTCCCTTCTATTAGGAAATTTCTTTCTCCCTTCAAATGACACACTTTTTACGTTATAAACTTTTATTAATTGTTGCTTTTGGAACGTCCATCTGCTCATATATACGAATTTATTCCAAATAAGCGACGTATCGCCTATTTGGAACCGTAGTTGCCGATCTGGTTTTATAACACACATTACTTTTGTCATAACATCTGAAACTCTTTTCAAAATTCTAACAACTATACGCAAACAGCGTACCAACTACAATGCCTCAAATCAAATTCCGACAGGCCTTTTTATTCGTAGCTAGTTGTTATTCAAACGGAAGTATAAAAAAATCATGACTGAAGTTATCGAACACAATATAAATTAAATGGGATTTGAATAATAAGTTCGCCAATGCTTCAAAAATAAATAAATAACATAAAAACGAAAAGTGTCCATTGTCTCCGCGACTATCAGAGGGCGTCATTACGTGCGGGAGACCCTTGACATGTTTTATATCATTCATTAAAAACACAGACTAGGAGTGTGTAAACAATAATGAAAGGCACACAAGTTGTATATGTGTATGCGAAATGAGTAAGCCTTTGTTACGCAATTATTGCTGTGGCAATGTAAAATGATTGGCAGTTGACTAAAGTGAACCGATACGTTCGAATCAGTGACGCTGAATGGGGTTTACTCCACTCACGGGTATCCTTCAGTCGTCAGAACTTTACTGCTATTTAGGAAACGGTATTTTCTAATTTGCCTGGACTAGTAGGCTTCGGTCGTGTTGCGATGCTCTCCAGTGAGAGGCTCGCCCAAGGAGGCCCGCGAACGAGAGAGGGAGAATGCAGTAGGTGCCCCCTCTCACCGCCGAAGAAGGCGGGATTCTAGGTGGCGCATGTTTGCGCACCTGCTCCCGCTTCCGTGAATTCTCAGTCGGACTCATTTGAGAAACCAGGTAGGAATGCGCAAGCTGATCCTCTGGTATTTCACTCACGGATGAAGAGGGTTCCGCTGGGTTTTAGTTGGTATTGAGAGTCTCTTCCCTCGCAGAGTCCCACACTCCCAAGCTACGGGTCGGGGTTAGTGCGTAAATGCATTTCCCAGCGAGAAAAGGAAAAGGCTTCGGTCGTGTCAAATTGACAACCTACCAGCAAAGATGTACCGCTAAGCAAGCAATTTGTGTACGGTACGATGCTGTGCAGAAACTGTAAGAGGTAAATTGCCACTTACCAGATTAAGATCTTCATTACTAAGCACAGTCGAAGGCTAACCTGTAAGCAATAAAATATCTACGTACCATATTTACGTAGTAGTACATCAAGATTTTAAGCCTTTTTCAACTGTCACGTGAAGAAGGGAATGCTAGAAGTATGATTGATTTTGTAATTGTGGACGAAAAACTGAAGAAGAAAGTTCTAGATGCTCGAGTATACCGCGGGGTCGACATCGATACTGACCACTACCTGGTTGTTGCCCGAATCGGTGGTCTTTTTAATCGGTGGCGCCATAGAAAGAAGGAAACCTCGAGCATTCTTGAACGAATAAAAGTGGAGAGATTGCAAGAAGAGGATGTTAGAGAAGAATATCTGAAAAATTTGAGTGGGCGATTCAAGAGTGAAGACGAAGGAAATGAGATTGAAAGTTTATGGAATAAATTTAAAGATGGAGTGGTTGGTGCTGCTATTGATGTATGTGGCGTGTCTAAAAGGAGGAAAGGTAAGAAAGAGAAGAATTTGTGGATGGACAAAAATGTTCAAGCAGCTGTGTGTGAAAAGAAGAAAGCTTGGTCCGATTGGTTGGCTACAAAAGCGAACCAACGAATGCAAAAGGCAACGAATGATGACGTAAAAAAGGCAAGAATGGAATACAAAAGGGTGAAAGTAATCGTGAAAGAAGCTGTAAGAAAGAAAAAAGAAGAATACAGTGATATGTATGATAGGAGACTTTCTGATGATTTTCAGTCAAACAAAAAGTTTTTCTGGAAATCAATACAATTTGCCCGAGGGAGATCTACTTCCTCGGAGCTTTGTAAAATCAGAAGTTTAGATGGAAGTTTAATAAAAGGAGAAGAATGGATATTGAAGAGATGGAAGGATCATTTTGAAAGTTTGTTTGAAAGAAATGAAGCAGAGGTAAATATGGCCTCTGCGGATAGCAATGAATGTAAGACAAGTGATAGCGAGATTAGTATGGATGACATCATGAAAGCGATAAAAGGTATGAAATCAGGTAAGGCTGCTGGGTATGACAGAGTGTCAGTCGAGATGCTGAAGGCTGGCCGCGGGATTGTGGTAGCTCAGCTGTACTGCCTTTTCAATATATGCTGGGAGAAAGGTCAAGTCCCAAGAGATTGGAGCAAGGCCGTAATTGTCCCTCTATATAAAGGAAAAGGGTCACAGCAGGAGTGCAAAAATTACCGCGGTATCAGCCTTCTTAGTGTCGTCGGCAAATTGTATGCAAAGATATTAATTGAAAGGGTGATTAATGAAACTGATGGGAAAATATGGGACGTGCAAGCGGGATTTAGAAGAGGAATGGGATGTACGGATCAGGTCTTTTCTTTACGGTGCATAACTGAAAAATGTTTGGCTAAACACCAAAAAGTTTATTGCGCGTTCGTAGATTTAGAAAAGGCCTATGATCGAGTGGTGAGGAATGAGCTGTGGTCAACGTTATCTACGTATGGGGTGAGCGGTTGTCTGATCCAAGCATTGAAGTCTCTCTATGAGGGTTCTAGTGCCTGTGTCAGAATAAACGGAGCGTACACGGAGTGGTTTCCTGTCGAAAGAGGTGTTCGACAGGGATGTGTTGCGTCACCATGGCTGTTCAACCTATTCATGGATAAATGTTTGACAGATTTAAAAGAAAGTATGTATGGGTTAAGAATGAATGAATTACTCATCAAATGTTTACTCTACGCTGATGATCAAGTAATACTTGCGTCATCCGCTAACGAGCTTCAGGAGATGCTAAATATTATGAATGAAGCTTTGAAAGGGAAAGGAATGAAAGTGAATGTAAACAAAACGAAAGTTATGCTTTTTGAACGAGATGAATCTATGATGAATGGCAATATTTTGATAGATGGGGAACAAGTGGAAGAGGTGAAAGAATTTGTATACTTGGGATCTAAATTTACAAAAGATGGAACATGTGAAAGTGATATCGAAAGGAGAGTGAATGCAGGGAATATGGTAAATGGTGCTCTGCATGCTTTTATGAATAGCCAGATGGTGTCTCAAAGGGCTAGACTGGCAGTGCATGCTGGAGTGTTGGTGCCAACACTTATGTATGGTAGTGAAAGTTGGGTATGGCAGAAGAATCACAAAAGTAAAATAAATGCGGTAGAGATGAGAGCGTTGAGAAGCATGAGTGGATTAAAACTGAGTGACAGAGTAAGAAATAGTGTGATAAGAGAACGTTGTGGTATAAAAGAAGACGTAGTGACTAAAATTGAGAAAGGTATGCTTAGATGGTTTGGGCATGTAGAGAGAATGAATGAAAGGAGACTGACAAAAAGGATTTATGAGTCAAGAGTGAATGCGAAAGTTGGAAGGGGAAGACCAAGGCGAACGTTCCTGGACCAAATCCAGGACATTTTAAATAACGGCCAGGTCAAGAGTACTCTAAACCGACGAACTTGTATGAAAGGTTTAATGAGATTGAAAGAAGCGAAGGAGATATGCAAGGATCGTGGCAAGTGGAAGGATGTTGTCTCTGCCTACCCCTATGGGAATGAGGCGTGATGCTATGTATGTATGTATGTATTCAACTGTCACTTTAGAAGTTCATAGTTCATATTTGAGTTATATTTTGAATTGAAACTTCTTTGCGGGAGGGCTGTGTCCTCTTTCTGTGAATCTGTCAGCTTGCAGAAGAAGGCATTAGAGAGGGAAAGGGAGATTGCGGTCGATGCTTCTTCCTGCCGCCGGAGGAGAAGGGGTACCGGAAGGTGCAGTTTTGCCTGTTTGCTCCCCATAACTCGAACCTTTGAGTCGGATTTACCTGGAATACCAAAGCTGAATGGGTCAATGAATATCTGGCCCTCAGCATACGGATGAAAAGGGTTGGGTTTCGGTGAGTATTCTAGTTAGAGGTTAACTCCATCCGACGTGCGCAAAAGCATTTCCCAGCGAAAAAAAAACACTTGACGAGAATGTTACGTAAAGTGTGATAATGCTAGGGGAACAGTAGTTGAGAAGGTGATATAAGTTAGTGAAGAAAGAGAGGCTTACGTTTTATCTCAGTCGTAACGTCACAAATAAAAACGTTTGTTTTTCTTTAAAATAATAGCGAAACATAACTTCTTTTCCAAATCTGATTCAAGTTTGTTAATAAAGAAATACATTACTATTTTAATTAACTGATCACTAAGATTTAAAGGTAGGTAATTAATCTGCTTTTCTAACCTTTTAAAATATTGACGAGGGATAAGCTTTTTACATTATTCATTGTGCTGAACTTACCAGTCAGAAGTTCCACGGGTTTCCAAATCCAATTCCGTGGAATTTCATGTCAATATATACAATAGACATAGGTAACTATAATAAATTCATTGCGAGCGAGCAAAAACTAAGTCGCTAGGTGCTATGAATATAATTTTGGAGTAAACTTGTGATGCTCGAGACATCACTTAAATAAATTAAATATTTTAAACTGGAACTTTCGTGGTTTATCGACATATTTGAAGAAAAATATACTATATACGGTTAAATACCACGATAATGTTTTTGTGAATTTGTCGATATTTCGGCCCAATTGCATGGGCCGTGGTCGCGACGAGACTGCGAAATATCGACAAATTCACAAAAACATTATCGTGGTATGTAACCGTATATAGTATATTTTTCTTCAAATATCACTTAAATAGTTTTGAAAGATCAATTAACCAAAGAGGCACCATTGCTTGATCAGGTACAAAATGTTAATTTATGATGCCAAGTTGGCAACGTTAATGTAAATAATTGAAGAACGCTTAATGGATTATTCCCTTCCAATAAATTGAATATTCAAGTTGTTATAGTTTTCACTTTAGAGCAATTGGATTTGTTAATCTGATTACGAACTAATAACAACCTAATATCGATGTAAATTCGTCGTTGGTAGCTAATCTCTTCATTGTGCCTTGGATTTCTATATCCGTGGTTAATATTTGTCTATTGCTAGACTGTAAATCTGTAGATCTGACACATTTGTGGATAAAGTCCCTAATATACTCCAGATAAAAAAAATCTTTATTCGCCAAGCACCTACTTCAGCACAATTTCATTCTCCCTAATGTTGTTGTAAGAAATCGCTGATTAGCAATAAGACCGCCTTTTTTGTATATTTTGTTTTAATTTATTACTTGTGCCCCTCTTGTAATTTTGTAAATTTTTGTATGGTATACAATAAAGAGTATATCAATATATTTTTTTTGTAAATGCTCTTTAATTGTTTGCTAAATGATTTTTGTGTTGTGCTTAATCAGGAGAAGCCTCATAAGAAAGAAAACTATTAACAAGAAACAAAACTTAATCACCATGGTAACTTTTCTAATATAACCTTATGGCGTTTGACATAATTGTCAGCGATTGACAAATACGCACATATACTCTCTATACACGTCTGGATAATGTTTTTTTACAGATTTCATGTATTTTATATGTATAATAAGAAAAACATTGTGCAGTCTTCTTCTGTATAATGTATAAGTGTGAGAAATTTATACACCGCCCATGCAATTATCATTAAAATGTTTTAGAGCAGCTCACTAATTTGTAGGTAAGTAATACTATTCTCAAATTCTTCATTAGTTTCAATTATTTCAAACACAATACTAATGATGATACTATCTAAGAACTGTAACTCTTTATTCTCCTGTGACACATTTCTTATACCAAATGCCCCACTCAAAAATAATAAGCCCAACAATTACAGTCGTCGTAAAAACGACGACTAAACAGAAGTTTAGATTATATTTGAGAATTTCCGGAATACCGTTAAACCGGATGTAGTGTATGTAAACGTTTTACTGATATAATTACAAGGACCTCAGCATAATAAACAAATATAGTAATCTAATTGCAATCTACA
Source organism: Elymnias hypermnestra (assembly GCA_015832385.1). Taxonomy (NCBI): domain Eukaryota; kingdom Metazoa; phylum Arthropoda; class Insecta; order Lepidoptera; family Nymphalidae; genus Elymnias; species Elymnias hypermnestra. The sequence continues at coordinate 229,098 of JACTOM010000053.1, read as the reverse complement.
AATAAAATAATAATGATCGCTAACAAATGTGTATGCATTTTATGGTCCACGTATTAATACGTCGATTATAAGGGGTTATTAATAATCATCATTTCTTTATCCGTTTTTAAAAAACAAAGCCATAGCGAAGGAAAACTAAAAACATTGTATTTTAAATCGAGAAATTACGGCGTTTCAATAACATTAAAGATATTGTTTCATTTCCTAGACGGCCCAAAGTGAGGTATTTTAAAGTAAATAGCAATTTGTTTGAGCAACTTCACTGTGCTTTCGAATTGTTTCCTAAAATACAGCAGTTAAAATTTGCTTTTACCACTCTTAAATTTTAATGGTTTCATTCTGATAAAGTTCAGAGGTCTCATAATACTAAAAAAAAACATATGTAATAGAGTTATGTTGTAATAATTGTTTGCTGGACGCTGGAAAGTAAATACATAATAACCCACAAAATATTGCTTTAGTATTGTGGCTGAATCTTTGAGTCGGATTCATCAGGAGCGCCATAAGTGAATGCATCAGTGAACATCTGGCGTTCACCACTCGGATGAAGAGGATTCCGCTGCGTTTTAGTAGGTACTCTGATGACCCGTGAGCCCCACACACCTAGATGGAGCAGTAAACTCTATCCATACATATATACACACAGATATGGCATCACGCCTCATTCCCATAGGTGTAGGCAGAGAACACGTCTTTGCATATCTCCTTCGCTTCTTTCATTCTCATTAAACCATTCATACACGGTAGTCTGTTCAGAGTACTCTTGACCTGGCCCTTATTTAAAATGTCCTGGATTTGGTTCAGGAACGTTCGCCTTGGTCTTCCCCTTCCAACTTTCGCATTCACTCTTGCCTCATAAATCCTTTTTGTCAGTCTCCTTTAATTCATTCTCTCTACATACCCAAAACATCTTAGCATACCTTTCTCGATTTTAGTCACTGCGTCTTATTTTATACCACAACGTTCTCTTATCACACTATTTCTTACTTTGTCACTCAGTTTTAATCCACTCATACTTCTCAACGCTCTCATCTCTACCGCTTTTGTTTCACTTATGTGATTCTTCTGCCATACTTTCTCTACCATACATAAGTGTTAGTACCAAAGTAAATTCTATTCATTCTCTATCCATTCAACATCAAATGTTAACTATGAACGATAAACAGGGAAGTTAAAAGTTGTTATTTTTTATGAACAAAATTAACAATGAGTTATATTTTGCTTCTGTGTGCAACTGGAATCAAGTCCATACATTTTTGTCGTTAAAATAGTCTTTCACATTATAATACGCCTTTCGTAAATCTTTTTGACATACATTTTTAAATTACGTAGTGGCAAATCCAAAACAGTTTGTGGCATCTTATTAAAAATGTGTATGCTCAATTCAACGAACCTTCATCACCCTAAGATATGGTATTTGACGGTTAGAGTGTTTTTTTTTTTCAGCTATCGTGGTATGTACCCGTTAGTTTCAAATACATTGATCCCAATTTGTAATATTATACAGATGTCTTGGAATTAAGAAAATTAAACAAAACAAATGTTACAACGAGAATTCAACCCCTTTTTATGCGGGCGGGTAACGTCGGAATGGAGTCAGATAATAAGTAAAATTCTCGCGAAAAAATTCAAATTCTATTTTCAGGAATGTTGGCTAAAACGTAAAGTGCTCGAAGGAAAATTACGTAGAAGCTCTAACAGTTTGCACGACTTTGAAAACTTGTTTAATCTAACTTGTGGTATTGCTATTTTTTTGCTACCATGCAACTTCGGGATGTAATGGCTTATTTCGTATTGTGTATTTACTAGTTCACCCGAAGCCACGATATCTTTTCGCCCATGATATCCAACTAGTAAGACACGTGAATCCTTTTTTTTATTTAGAAACTTCTTTAGGTGATACACAGTAAAGGAGACGAAGCTAAATCCCTCGGCTATGTAACGATTTTTCCAATAAATTCGGCATAAAGAGAGAGAGGACATATTTATCGTACACCACAAAAACAACATATAAAAAGAACAGAACAATAAGGCGGTCTTATCGCTATTTAGCGATCTCTTCCAGACATCCTTTAAGTTAGAGAGATTGCTGATAAGTGAAAGGGGTAGAGGGTGGTGACATAAAACGAAATAATAAATTTATGTAATAAATATAAATACATACATATAAGGATGTAAATGTATACAAATATAAAAATATATATCTATAAACGTATATACATAAACATAGATAGTCATCCTTTTCGTATAGAGACAGGTAATATATCGTTATCTGTCTCTTAAACATTGTCACATTAACTTAAACTAGATCTAGAGTGTAATTGGGCGGTCTTATCACCAAAATTTAACGTGATCTCTTCCGGACAACCCTGGGATTAAGGAATTCGCCACAGAAAGAACAGAAAAGGTAGAATAAGAAGAGAGACTGGTACTAACAACTACCCAGTGCCAGCGAGGCTGTTTATTAATGCACTGCCGGCCACAGATTTTCTCACTTATAGTAGAGACCCACCACGCTGCTCTACTGCGGGTTGGTAGGCAATATAGCTTGTAATTTAATATAACATCTCTGACACTTAACTATAAGTCACACGTAATTACCAGCTAACCCGCAGTGAAGCAGCTTGGTGGAATCTATGTTCTAAGAACCCTCTTTCCTATGATTGAGGAGGCCGATGCCCATCAGTGGGACGAGAATGGGCTGTTCCTTACCTTTAGATTACTTTTACACACAGTTACTGGTATATATAAATTTGTCAGAGTGTTTAATGGTTATGAATTACGAAACTACTCCAACGATTTCGATGTCATATTTGTATTTTATTATCAAAATAATTGTTTATTGTTATTTCTTTTTAAATCTATAGGTCTTTGAATATGTATTTATGCTATCAATTAATCTACATAAGCTTAGAATAGAGGACTAGGAAAGTAAGCAGCTCAACTAGTAATTATATATATATAATATTTGTTAAAGTTAAAAGTGGGTGCGTACTAAGCATCAGAAGTGGAACTTCTTTGGCAAACTAATTTTTAAGTGTTATTTATATTTATACAAATCTAAAAAACTTTCAATTTCAGAGATTTAGAGGGAGGGACATAGGAAAATGTGTTAGGAATTTAATGAATTTAATTATCATTAAAATATTAAATATTGAAATTTCAAATGACTAGTTGTAAATAAAAATGCCACGTGTTTTGTGTTAACATTATAATTTTTATTTGATATCTTATGAAAAATAGTATGTTAAATGACGAGTGGCAAATTAGAATGCCACACTTTATTTTTAGTATTAAAATCGCTGCACATCTTCGTGACGCTAAACGCGTTTCATCCGTAAAAAATTTACCCTCACGCAACTAAAGACGTTTCACTTTAATAATCTTATTGTCATGAAGTTTTTAGATGGATTTACATATACCTGTGTAGCCTGCGCACCTGTAGTGCTCTAAAACCTTCTCTTCTATGATTAAAATGACGTTTGTCATCTGTGGAACGTCAAGAAGCTGCTACATACCTTACCTACTTAAATTCAGCTGTCAATTTCTTCTTACATTTCATTGTTATGAGATTTTGTATTTGTATAAAACAGAGTCTGCAAGTACCTCTACCTTGAGAGGATCCATTAATTAGATACTAATTTTACCATCGTAGAACATTATTTGACAAATTTCATTCGTATAATTGTACATATGGATAGCTGTTATCCCATTCGCAAACCGTCCAGTCTGCATGCTCATGGGAAATCTACCCACTGCTGGTTTAATAGAATTTTCGCATTTTATCCTTTTGTGTGTAAACAGTGAAAAAGTTGGGGCAAAATTTGTATGCAGGGGTGGACGCCATCTATATATAAATAACAATTTAAAAACGTTATTTGATTGATATTTGTTTTGGTGGAAATTGATATGCGCTACACCAATTTACCGATGAAATTCATTGAATATATTTGATGAATATTAAACAAAAGTTAATGTTTAAGGTTGTATTATTTTTGTCCTTTGATTACCCTACCAATGATGAAATACCTTCAAACAAAGAAACTACATCACGCCTCATTCCCATAGGTAAACAGAGACCACGTCCTTCCACTTGCCACAATCCTTGTAAATCTCCTTCGCTTCTTTATTATCGCTCATTAAACCTTTCATACAAGTTTGTTGTACTCTTGACTTGGCCTTTATTTAAAATGTTCTGTATTTGGTCCAGGAACGTTCGCCTTGGTATACCCCTTCCAACTTTCCCATCCACTCTTGACTCATAACATCTTTTTATCAGTCTCCTTTCATTCATTCTCTCTACGTGCCTAAACCATCTAAGCAAACCTTTCTCAATTTTAGACACTACGTCTTCTTTTTAACCGACTTTAATAAAAGGAGGAGGTTATCAATTCGTCTGTATTCTTTTTTATGTTTACCTCATATCTTCCGACTGATGACCCCGACCGATCTTGATGATTTTTTAAAATGAAAGTTCTATTTTTTTTAATCCAGTTCTGATGATGGCATCCATGAGAAACCCGGATAAGTGTCAAATTTCCATTAAGCATGTGCGCGACAAATGGATGAATAACTAAAGATCACGCCAACCGATTTCGATGATTCTTTTTTTATTGGAAAGTATATAGTTCAAAGGTCGTTTGATGATAGGTTGGTTAGATTCTAATGATGGATTCCATGGCAAAGTGACGGAACTCTTCAATTCTTAGGAACAAATTAAGAGAAGGAAGCTTTTACGTATTAGTCTTATGCTCGATTACCATATAATAGACTGGTGATAGCGGGGTGGCAAAATAACTGACCGTAACGTATAAGGTTGCGGGGTCGGTCCCGGGTGTGGCAATATCAATCTAAATTTCTTTTTGGAACGTTGTTTTATTTAAACGTTTATTAAATTAAAAATATTTTTTTATAATTATTGCGTAATAGCAAAAAATAATTGCGTATTCTTTTTAGAGTTGTTCGTATTCTTATATTTGGAGTCAGTGTCAGCCAAGATACCTACACATATAGGTACATATACAGGCTATAGGTGTGAGCGGCGCCAAAACTGCCAAGTGAAGGGAAACACCTACCTTAAGACTCCGAATATAAGAATACGAAGATCTCTAAAAAAGAATACTCAATTATTTTTTACCTTTTAGAGAAAGAAAACTATGTTCAGAGCAGTGCGATACGTTGTAGAAATAGTTAAAATATTCATAATTACTTTTGATTGATTGCACAGCATTTAAGCCATAGCGAATGATCAAAATGCTGTGCAACCCCCACACGGCCCCAAAAGGCAGGACAGCTCGGCATATGCCGTGTGCCATAGACCTGACACACGGCGCCAATTGTCAGCTGCTGCTTTGTCACGGAAAGCGCAAATTAATCATGTAATGCTATAAATATAATAGAGCATATTAATATTTGTTACAGTTTGTTTCGAAGGCGATTTTTTTTTTGTTAAAATTTTTATTTTATAGTATAATTTTCTCTCATCACACTATTTCTTTCTTTGTCACTCAGTTTCAATCCACTCATACTTATCAATGCTCTCATCTCTACCGCATTTGTTTTACATAGAAACTATAAGAGATGAATTGTCCTTTACCAGATTAGAACGCTTTCATCTTAGATTATGTTATTACGGGTGTAAGAATAGACAAGAGTTGTAAATGTTTAAGATAACTAATGTCATTGGAATTAAAGAGGATCAAATTCGATTTAACGAATTATCCGTGATGATTTTTAGAAGTTAAAATAGAATTTCTTTATTGTTGAAGTCTCTAGTCCAATTCAGAATAGATGAGTATTGTTTGTCAGACATATAGTAAAAGTTGAAAAAGTTTTTATTTAAAATATCATTTACAGAGAAGCTTTCATTTATTATTCATTTTATCACGTGGTATATTGTTACAATAAAGAAAATAGGGCATGGCTGTAAATACGTCTCGTAACGTCTGATAGTTTCTATATAAAATATCAAGATTTCCCCCTCCGCTGCGTGCGATGTGTTACAGTCCTTACTTAGCATAATAATTTTTTAGATCCTTTAGCTGTCCAGTGAGGTGATTGAATTTGAGTTGCAGCTGATAAATATGAAGCTACAACGCCTAACTGTATCCCCAGATTTTGTCAACATTCGGCTTTTTTATTGCCTTCTTAAGGATTCGATTATAAAGATTCTTGATATCAAAACCATATTCTTTATTAACAGTGTAGTCTTAGAAAAATCGGTGATTATGGAAGCATGGATATTAGAACCTTAATAATTTTCAAACATATAATTTAAATTAATTATGATCATATTTCTACCACTGGGCGATCACTAATATTATAAAATCGAAAGTAACTATGTCTATCTGTCGCGCTTTCACTTTAAAACCACTGAACCGATTTAAATGAAATTTAGTACACAGATAGTCCAGAATCTGAGAAAGGTAGGTAGACGTTCACTTAGAATGAATGTCGCCATATTCCCTCGGAAGCCAGATATATAAACGAAAAATTTACTTGAAATTCAGCAATCCTTTCACTACGTAGTCTTTAACTAAGAACGTGTTTTTCCACGGCATCCAGGTGTAAGTGAAACTTACTGATAGATATCCTTTACCATTCACCCTTTGATTTAACATTCGTCATACGTCATTCCTTTCAAGACGTAATCTTGCAATAATAGCGTGATAACTGCCTTATTGATCTAGTGTTTAGCATATTTGACATCAGATATGAGGTCCTGGATTCGAGTCCCGGGTCGGGCCAATTAAAAATCGATATTGAGGTTTCTATTAACATTTTATTAATATTGGCTGGAAGTTAAGAAGCTGCTGATGTCCTCCACCCCCGTGCCTCTTGCGCCTGATCTCTCTCTCTGTTCGTGTCGGTTTGCCATCAAATCGGACTGTGAGAGTGAAGGAATCGAGAGTGCACTTGTATACTATACCTGCCAAACTGCAGTGGAGCAATGTTCGAGCCTTCCACTCGAGCACTGTCGACGGTGGAAGGAGAATTCGTCGGGCAGAATTCCACCTAGGCCGTTGAACAGACGTAGTCGGCACCTACCTCGTATCCCGTTCGCCGATATCCTCGGGCGGCGACGACCCTTGCAGGTGTCTGGGTACGTGTGGGTGTGTCTCTGTGATCGTCTAGTATGTATGACATGCAAGGCGCCACGGAGAGCTGCTATCGGCGACGCCGGTCTTTCGTATCCACTCCAAGGCGGTCCTGTACGTGGTGTACAGGACCGCCTTGGAGTGGATACGATAATAAATGCACATAAATGTTTAAGAATGAAGGCACACCATGTGGACCTTGACCTCTGGACGCGTGACCTGTCACGCTTTGTCTAATTCGAGAAAGAGTGGCCACTTATAGTTCTTAACGCACCGACTTCACCCATCGCAATCACAAAACCAATAAACCGCAGGTAAACTACACTTTTTCACCAAAAAACCACCTTTTTCGCCCCGACGCCTCGTTGACAGACAGAGTCATAGACTAACAATATTTTAGCAGCATACATTATGAAACGGCGCAGAAGGCGCCCTCTAACGCATGCAGACGCGCCGCTTCCCGATAATTAGCGAGTTAGTACCTCGGAAAGCTTACAGATGGCGCAAACAAGCAGCGTGGGGGATCTCAAATCCCTCTTCTATATGAGTGAGGAAGTCGGTGCCCGGCAATGGTGTGTTAATAGGCTGCTGCTTACCTTTATTACTTTAAAAAACGTGATAACGGTATCAAGAACTACGCGGATTACACAGCGAGGAACAGCTACTTCAAAATAATTTGAGTAAGTTTTAAAAGTGACTACAAAATGTCTCTAACCTCATCTTTAGGTTATAAATTAAATTACTATGTCTGGCCCAACGCCAGGGTTTTGTATCGCTCAGTTCGTTTCACATTTTCGAACTGTGGCAAGACAGAGTTTGTATTGCGTTTGACATAAACATTTGCATACAGTCCGCGGTTGAACTGTGATTTATATGTTTACTTTACACCGCATCGAGCTTATTAATTGTCATTTTTAATTGTCCAAGACAGTGGAGCATTGAGCTTAGTTGCTCTTAAACTTTTAATATTATTTATGCTTTTTAATTTAGGATAACAAGATTAAATATAATTTGATTTCATAATCTACTTTTACGTATAATTAATTGTGTAGTGTCACTCCAAATTTACTTGGAAACAACTCCATTTTTATCTATGGAGCTTTTTCTGAAAATACAACGACTTTTTGACGTGAATACGTCTTTAAACTCGCATCAATACGGAAGCAATTCCAAACAAATGATAACAAAATCAGGGGATACAGTTTGGTATTGTAGCTAAATATCTGTCACCTTCATCCAAAATTTAATTACACCACTAGATAGCTAAAAGATCAAAGAGTTTTTAATAAATAATTATCATTTTATATTGAAACTATTTCCCGTTACTAATACATGTGTCGGGTGAAGTTTTGAATTTGTAGAAGTCGTTATGTAATGAAAAACTTTAATGAATAAAATAAACTCGTAATGAATGTTTTTCTGACAAAATGGACATTGACAAAATTAACAATTAATTTAAGGGTATATTTATACTTATGAGTATAAGCTTTTTATAATAAACTAACAAAGACGTTCAAGAGATGTCACTTAATAAATATAAAATTAATTGAAAAACCATACTTCAATTTGTAGAATTATTTGGGCTATAAAAAGCGTGGTGAATAATGGGTTGTTCGAATCTTAATAGAAAAAAATATAACCACATTGTAATGCTGATGCTAAAAGAAGTAAAACACGAATGAGTTTGTTGTGGGCTCTTCTCAGAACAAGGCACGCAGGCATCTGTTTAATTTTAATCTTTAAGTCGTTCTTATAAAAAAGTAAGTAGCAGCCCATTAACGTCCCACTGCTGGACACAGGCCTCCTCACTCCAAGGAGTGAGGGTGTTTAGAGCAAAGACCCACCACGCTGCTCCACTGCGGATTGGTAGGCATAGTACACAACAATTGCACTCTCTATTCCTTCACTCACATAGAAAACTCAATATCGATTTTTTGAATTGGCCCGACCCAGGCCTCGAACCCAGGACCTCATGTCTGTAGTCGAACATGCTAACCACACTTTGCTGCTCTTATTTCGATGCAACATTTGAGAAGAGGGCTATTTTGAGGACTGATTTAGGCTTAGGCTCTTCTAAGAACAGAAACTTCTGGAATTTCAGATAATAAATCCTTCTCTTATATCATCACCAGTTGTACATTAGTAGTAAAATGAAAACAATATTTTTCAAAAAATATTAATATCAAAGTCAAAGCCTAAATATCTTTATTCAAGTAAGCCTATTACAGCACTTATAAATCGTCAAATATCGTTTTTTTCCACATAATATTTATATGAATGACTGATGATAACATTAAATAACGACTTACAATCTAAAGTTACGAGGGTTCCTACTCGCTCTGATCTGAGAAGAGCCCACAGCAAACTCAGTTGGGTGTACATTTTTTTATGTCATCATCAAGTTTAAAACATATATTGTAATATATGTTTTAAACTTATTATGTATCAAGATGTATAAAGAGCAATTCATTCACTCCCACGTTTTTTTGTCTTCTAAATATTCCTTCAAATTATAGAATGATTTCTCTATTAGTTTTCTTTTAACGAAAGATTTAAATTCCTCTATCAAGAAGGCGGTTATGAATTATCATCCCAATCCATTATTTATCTCTGTAGCGTGTATTTCTTTACCAGAGGCTTATATTAAATGATTCCGAAATAATACTTTAGAATTTATGACAGCAACTTTCATTATAAGTATATAAGTCAGGATGGCCGAGCGGTCTAAGGCGCTGCGTTCAGGTCGCAGTCCACTTCTGTGGGCGTGGGTTCGAATCCCACTTCTGACATCACCAATTTTATTATTTTTAAAATAAAATCTTTTTGCTTTCATAATCATTGATTTTCCGAAACTTATTTTAAACAAATAATAAAAAAAACTTACAATAAATTAGTCCACAAAATAGTTTCCTTATCAAATATCGCATCACTAAAACAGGAGAAAAAAAAACCATCACTCTGTATTACAAAAACAACTAAAAAGCTCAAATTAATCGGATTCCATCGTGTTCTGTTTATCAAGAACCCCCAATAATCACAGCCCACAAAACACAGGCCCCATTTTCTATTATTGCATCAATATAAGTGCAGCAAAAAAAAAATTACTAAATAAAATCACGACTTAAATTCTCAAATGTTGCATCGACATAAGAGCAACAAATAAGCAGTAGTCCGTATTATAAAAACGACTTAAAGGTTAAAATTAAACGGATTTCTTTGACCCTTGTCCTGAGAGGAACCCTTTACAAACACAGCTTACAAAACTCAGCATTTTACTCAAATATTACATCGATATAAGAGCAGCATTACTCCATAGAAGAAAAATGACATATACTCTAAAATAAAACAAATTCCTTCGTGCCCCATTCTGAGAAGAGCTCACAAAAAACTGAACCCACAAAACTGCCTTTTTCTTAAATTCATCCCGTAATAAACGACTTAAATCCTAGATGTATAGAGGCTCCTTCTTAACTTGTCCTGAGTCGAACCCACAATAAACACCCTCCAAAAACCCTTCTTAAATGTAACATCCTCATAAGAGCAACAAAAAAGCAATACTCCGTATTATAAGAACGACTTAATGTTTAAATTTAGCGGATTTCTTTATCCCTTGTCCTGAGAACCCATAGCAAACACAGCCTTTACTTCAAATTTTACATTGATATACGAGCAGCATTATTCCAGCATAGTAGAAGAATGACGTAAACTCTAAAATTAAACGAATATCTACGTGCCCTTTAAGGAGAAGAACCCATAAAAAAACTCAGTCACATCAGTGTATTGTCTAACTTTTCCAACAGCAAATGCAGCAGAACTAAGTTTCCTCGCCAGAGTCTTACTATGGGCACCCTTTTTTTATCGCTGGAAAATTCTCTTACGCACATCGCCCAGTCGGAATGTGGAAAACAGGTACTCCGACTAGTCAGGATTGTGTGACTCAATGTCTAGCAGAATATCCACTAAAAACCAGCGGGCCTTCGTCATCCTAAAATGGGACACCAGCGGCTCACTTGCAAAATCCAATATGGTGCCCCGGATGAAGCCGAATCGAGGTTCAAGTCATTGGGAAGAGGCATGCATAGCCGCGCCTTCTGCGACGGATAGCAGGGGCGTCAGGAGCCAACTCTCGCTCCCTTTCACAAACTTCCCTTTCCCTTTCTTTTAGCGAGATGACAGTCTCGCAAAAGGAGGCTATGATTCTCCACCCCGTTTCGCTGGTGAGCATCGCACTTACTATGCAGGCCAGCGAGATCTCAACTCTAATGTGCCGTAGCACGGCCCAGCGTGGGGCCCTCAGCAGCATCTTCTGGTGTCATTATGGGCACCCCATGGTTTCTTTAGGGGGTTTCTATCATTAATTTGAATATTTGTACGAATTTCTTTTGCATTTGGCAAAGTGAATTCAACATACTTAGTATTAGCCGAGTTTAATATTAAATTATTAACTAAAAACCGATGTGAGACGAGCGGCATGGTACTATTTACATCGTCGGAATTATCCTTATTTCCATCGATTTTAAATAACAAGGATGTGTCATCGGCAAATAGCACTATATAACATTTGTCTTGAAAGATAGATCATTTATATACATTAAGAATAAAAAAGGGCCAAGTATTGATCCTTGTGGGACACCTATTCTTACCAGTGATCTCGATGACTCTACGCCATTTACGAATATCTTAATATACAAGAGTTCCTTAGTGACCTATCCGGAGAGGAAACCACAACAAACTCAGCCCACAAAACAATATTTTTTTCAAATATTGCGTCAATATCAGAGAAGCATTTAACAGCATTATTATATCCTACAGTGATATCACATAATAACTGAAATGAACTAATTTTTTATGTCAGTAATCGTTTTGGGCTTTTGAAAGTTTTCCATATATTAATTTAACTTTTAAAACGGTTAAAGATATTCCCTCAAAACTTAACTAAAAGATATCGAGATTAAAGTTTATGCTATCCATAACAAAGTCGCTTAAAACTACAAATTCAATTCTGAATCCCGTTATTTTAACTCCATCAAGACGCTTAACAGCTCGATGCAGCCTTTCATTTCGTCTTGTAAAACAAAAGGCTTTTAAACAATGGACGGAGACTATTGTGAGCTGGCATCTTATACAGAAACCTCGGATGGGCAATTAGTTACAAAATTCCTTAAAGATAAATCTTTTTTAAAGTGACACATAGATTTAAATTTAAGGAAACGTCTTTATAAACATTATATGTAAAGTTTTCATGGCTTGATAGGAATTAGAAAAATGAAAACCAATGTTGGAAGCACTAATGACCTCACCCAAATATGAAAAAAGTTTTTTGGGTTGTAGTGGGGTTTCTGGTTTGCAGAACAATTCCCACACTCCTGATTTATGAGATTCTTGCATTACACACCTGTAAAGACATTTCCCCAGTGACTAAAAAGGAATATATAAAATACTCGTGTCATGATGTTTTTTGCCAAACTCTTTCGAATTTCACTGATCCTCAGACCTTCATAAAGTCTGAGAATATACACTAAAATATACAAACAAGCCTAAAAAAACACTTTTGAATCTTCAGTAGTCTATAAATTGGTAACCAATCTACCACCGGTTCGGAGAGTCGATTCCGCTGATAAGAAACCGGCAAGAAACTCAGCAGTTACTCTTTTAAATGTAGTTTTGTATGTTACAATTTGTAATAGATAGATGTTTATTCGAGTAACTCTTTAAATCACTTTTAAATCATCGAATAATGGTGCTCTGCATGCCCTTATGAATAGCCAGATGGTGTCTCAAAGGGCTAGACTGGCTGTGCATGCTGGAGTGTTAGTGCCAACACTTATGTATGGTAGTGAAATTTGGGTGTGGCAGAAGAATCACAAAAGAAAAATAAATGCGGTAGAGATGAGAGCGTTGAGAAGCATAAGTGGATTAAATCTGAGTGACAGAGTAAGAAATAGCGTGATAAGAGAACGGTGTGGTATAAAAGAAGACGTAGTGACTAAAATTGAAAAAGGTATGCTTAGATGGTTTGGGCATGTAGAGAGAATGAATGAAAGGAGACTGACAAAAAGGATTTATGAGTCAAGAGTGAATGCGAAAGTTGGAAGGGGAAGACCAAGGCGAACGTTCCTGGACCAAATCCAGGACATTTTAAATAAGGGCCAGGTCAAGAGTACTCTAAACCGACGAACTTGTATGAAATGTTTAATGAGAATGAAAGAAGCGAAGGAGTGCCGTATATAGGTATATAATGAAAAGCTGTTATCTTGAAATTACTGACACTCCCAATTACATTTATTAGAGTAGATTAAAAATATTTCTTTGTAATGATATCGTAACAAGGCTTTCGTGTTATTTGCCATGCAAATTTTTCGAACCATTTGTTTGCGTGCAAGGTTTGAGGGTAGGTGAAATCTAATTCAATTTAAAACCGTAACGTTCCTTGCCGATTGCAACTGTTTTAGTTTGATAAGAAACAATTTACTTTGAAATTATTCAATAAAAACTTTTACATTACCTTAGCGTTGAGAAAACTTTGTTTCGCAGATAAACTTAGTATAAATAATTCAATTTTGTCGTTGCAACTACCTTTTATTACAAAGACTATACTATTATTACATTTCTTATCTTCTTTATCCGATAAATAGATAGCTAGATAGATAGATATACAAGCAGGCTCATGCAACTTCGTGTGCGTTCATTGAAATTTGTTATCTTATTATAGGGCAATACAAATATACAGCTAAAGACTGAGTACAAGAGGCAGTCTTATTACTTGGTAGCGACCATTACCAGTCAACCTTTAGTATATGATTAGTTGTAGCAAAGAATGGTGGCTTATATTTATCTCTTAAGAAACGAATCGAACGAAATTTCGAAATTAAAAAGCAATATTTTTTTAGAAATAAAATAAAACCTGTCTTATTTTATAAGTCGGAATAAAACCTAGCGAAACAATAACAAAATCATCAACACCGGTTGAAAAGTTTCGGAGTTCAAAGCGATCGAACATTGACATTGGTTACGCATACAAAATCGTTTGCACAGGCTTTGTTTATTTATTTGTTATTGTTGACAGGTTAGCACTTGACTGTGATCACGCCTGATGATAGAATCTATGATGGAAGCGCGCTAATCTAGTTAGAGCCAATATTCTTTTATAGTTTTTACACAGCATTGTAACGGAACACAAATCTCTTTGTATAACGGTAAATCTTTGCTGGTAGGATGGTCACTATCCACGGCCGAATCATCCCGCTAGTCCAGACTTTGTCAAAATTAAAGATGCTATTTCCTAATTTAACTTATCAGGGATCGAGCCAAGGAGCTCTGCCAGCAAAGCGAGTACTTACACAACCGCACCAGCAACGCCGTCCCTTTATAATATAGGTAACAGAGGATACAAATAAAAAAGAACCTCATTTACCTGGAAAGAGTTGTGAAATTGCAGCCATCACACTGCTCCAATGCTTTAAATGATCCCAGAATGTAAAGAGGCCTCGTCACTCATTGGAGCAAGGATTTTTAGAGCATACACCCATCACGCTGTTTCACTACTGTTTGACAGGCATAGTATACAAGTGCACTTTCATAGTTCGATGTGACGGGAATCCGACAAGACCACAGAGAGATCAGGAGCAGACCAACAGCTTAACGTCCCAACTTCGGGCAAATATTGAGAAAATCTTAACAGTAAACTAAATATCGATGTTTGAATTCGCCCAACCTGGGACTCGAACCCAGGACCTCAAGTCTGTAGTGGAACATGCTGAGCATTAGACGAATAACGTAGTCATAGAATATATATGTTTGAAAAGCACAATGAGACACCTGAATCATTTTAAATAAAGAGAGCTTAGCAAAAAGCTATGTCTCTCACCACTAGGCCATTATGGAAAAAGCAAAATCACACCCTAATAAAGAAGCCAACTGTATATTTCAGACGAATTTTGGCAGTAATGGCCCAGTTGAGGTTTCAGAATGAGATGTACTGCACACAATGGTAGCTATTGTTGATAAAGCCTTTGTTCATCTGAGTGGATGAAATAAAACATTTCAAGGCTTTAAGGCGTGCTGATTACACTTAGATTACTTTAAGTGTAATATTAACTCACACTCTCTATATATATTGTAGTTACAAATAAGAATAAGTCCCTTATTTCACGGCGTCACGTCTAAAAATCTTTTAATGTAACCTTATGGCGTTGAACATTATTAAGGTTCTATCATCAAAAACTATACTCAAAAAAAGTTGTTGCAATAAACTATTTATAACAAATGAGTCTCTAATTCTTTGGTTTTTTTGTTTGTTGTAATCAGAAGAACGTTCACATGAAAGGAAAAATAGCAAAATTACGTATATCGTCAGAAATTTTGAGAAGACTTACTCACTACATTAACTTTTACAATGTAGCCTTCTTAGTGCTTTTGACAGTATAAACTCTTTTAATGTAACCTTATTGCGTTTGACATTATTGTCACCGATTGACAGAAGAGTAGGTTAGTCAAATAAATGTTAATGTGTGTAATGTTTTTTATTAATTTAATGAGACTTTTATGTATATTTTTTTTATTACTACTGTGCACTTCTACTGTATATTATTATTAAAACACACCAATTCACATTAACAAACAACGTTTATTCTTTTCACTATTTAAAAATACACTACTTGTTCTGTACGAATAATTACTTCACCATTTAAATTTATATAATTCAGCACTACTCCTAAAACTACTAGTTCACGAGACACAGCCCAAATGATTATCTTAACAAAATTGTTCCGTTCGTTTTTGTTACATCGTATTGCATTACTATTCATAATATTGCACAATGCATTTTGGTACTTTTAAGTTTTGCAACTATATTACACAATAACTCTCACCATTCCCGCGTTTGCGAACATAAAAACAATGGTAAAAGTGAAAAAAAAACATTCACTATTCAAACAAATATTCACTATCAAATATGTATACTACAGACACTAATCCGTAACTATATATAACTCCCATTATCTATCTATAGTCTAACAATATAAACTATAAGTGCGGTAAATTTCATATACCTCCGTCCGCGAAATTTTTATAACATAGTTTACAAAGTTCTTGCATTTTGGGATTCATTTTTATATTATAGATATATCTATAATATAAAAATTAATCCCAAAATGTATTGGTAAGCGCAAAACTCAACAACGCTTGGGTCAAATTTGACAATTCTATTTTTTAAATGTTCGTAGAAATCAAAGATGGTTATTACGGCGTGAAAAATTCGAATAATTCCAGGAGAACACCCTTAAAACAGCCCTTTTCTGTTTCCCATACAAACATTTTCTAACTAAAATGTAGAGTCAATTTGACCTTAATTGCTATTCAACAAAGTTCATAATAAATTACAAGTACTCACTGTTGTCTAAGCAATGTAGGTGTGTTCCTAACGTCAAAGAGTCAATTTGCACTTTAATACCGCTGCACAAAGTTCAAAATCAATTGAATAGTCACCACCCAACCAAATTGAATAGTCGCAAAATGTAAGAGCTATAGATATTTTGTACTGCTGTAATTTCATTTCGAAAATCATTCGTAAAACTGCAATCTGCCACATTCCAAATCTTTTTGACAGAACGAAGTCTGTCGGATCTGCTAGTTAATATATAGATTACAAAATATTTGTATATAAATAAATCGCTGAGGCAGTCGCTGTTTGTTATTTGTCACCTGCCCATGTCGGAATATTAACCAAACTATTCATATGATTAGAATAGAAGTCAGAAATACGAATTCATTATTTACAGTTAAGACAGAAAAACCTGCCGAGAAGGCTAGTTGTATATTTGATTTGGCGAACCGTGTTTTCGTTTGTTTCTATAAAGAATACATCACAATATTTTTATTGCTTGCCCAGAAAAGGATAGGTAAGCAAAAAAATTACGTTGAATCAACAGCGGGTAGATTTCCCATGTGCGTAGCGTGGCCTCCCGTTTGTTAAATAAAGTTTGCCGCATACGTATATATACCACGAAGAGAATTAAAACGTAACAAAAAGTTTTTATTTAATTACGAGAAAGAGTAATAGAATATATATTTATTTGGCATATACGTATTAACGCCACCACAGCAGACATGGCGTTATTTGCGTTAAGGTTTTGTTAGCTTTTTTCGCGGGGACAAGCTAACGTAACAAATAAAAACTAAAATAACCTTACAAATTAACATTTTGTTAAGGCTACGTTAGGTTTCAATCCCCGAATCCAACTCGGTTGGGTAGCGTTCGGAAAATTCCGGAAGATGCTTTCGTCTAATATCCCTCAGTGCGTGAAGACTTCGAACAGTGCGTGTTGCCAGTGCTTACCTGCGGATTGGAAACGTGGTCGCTGACTATGGGCCTTATTTGGAAGTTTAGAGTCACTCAGCGTGCGATGGAAAGAGCTATGCTCGGAGTTTCTCTACGCGATCGAATTAGAAATGAGGAGATCCGTAGCAGAACCAAAGTCATCGACATAGCCCTACGAATCGCGAACCTGAAGTGGCAATGGGCGGGGCACATAGTCCGACAAACCGATTGGGACGTTGGGACCGGAAGGTGCTGGAATGGCACCCCGCACCGAACGATGCAGCGTAGGAAGACCCCCCACCGACCGACGACATAAGGAAGGCAATAAGGAGCCAGGCGGCCTCGCGAACTAATCTCGGCATATAATGGCGGTCCGTGGAAAGAACTTTCGGGCTATGAAGTTCTATCCAGTGTTGAGTTCCCTGCTGCAAAATGTGCTCCGCGATCGCAGATTTTTGTATGTCGTTGTGCTTGACAGCATTTATGTGTTCTGACACACGAGTTGCTATGGAACGCTTCGTTTGCCCAATATAAGAGCTTCCACAGCTGCAGTCAATTTTGTAAACGCCCGGACATTGATACGGTAAACGATCCTTCGGAGATCTTACCATGTTTATAATCCTTTGTAAGGGAGTGAAGACAGTTTTGATGCTATAATCGTTTCGCAGTAGCCTGCCTATTCTGTCCGTCACTCCCTTTACAAAGGGTAAATAGGCCTTTGGCCTTTCTACCTCCAAAGGTCGTTTATGGTGTCTCTGCTTGCTGACGGGTTTTGGGGATCTATGTCCATTCCGACGTAACACCTCTCTTACATGGGTTAACTCGTCCTGAACAGTTAGATCATCACATAAATCGTGAGCTCGACTGATCAATGCTGTCCCGACCGAGGCAAGGTGACGTGGATGATGATGAGACGAACCATGTAAATATCTGTCCGTATGTGTGGGTTTTCTATATACCGAATGACCAAAATTGCCATCAGATGTTAAATATATATGTANGGGTCGAAATATCGGCAAAATTAAAAATTAAAAATCGCCATCGTGATATGTACCCGTTCAAATAGTCAATATGTTAATAAACCACGAAAATTTAAGTTTAAAAGCACTACTTACAATGAAAAAAGTTAAAATTTCGTCGCATTTGTTTTCGGCGGAAACGGTTGGTAGCATTGACCATGAAATGAACGGCGGCGAAACGTTGCCGTCGGAAAAAGTCTTCGTGTTAAACCGCGTCACAACGGAGGTTCATTCGAGTTGTATCAGTGGCTCAGTAAAGTGTTTATCGTGTGTCGTAAATCAGTGTATTATTTGTATAGTAAATTATGATAAAGTGTATAGTGTGACATAACTGGTGTTAATGTGTTAAAGGATTATTGATTTAAGTGACTATATTTGTATATGTCTGCGTTTAATTTATACATATTGTACAGACGGATAATAAAAACTTCTTTGGCAAACTAATTTTTAAGTCTTGTTTTTATTTATACAAATCTAAAACTCTAGATTTCCGAGACTTAGAGGTAAGGAAAAAAGGAAGATATGTTAGGAATTTAATGAATTTAAGAAATAGTATATTAAATTATAATATGACGAGAGGGCAAATTGAAATGCCACATGTTATTTGTAAATATTAAAACGTTTCATCTGTAAAAAAGTTACCCTCATGCGCTTAAAGAAGTTTCACTATAGTAAGTAGTAGTAAACTAGGTCTAAATTCACCTAAAAGAAGCGATCAAATTCCGTAACATATAAGATCTGCAAACTTAACTCACTGTAGTATTACTGTAGTACTCTGTACATTATGACAAAATAGAAGTTTCACAATAAGCCAAGGCTTCATGTATAAGAAAGTTAAACGTAAAGGAAAGTAGACGAAAGAAAATTATGTAGAAACCTTTAACAGTTTCCACGACTTTGAAAACTTGTTTAATCTAACTTGTGGTATTTCGTACTTTCTTGCAACCTGAGCCAGAGGACGAAGGGGTGAAAAACTCATTTACACACGTTATACTACTTTACAAAAACGTTTTATCGCATAACTAGTTGACCCGCGTAACTGCGGCTGCTTACACTTAAATATGGGTCTTAAAGTACGACGACATCAATTTCATGTATATAATATGCCAAACCCTGTCACTGTGCCTCCACCTATAAAATCTCAGATAACTTCTAAGATATTTATTTAAATGGAATTCTATTAAAGGCAGATTTGATCTTCATGAAATATACAATATATATAACGTATTTAATTAGATAAGGAATCATACTGTGTTATACAAAAACGCTTGGTAAATAGCTCATTTTTTTTGGAATATGTGTAAAAAAGAAATGGTGGCTGTGGGTTGTCTTTTATAGATAAATATAAAATATCGTTGACTTTTTTATTAATCCTTTTAATATATAACATTACGTAGCAGATAATTTTGTATATCTGGTAAGGTTTAACTTGCGTTTGCGATTTAAACACACAAAAATATATTTACGACATCACATTAAAAATCTTTCATTTCTTTGGATTTTCTGTACTATATTTCTATGCATTATTACGTATAAACCTACTTCATGCATCACTCTTACTATTATTGAAAACTGCATTCAAATCTGTGAAATAATTAAAAAGATTTAAGCGAAAAGATAACGACTTCATTTTACACTATGTAAATATGTTTTGCTTAGAGATGTTTGTATTTGATTGCATTAATTTGAATGAAGTGAATGCTTGAAATATTTTGCTTAAGCCATTTTTCATATAGGTATTTACAATAAAGCGACATTCTCTTGCTGATTTTTATAAAATAAAAAGTATTGCCAGGTACTGTATCTGTTCTCTATACTAGCGAAGCTGGTATTGGTATTATTAGACCTACGAAGCCTTCAGAAGAGGAAGGAAAAGAAAAAATACTAACAGATACTTAACTGTGTCAACAATTTTTCAGTGACCCATCGCCATTATTTATAGGACAAGGTTGAGGTACCTAAAAATCCATAACCGCCCTGACTAGCCTTAAAATCAACAAGTCAGTCAGATTAAATAATAAATAAGGCACTATCCAAGTAGCTGGAATATGTTAAATTAGAATAGGCTACAAGTAATTTCCTTTAAAGCCGCAAGGGAGCCCTTACTGTTACCTCACACTAAATTCAACCGCTTAGCCCCTTAACAGCTCTTCGAAAACATTCAAACTATATAATGCAGACTTGAAAAGGAAGTTTGTTTATGGCTTTCACCATGTATGAGCTCACCTGATCATTTAGTGATGAAACAATGATAAAAGAAGACATAGAATTCAGGTTGAAATATACTATTCTGCAAATGTCCTTACTAATATTATAAATGCGAAAGTAATTCTATCACGGTTCCACACCAAAGCTACCGAACTGTTGTAAATGAAACTTGGTACACAGATAGTCTAGAGCCCGAAAAAGTTGTCAGGAATGGAAGTATCGTTATTTTTGGAGCTAGAAGTTTGAAATTTCTTTTTTAGGCTGTTGATTTTATATACATAGATATGACATCTCTAAAGTTTTACTCTCAAGGGTATTTATCAATCCTCACTGATATTTAAGTTTGTAATGTGTCTGTCGTGATTTCACGCCTTAACTACTAAAGCAATTTAAATGAAATTTGGTACACAGATAAAAAACAATAAGCCTGAAAAAGAACAATAAGCTCATTCAATTAATTATACGTATATGTCTAATTTGTAAACTAATTTGCCTAAAAAACTAATTGAGTAGCATTTAACTCAAAAATGACGGACGATGTCGCGGGCACAGTTAGTAATACATGTAACAGCAAAACATCATTCACTGATTTATTACGATTTTTCAAAAATTATAAAGAAAATTAATTCTCCCTCTATGTATAAGCCAAAGTAATTTTATGAATAAAATTTTTTACACGGTTTTCATTTGAAAATTGCATTCCAAAGTTTGATATTTTCATTTGTTTAATTTTTACCCTCTTGATGGGTTTTGCTCGATTACCTCAATTAAAAAGGGAATTAAAGCAAATAGTTTTTCGGAATTATAAATTATATTAACAAAGAAGGAAATTAGTGTCTTCTATAGGGTGGCAAGGAGGGAGGAAAGTCATGAGTGTGGTGGCGTTCTAGACTCAGCACAACTTAGGTTGGAGGTCTGTTCACATTGGTAGGTGCCTTGCAACGCTCTTATAAGGGTAGTTGGCAAGGATTTCTCCCTGGCCTCTGTGATGGGGGCTATGGTGATGAGTAGGCAGGCCTGGTAGGCGATGGTCCCAATCTGCGAAACAATCATGACGCAGAAGGAATTGGCGGAGAAATAGCGAGAGCAGGATGCCATGGCTCCAACCGTTCACCGAATACCCCTTTAATGGTGACCTTTGGAGTAGTAGACGCGGGGTCTGCTCCCGTAAGGTGATAGGTGGCATATCAAGTGCTTCGGGCATGCTTCCTTCAGAGATGAGAATGGTTATGGAACCCACTTGATAGGCTTTCATTAGCGAGGATCGCGGAAGACTCTTCTGAGACAGTGATCCCGTGACTTCGCCGACCGATGTGCGTAGCCTCGCTGGGTAATAGTCAATAGGAGTCCGGCATAACCCGCAACACTTCCCCGTGGTGTTGCCGGTATTCATTATCTTCAAAACTGCTATATCTAGGATATTAAAAATACCGCTCTGTTTACTGATGACTCTCTTTACCAGCTAAACATTAGTCCATTACTAACGAGATCTCTCTATATTAGAGAATACAATGATAGTTTTTAAAATACATACAAGTTACTTATTAAAGGGTATATAAGTAGCAGCTTATTAACATCCCACAACTGGACCACAGGCCTCCTGAATCATTAGAGATAGGAATTTACCCACTACTTTATTAAGACATTTTTTTTATCGTCCAGTAATTAGTTAAGAAATCTAACTTTAAAGCTATGTTAGTAATGAAATTTAAAACAATATAAATCAAATAACACATAATATACAAACTAAACTAAATTAAATTTAAATATTTACTGAAACACTATTGAAATGATTTGTCATTTCATAATTCGTGCACGGTGCACGTTCAGCCAGTTGTTTTATTATGAATA
The DNA here is from genome assembly GCA_015832385.1 of Elymnias hypermnestra. Classification (NCBI taxonomy): domain Eukaryota; kingdom Metazoa; phylum Arthropoda; class Insecta; order Lepidoptera; family Nymphalidae; genus Elymnias; species Elymnias hypermnestra. The sequence continues at coordinate 206,605 of JACTOM010000053.1, read as the reverse complement.
TACTACGCTTCTCTTCTCGTATTTAGGTATCTTCGCTATATTTTGCTTTAAAAGTTAAAAAAGACGTAATAATCAGCGTATACAGGTTGTATACAAGAGTGTTTTTAGAACACAGAACCACAACGCTGCTATACTGCACGCAAACAGGCTGCACTTTACCCAGGATTGCTCGCAAGATATACTGGCTTCGTCGCCATGTTTTCCTTCACTGAAAAGCGCAATAGTTGGAATTGGATGGGAAAGAACAATCAAGCAAGTAAGTTTCTTTTTATAAGGAGTCTACTCAGGATTCTAATTCTGTAGTTTAATTTAAATTTTAAACATGTCTTATATTAACTAAACACTCAAAAGACACTTATACATACACACGTAAAGAATTTTTTCCCCCACCGTGCTATAAGAAGTTTCACTTCAGTGATTATGTTAAACATATTCAACAATAGAAATTGGAAGCAAAAACCAAGCTTTTAGGCGACAATTTATAATGATTGTGTAACTTTTAAAGAAGCGCCGTCAGGAATAAAAAATTGTTTCAGCCGAAAATTGCTTATCTGCCTTTATCTGGCCCGAATTGAGAAACCCTTTGCACTTTTAAGGAGGAATTCGGTTTCTATCTTCCTAATTTAGGACATTGTAGCAAGAGGATTTATTTTTAGGGTACAATAAGGAAAATCTTTGAAGAAAACAGCTTACGATGCCGCTGTTCGGTGTCACCTATGTCCTTCCAAATCCAGTGGAAATATGAGTGAATCTGTACATAGAGCAAAATAATATATAACCCGATTTTCAAGATTAATAGTTTTGAGGATCTCTTAATAAGGAACCTTGTTTCATCTATATGGATAGAAGATGGAAAGCAACCACGTAGTAACTCGCAAATCCAAAATTGGAACAGAATTCTTTCGTGTTTATCGAAAACAGTTTGTTCGCGTTAAGAATGTCACTGCAGTCATCATTCTAGCCCCGCCCCCTAACCAACAAAATCAACTGGTTAATGATATTATCAACTGGTCATTGTGAAGTTGATCTTGTAATTTAAAATCGTCAATTGGTTGATGATATCATCAACTTGTCACAGTGAAATAAACCTTTAATTTGAATTATCAACTGGTTGATTATAACATCATGTGGTTACTGTGAATTAGACCTTTTAATTTGAAATCATCAACTGGATGATGATACGATGAAGTGGTCACAGTGAACTAGACCTTTTAACTTGACATCATTCACTAGTTGATGATACCATCAAATGGTTAAGGTGAACTAGATCTTTTAATTTGAAATCATCCACTGGTTGATGAAACCATCAAGTGGTCACTTGACCTTTTAATTTAAATTATCAACTGGATGATGATATCACCAAGTGGTCACTGTGAACTTGACCTTGTTATTTGAAAATATTTGATTGAACAGGAGGCGTAATTAGAATGATGACTCGCTGCATTTTTAACGCGAACAAACTGTAGAGTTATCATTTTTAGACACTTTACGAGTATTTTGTTGCTAAATAGATTGACTTTTTCTGCGTTATCCTAAAGCTTTGTTGTAATAATATTTTGCGGGTTACTTTGTTTGCTTTCCAGCGTCGATATATATTATCGATCGTCGATATATAATTATGCTGAATTTCAATGTAAATTAATCTAGTTATAAATAAAATGTAAACTCTAACACTAAGGTAGCGATAAGGTCGCCTAATTGTGATAATCTTTTAAGATTGTTTCTGTTTTATTTGTTTTGTGATTGTGGTGTACAAAAAAGAATAATCGATATTCCATTTCATGTATAGTATTTAAACTATTTTTTATTGCTTTCTTTGTTTTTTGTCTTTGCTTTTTTCACACAGTTTACAGTTTTCTTTACCCAAAGGTTGTTTGTTAAGAGACTGCTTATGCAATAACACCGTATTTACATTAATTCCTAATACTTTTTAAGTTTTACTATAAATTGTTTGTGTTTTTTTTTAAAAGTTGTCTGTGCAAATTATATGTATATATATAATTTTGGTGATTATACCAAATATTATTACGTAATAAAAACTGAAGCCAATAATTCTGATAAGAATCATCTGTGGAAGCAACTACTCGACCTTCACCGTTTTTACTTTGAAGCTTATCCTGCGGTACACTTCCCTCCCTCATTAATCAACGTCCAAAGCCCCGGGCTCCTCAAAAATTCGACATTCCTGAGCTTTGTTCGGAATTTCCCGTCTATCCGGTCGAGTCACGGTACGAACAAAACAGATGAAGTTACAATATAAGAAATATAAATAACTAGTAACTTAGGTAACCAATAAAGATGAAATTTCAATTGAATGTTAAGAAATTTAAGTCAGCTTATACTTCTTGTGACATCATTGACCTAGTAGTTCTGGTTCCTGGGTTTGAGTCCCAGGTTGGGAGATCACGTTAAGCCCTCGGTCTCCCTCGGGTCGGAGTCTCATCGGACTATGACAGTGAAAGAATAGAGAGTGCACTTATGTGCCAATCCTGCAATAAATACCATTACAATGCAATAAAAACCCTCTGTCCTATGAGTGAGGAGACCTGTGGCAACAGTGGGGCGTTAAGGGACTGCTATTTACATTATACTTTTGTAACGACCAGTGCCATCTTAAGAAAACTTGACTTTGACATCCTCGATTAGCTACCAGAGGTTTCCGGTTCGTTTCCCTGCACAGCGAGTTTAGGAAATTGCATTTAATAATTTGTCTCAATCTGGACTGGTGGGAGGCTTAAACTGTGACTAGTTTACCAACATATACGTACCGCCAAACAAGAGATTTGTATTTCGATGCCATGGTATATAGAAACCATATGAGGTAAATTGTGTCTTACAAAGTTAGCGCGCTTCCATCTAAGACTTTATCATCACTTACCATCAGGTGAGATTTCAGTCAAACAAACAAAGATGTCTGTAATTCTATTTCTTGAGCTTTTAATAGATGGAGCGGTAATTTTTTTTTAGCTAAAACGCATATTAATATTAAATGTAATGCAATACAAGTAATAAACAGTGAAGATACGATATATTAGCGATAGTAGGAATATAAAAAACACGCTATGATAGACTAATAAGGGTTGCATTTTTGTAATTTATTTGATCCTGGAATGGTGGCTAGTTAATGCTGGACGGTCGTTGGGGATTCCGAGCACATTTCTCCTGGATTACCCTCCGGCTGGTAAATACGGCCGCCAAGCTTGGGTGTCTATTGCTTAACGTGGGAGGACCAGAAACGCCCTGCAGGCGGCTTTACTTTAGGTATTCTGGAAACAGCGAGTCCCACACTCCGTACGTAAATGTATTTCCCAGCGAAAAAAAAGGCTAGTTAATACACTCCCAATAAAGCGAAAATGCTGCGTTCTGGTGCAATGCTGTGAAGTAACCATAAGAGGTAAATTACCTCTTACCAAGTTAACGTGCTCCCATATTAGACTTTAACATCACTTACCATCAAATAAGATAACAGTCAAAGGCTAAAGTGTCGAAAGAAATAAAATCTTGTAAAAAATCCGTATGATTTTGTAGATACCTTTAAAGGAAGCCCCTTTAGTGGCCCTTAATAAGTGCATATGTCTAAAATCAAGCAAATTCGTTGATTATAAAATTATCTACCCAGACTTAACAGTAATAACAATTATGACCATTTATGAAATATATAAATGTCATCAGCATAATTGCTAGTTATTAATATTTTTCTTAAAATAAAGTAATAACTACCGGAAGAAGATTAGGAAGGGGCTTAATTAATATCGTATTACTGTACGTGTAGCCAATTAGCGGATGAGACTCGCTCGGCTGAATAATTCTAATCATCTCCAGCTTCCTTGGCAAGGAATTATTTATTAAAAGACAACAAATATTAACTTTCTGTTATTTGTTAATTGTATATTTCGTATTTATTTTCTTATGTAGACACTTTTTATTTTGACTTGGAAATGCTTTTACGTGCACTTGCCACCAGAGATAAGGAGTGTGGGACTCTACCCACTAAAACCCAGCGATAGCCTTATCAACCTGAATTGAGAGTGTCAGAAGATCGTTTGTTTATTCACTCTAACTCTCCCGCATGTAACTGAAAAGGGAGTTCAAGGAGAATACAAGAAGCATTTATAACTCTTAGATTGCCGATGTCATCTACTAGTTGACATTAAACGATAGTTCTGTCTCAATTCGTGCAAACAGAAATAGAAGTATTTCTTTCTTTTAAAGTAATAATGTGTATTATCTACTTTGCTTCTCGGTAACTGACGTAACAAAATATGCATAGAGATAACAGTAGATAATAGAAAAAACAAAAAATAAATCAGTTAAATAGTGACCGTTACTAATGGTGCATGTGTCGCATCGAAGGTCGTAAAATTTTTTGTGGTATTTTTAGCTACTGTGAGTATTTGTCAATGATTATTTCTGTTTTTGATTGCTTTTTTTTTTGATTATAGGTATGTTTTAATTTTTAAGATACGAGCCCATTATTACAAGACGGATTTTTTTTACTACCTCAAAGTTTAGCGTTTAACATGACGCTAAATCAGATTCTTAATTTAATAAACAAAAGATAACATTGTATAGTTTAACATAAAAATCATAACATTTGGTAGTCTTTCATGAACATTTAATTCCCAAGAGCCATTTTAGCGGCATTCGACCCGCGGGACGATCAACGCAAGAACGTCCTTGCGGGGTGGGGCATGCGACGGTTATTTCCGTTAAAAAGCACGGGCTAATTACGGGGGCGGCTAAAACAATGCTGGACCATCTAAGAGATAAAGATGTGAGCTGCCACCCAGCCTCATTTTTTGAATAGGAGGGGCATCTGCTGTACGTTCTCTTTCTTTGTCCATTTCCTCCTTCAACAAGACGAAAACCTCGCAGAATTCCTTCTTACATCACTATTAAACATTGCTCTTATTATACTTGGCACAGAGAAATCTCCGCCGATCAGCGATACAAAAGAATGTCGATTCTTTATGGTATCATCATCTCAATGACCAGTCCCCTATATAAATCATGAAAAATATATGATATGGAAAAAGTCGTTCTTATTAAGCATCTACATCTTTTTAAAAGTTACTTTTTAAAATTTCAATTCAATCGGACGAATAATTTTGGAGATGTTTGCTATTACCATTGAAATTTCTTGATCCATAATAAACCAATATTGTTATTAATAACTGAATTTCTTCATCATCATCATCATCATTGCGCTTGCCTTTTACCGTTTATGCAGGGTCGGCTTTTCCAACAATGAGGCGCCATTTTTCGCGAGACGGTCATTGTTTGTTAAACCTGCCTCTATTTGGTCTCTACGAACTCATCGACCATGTTGTCTTTGGTCTTCCCCTTCCCTTATTTTTTCAGCCAATGGAAAAGTACTTTTTAAAAACTTTTTCGTTAGATTTTTGTAATTATATGGCATACCATCTTTACCTATACTCTTAGCCTTATTGCCTATTTCCGCAACCTTGTAACTCCCTCTGATATATTTAATCTCTATTCTGATAACTGAATTTATATATTGAAATATATAGACAAATATATTGTTTACACTTTCGAATTTATCCACAGTATATAACCTTACATTTTTTTTTCATATATTATGTTAAAATAAGATAAGTATTTTTATGGTTATTTGTTGTAGGAAAATTACGTTTTTGAATATGTTTTATTAGTGGTAATGCTACTTTTGGCAGTTTTTTGGTTTACATCTTGACGGTCCTGGGTAAAAATGTTACCTTTTCCCTCGCGTGCATATACTCGACTAACACAATAAATCCACTCGTATCTTCGTCTAGAAGATATAATAACCGCACAAACTATCGAAGGAGTGAGCCGCTGGCTGTATGAATACTGGTAGTGTTCACCACCGCCGCCCGTGCACAACCCTACTTCGGGAAGGAGCAGGAGAGCCTGAGACTCCAGGTACGTGCACGCGATTCCTTTCTTTCCTCCGTCTCTTATTACCACCTTCGCGAACATCTCACTAAATTCAAAATTCTCTTCTTCTTTCAACTTCTAACCGCCATATACAGTCCACTCAATTTTAACCCCCGCTCACATGGACGGTCACATCTTCTCCGCTGCCGCTCCATGTTAGATATGATGTAATATTATACATACATCAAAAATTTTCAATAGTTAATAATACAAAGATGGTTTAAGACCACTAAACTTATTCACGTACTCATCACAATACATTTGAAATTAGCAACCGACTTTCAATTAAGCAAAATAAGGACAGGCCATATAGATACATAGTAACTTTTTAAATCACTATCTGCCTATATTTCTAGGAAATCGAGGTCTACGCGAGTGAAACCGTGAAAAACAGCTTGTTATAAATAAAATAATTATCTTTATATACATCTATATTACTTCGAATACAACGTAAAGGAATTCGACCCAGCATTTCGATATTCAGGGAATCTATCCTTTTGAAATTAGTGTAAATTTACGATGTCATATAATCCGAGATCAAAGCTTTCTAAGCTTGTTGTAACTAGTGATTTATCTAAAATGGAAATCTTCGGCTGACACAAGTCACAATATAATTTACCTAAAACAGTAGTGTAACTCGTCATTTGAGACTCATCAGTCCATTTATTAATTCAAAATGAACTTGGCATTAATCGTCAATCTTGAAGCAGGAAAATCGCCTGTTTTGTTTAAAGGCATCGTTGTTCCTGATAGAGTCTATTGTTTGGACAAAGAGCTGATTCAAATTTGAAAAGATTATACATTTCTCTAAGCGTCAAAAGGCTGCTTTAAAGCTCTGTATTTCTGTTTGATGACCCTTCATAAATTCCTTTGAAGTTTGCTGTGTGATGTCTAAAATAAGTACAATATTTTATAAAGATTGTTTATTTTGCGTACGCTTGATCCCAGGTCGCACTTGATAGAACGTAGTGATGGTAACCAGGTTAAAGATAAAAATAAAGTTGTTGTCTGTTCTAAGAATGCGATGTTTACATGCAATAGTATTTAAATACCTCGATTATGTAAAGGTATTACAAAAGTTATTTGTAACAAATGTTGATAGACCTAGTAAAAAAGTACATGCATTACTTTTTATCAAATTGAGTAGTGTTTAGAGGGTGTTTAGAGTACACCGCTTTACCACGCGTTGTCAGGTATCACGTATCCCAAATTGCTCCAAGGATATGTAGGTTTCCTCACGATGCTTTACTTTAAGTAAATGAATAATGAATTTTAAAAAATAATAAGACACTTATGTATTTCAAACTATGTGGAGTTTGTCCACGGGTCGAATCCGTAACTCTTTACAAGAATCCTCGTGTCTTGTGATTGAGCCATCACAGTTTTGATCGGCGACATATATTTATGCGAATCCTACGAATTTTTTTATCCTGCTAACAATTTATCAAATTACTAGTATACTACAATCACATCTATGTAACTTTAAAAAAGGCATTTCAACTCTATTTGGTAGGAATTCTGGTTCAAACAAATTCCTCTGTGATCAGTGGGCTGCATAGGGTTTGGATGTCCGATTTGGGTTTCAGCGGCTTCGGTCTTCAATTCTTCAATATTGCAGATATGGTCTTCAGTTGTTCGACTCTTCCAGGTTCAATGCTTTGGTCGTTCGGCTGTCCTAGGTTTGTTTCTTCGTAATCAGTATTCGGGCTTGGGTTTTCAGGGTTCGATACTTCCAGGTTCATTGCCGTAATTAAGGATATAGATAGTTTATGAGATATACGCCTTTAGTGTCTAACAACGTAGCTTTAAATTTAATATTTTCACTATTCATGTAGACTGTATTTTTATGCTCAATCGACGCACACATTTAAATTTTTTTCTTTAATATGAGTAATCCTTTACATAATCGCAAGCAGAAACTAGTATACAAATAATTGATGATATAAATACATCACGCTTTAAACCCCTCGTAAGGAAGATATCGGAGGCTTCTTTGGAGGTCCTGAGTATCTCCTGTGTATGCAGAGGAAGACCACCTGGGTTGTTGTATTGGGTGCAATCCCATCTAACCTGATGTTTGTCCCAAAAATTTCGGACATCTCCTGAAAATTCTCCCTGATAAAACACGTCGTCGTCTCAACCGATGGACGTCCACTGCAAGGTCTCTCTTAATGAATTCCAATGGGCTCGATCTTGCGCCGTTTGTATCCAGCGGCTGCCAGCGACCTGCCTGATGTCATCAGTCCACCTGGCGGGGGGTCTGCCGACACTGCGTTTTCCGGTGCGAGGCTGCCACTCTAGCACCTTCGGGCCCCAACGTCCATCGGTTCTGCGTACTATGTGCCCTGCCCATTGCCACTTCAGCTTTGCAATTCGGTCGGCTTCCTCATTTCTGATTTGATCACGTTGGGTAACCCCGAGCATAGCCCTCTCCATTGCCCGCTGAGTCACTCTGAGTCTTCTTACGAGCCCCATAGTCAGCGACCATGTCTCGGAACCATAGGTAATCACTGGCAACACGCACTGTTCGAAGGCCATAGTCTTCAGGCACTGAGGAATTATGGATAAAAAGATGACCCGTAGTTTTCCGAACGCTGCCCATCCGAGTTGGTTTCGGCGGTTGATCTCTTTATAAAACAAGATCGTATATTTATTCCATGTATTACTGGAATGAGATGATCTCCCTAGGATTTAATTATGTTGGAGGATGAGGAAGGATTTGCTGGGTTTTAGAGGATATTCTGGTGTACTTTAGCCAGTCCCACACTACCAATTAGACCTACAGAAGTTACTTTACAAATAATAGAGAATAAAAATACAATCTTATTGAAATTTCTCCTCAATACGTTTTATATATAACCGAGAAAGATTTTCGCAGGCCCGCCTTCACTAATATGTTTATAGCAACTATTCCAAATGTTTACGAGCCTTGCCCGCGTTTACTGTTGCCACACACGCCACAGATGATACTCTTTGTATCATAACATCACTCCACTTTTACTGTTATTGGGCGAAAAGTTGTTGATATATACATCACAAAGTCCTAAAGAGTTTTTCGGATTAAAGTCGAAGTTTCATGTTAAATCAACTTAGCTCTATAATGCTATATCTAAATCTATATACGTAAACCACAAGTTGCTCCTAACTACTCGTATATCCATATAAGGCTTTGAAACCATGCAACCGATGTTCTCCAAATCAGGTATATTAGACAGGCAATAATACGAAGATGGCTTTAACTATTAAATTTCACATCAGATCTTTAAAAATATTTGAGATTTACTTAACAAACATAAAATACAAACTACCTCATTGGTCTTGTGGTTAGCGTGTTTGTCCAGGGTTCAAATCAATTCAAAAATGGATATTGAGTTTTCTATTAAGATTTTCTCAATATTTGTCCGAAGTTAATCCACCCCCGCGCCTCGGAGAGCTCGTTAAGCCGTTGGTCCTGCGCCTGATCTCTCTCTCTGGTCGTGTCGGATTCCCATCACATCGGACGATGAGAGTGAAGGAATAGAGAGTATACTTGTCTTAGTGGAGTAGCGTGGTGGGTCTATGATCTAATAACCCTCTCTGGTATGACTGAGTAGGGCTGTGCCCAACTGTGGAACGTTAATGGCCAGTGACTTGCTTGACTTAACATACACTAGATGCAAGCAAGGCAAGACATGGCCTTATGGGTGTTCTTAAGTGAGTCCTTTGTCCAGCAGTAAACATCCGTCGATTGAAGCGGCAAACACGATGACGACTTAGTATACAATTGTCCCCACATTTTCGCGGAAGTGTTCCAAATAAACAAAATACCCAGGGAGGTTATTGTGGATACAGAGCTACCTGAATTTGGTAACGCTTGTGTAGTTCCACTCATCTTGCAAATTCAATGGCGACGAAATTTAGTCAACCATCTCTCTCTATACAGAGAGATCACTCTTTCTGTATTGAGAGTTCTCTCGAGAGAGAAACCAAAACTCCTGTCGTAATGTTATTGGAGATAAAGGTCTGCCTAAATATGTAACTTGGTAACGCTGTTGCAGTTTCACTAATCCTGCAATGTCAATTTTATGTTTGTGTATTAAAGTGATTTACTTGACTAACTCTTTCTCTTTCTCTTTCTAAAGAGAGATACAGAGAGAAAAAGAGGGGCGGATATTAAGATTGATTTGATTTTGTTTGAATTTAGCAAAGTAACTCCTGTTGTAATGTTACAGATAAATAACGAGAAATATATGTCACTTTCAAAATACTCTGTTGCATGCTTGTTCATTTGCATATGGTGCGGTCCCTACTTCGAATATCATAAGTATTATCTTACAAATTTCGCTGCAATTAGGTAATATGGTTCGTGAATGAGAAATTTCAAGTGTAAACGTATCAGGTTAAGAAAGGAATTGTGTGGTATTCATATCGAAATTAAATTTCATATGTTAGCTCATATTTCTACTCTTTGATCCGAAACGCAACTATAACTATCACATCAAAAGAATAATAAACACGTCGATATTCATAAAAATTTTAACGCTATCCCATGCAAATTCACTATTTATTCGCAAATAACATCGTCGAGGCCCATCCTCTTTTGACAAGGGTCAAATATCGTTTCTCGTTTCATATTTTCACACATTTTTTCGTTGAGTCTTCTTTTTTCTGATGGCGTCCTCCATATATTACACGGTCCGAATTCGTAAAGGGTTCATTCGGTAATGAACCACCCGTCAAGGTGTGATAAATTGACGCCGATATAAAGTGTCCCCGTCTCCTTGTGCGTGACACTACTCAAATGATTATTGGCAGGTAGGGTTCGATGTGGGCGTAACAAGGTAATTTTTATAATACAAACATGTAAATGTCGGTATACTCACTATTAGCTAGCTGTTTTCAGTTAAACACCACCATCTTTTTTTACGCTGGGAAATGCTTTTACACACCCCTAGGACAGGGAGTGTGGGACTCGCTAGCTTGGCTAGAATACCCAATAAAACCTAGTGACACCTTCATCTACCTGAATTGGAAGTGACAGAGGCTCACTTACGCATTCGCTCTGACACTTTCGGTTGGAACCGGCACAGAGTAGTTTAATCAGGAGGCAAAAGGCGTTCAAAAAACGCCTTCTACCACCTGACCTCCGCCTTCGCAGGGGCGGGGCATCAGCAGCACTATCCCTTTCCTCTCTCCATTGCCTGCTTTAAAGAGATGACAGCCTCGCAAAAGGAGGCAACTGCATTCCATCCTACTTCACTGCCAAGCATTGGGTCGATTATAATTGATAATGAGAGATCTTCTCCAATCAGCGACATCAGAGGATGACGTTGCGGTTCCCATGCCAGACATTCTGCCACAGTGTGATCTTCACGCCGCGCTATCTAGTGGAAGTACTTACCGAAACATCCATGTCCGGTCAGCTCCAGCACCAGTCTGAACAAAAGCGATCCTTGCTGCCTAGATAGCCATTGTTCTAGGCGAGGACAAATCGCCTCCACCATGTTCACACCCGCAATTGGGGATTCGACATCCTCCTTCCACACTTGGATTAGAACCCTGTCGGTATGAACCCTGACCCTCCGGATCCCGTCAAAATCATGACACTCATCTCCTCCAGCCCTCCCAGAAACACCACCACCTGGATTAGCAAAAGAAAAGGTGTTAAGACCAAAAGCACGCTGGGCAAGCTGAGATATTAGGGAAAATTGCCAAAAATCGTACAGATTGGGAATAACCGATGAAAGCCTACACCCAATAAAGGACCCAGTAAAGTACTAATGCATACACAAATACTCACATTGACACAGGCACTCACACAAACACACGCTCAATTAAAAACACACACAGTATACAAACAAGTATACACTCAAAATTAATTTTTTTAATACGACATATATACTAACTAATAAATGTATAAGAAAATTAAATGTAATGAACAAATTATCTTGCACTTTTCACACAAAAAGTGACAATGAGAAATTGTTTATTTGAAAGCTTTACCTAATTCTTTAGATATAATATATAATTATTAGTTTTTATTGTGCTTAATAATGTTTGAAATTTATAGGTCCAAAAAATTCCGCAGTGACTTATAGTATATTTGAAAGATATCTTTTTCATCATCAAAAGCAAAGGTCATTTTTAATTTGGTGTGTAAAAATTAAAATAGATACGCATTAATCCCTACTAATTTAACTACGTTTGTTACCATACTCGTTACATGTACAATTTAACAAAACAATAAAGTTTTTAACTTAAATATGAAACCGTTCCTTTTCATAACAAAAGCCTTCCAAATTTTCCAAACTGTAAAAGTATAAATTGAAAAATTTATGACAAACATACTCTTTTGGATTATAGTTGTCACTCACGCTCGATCGCACTGGAATTTATATTCACATAACATATCATGTGGCCTTACTGAAAGCGGTATTATGAATAAACTCTTTAGGTATAAATGATTATTTCAAATATAATTTATAAAAGAGACGAATTTATGATGAATTGTAATATTTTGATAGAGGGGGTGACAAGTGGAAGATGTGAAAGTGATATTGATAGGAGTGAATGTAGGGAATATGGTAAACGGTGATTTACACGTCTTTATGAATAGCCAGATGATGTTTCAAAAGGCCAGACTGTGCAAGAAGCAGTGTTGGTGCCAACATTTATACATGGTAGTAAAAGCCTCAATGTAATGAGTGGATTAAAACTGAGTGACAAAGTAAGAAATAGTGTGATAAGAGAACGTTGTGATGTAAGAGAAGATGTAAAAGGTAAAGTAAAGTAGTTGTAGTAGTAAAAAAGAAGATGTAGTGAAAAAATTGAAAATGGTATGCTTAGATGGTTTAGGCATGTAAAGAGAACGAATGGAAGGAGACTGACAAAAAGGATTTTTGAGTCAAGGGTGAATGGGAAACTTGGAAGGGGAAGATCAAGGCCAACGTTCCTGGACCAAATCCAGGACCTTTAAAAAAAGGGCCAGATCAAGAGTAATCTAAACCGATGAACTTGTATGAGATTATGCAAGGAGCATGAGAATTGAAATGACTGTGGTCTATATAAAATTGTATAAAAAGACCGGAAATTATGTAATTTCTGTTGTTATGCAGTAGGTTAATTAGTTACTATCCTAACAGCAAAGACGTGTCGCCAAGCAAGAGATTTTTGTTCCGGTAAATTGCCTTTGTCCAGATCAGCGCGCTTCTATTTTAGACTATATCATCCCTTACCATCAGGTTTGATCACAGCCAAGCGCTGTATATGGTTTGCGGGAGAATTTAGAATACTAGATAATCTCTAATGTATTTTAAATTACGGTGAGAAGATATCATCTATTCAAGGAAAAAAGTGTTTGAAGAAAACTCTTTTTAGTAGTGAATAATGCGGTAGATAAATGAAATAAGCATTTACAGACTCATAACTTGCAAAGGTGGTGTTTAAATCTCCCTCCTTTTTTGATACAAAGAAATCTGAAAACATCAATGAAGATTTAAATAACTACGTACTATATCAAGTACATAATATGTATTTATTCATTTGTACAGGGTGGTTAATCGCTTTCAAAAAGACCACACATAACAAGTAATGTTGTGAATGTTCGCATTATTCATTCTTTCCAAGCCTCATGTGCATTCAATTGACGTTGTTTTTAATCAATCCCTCAAAAAATTAAATCCCTCTTTTCATTTGCTTTAATGTCACTACTAATTACTTTATACATGAATCCTAATATAAAATTATATACGATAAAAGATATAATTAACTTCATATACAGTGGAGATATAATTCGAATCTTAGTGACCAAGTGATAAACAAAGTGATAAGAGAATTGTATGGTATAAAAGATGTAGTGACTAAAATTGAAGGTATGTTTAGATGGTTTGGGCACGTAGAGAGAATGAATGAATGGAGACGTACAAAAATTATTTATGAATCAAGAGTGAATGGGAAAGTTGGAGGGGAAGACCAAGGCGATCGTTCCTGGACCAAATCTAGGACATTTTAAATCAGGACCAGGCCAAGAGGACTAACTTGTATGAAAGGTTTAATGAGAATGAAAGAAGTAAAAGAGATATGCAAGGATTATGACAAGTGGAAGAACGTGGTCTTTGTACACCCATATGGGAATGAGGCGTGATGCTTTGTATTTAAAAATGGCTGAATCGCTAGTTCAATAAAGTGTGTACATACTGGAAGCGTATAAATATCTTACGGGTTCGATTTATGACTAGTCTCCTCAGTCAAGATAACAATCTAACTACGATAACGCTACTTCAGTCAGCTACAACACCACGAATTCTCTATATGATCACGTGACATATCGATATGATACTCGTATGTCATTTCCATACATTTGTAAGCGTTCCACTAGCGTTAGCGTATTATATAATAGGATAATTTTGTACTTTTAAAATATAATTTATATTGGCTGATGCATTAATAGCTAATAGAAAGCTTCTAACCACCTTAGTAAAAAATGTGACACCAAATTTGTATTCTTTCACTTACTGTGTCGAAAGCGTTATAAATAAATTAACTATTTCTACACAATTTCTGAAAGTATATCACCATTTAATAATCAATGAAATGGAATCATATCACATCAATCATTATTTTTTAATACATTTGTTAGAGCCCGCAACTTTCAAATCCGCCCGCAAATCTATAATCATGTTTGTCCCTTAAATTGCCCGTGTCATCTACCGATTGGCGGCTTTTTTGTAAATTATTAGATTGTCTATGTCAACTACTGTTCTATCTCAACTCATGTAATCTTCTCGGTAACAGTCGTAACAAAATATGCGTAGAGAATGCACCAATAATATAAAAACAAAAATAAAGTTACAACGTGACCGTTACTAACCGTGTATCTGTTGCATCAAAAGTCGTTAAGTTTTTTTGTGGTATTTTATAAAATGTGAGTGTTTATTAGTGATTATGTGTGTTTTTGTTTATATAAGAGATGTTTATAATAATGAAAACCCCTGAGGTAACTTTTAATATTTTAGATATGAGCCTATAAAAACAAAACGGAGGTTTTTCAAATCTAAATATTTAGCGCAACATGACGCTATACCAGGACTTAATTTAATAAACAAAAGAAAACATTGTATGGTTTAATCATAAGCAAACATAAAAATCATAACATTTGGTAGTCTTTCATGAACACTTAATTCCAAAAAGCCACTTTAGAGTCATTCGATCCGTGGAGCAATCAAATTAAACACGTCCGTGCGGGGTAACTTGATTTACGTTAGATAGATTAATCATTATTTTTTCCATCCTTTTTGGAACATGTTACTTGGTAAATAAAGAAAAAAATATTTTGTTTTTACCAACATAATATAACGGCGGTCTTTTTAAATATGGCAGTAGTAACTAGGCTTTTATTTTCGCAAAAATATTATATACTATTATCGAGGTCAGAGCGAAAATTTACCTTAATTCAAGTGAAAGCCCCTGAATTTGTGTGCATGTGTTATAGTTTATAGCTAATAGTATTTCTGAATTGAATGTATAACATTATACAAGGGAACCCTCATTATATATGAATAGATAACTTCCCTAATTTATCTACCCTCATTGTTTACTAGTTATTAAATAGTTCCCTACCACCAGGCAATGCAGGTCAACTAACTCTTATTTTATCAGTCTTCTTAAACTGTTGTAGAAATTTACTTTTAATGCTTTTTATGAAGTTGGCACTGTAGTTTTTATCGTAAATTATACTGCAAAAGGTGAGCCATTCACAACTTGTCGGCGCAGAACAATGGGCACAAATTTCTTGATAATAAAATTTAAAAGGGCAAACTTCGCCGGGTACGGGATGGAATGAAAACTGATTTGCCTAATCCACTTCTCAATTATCCAACTCACTGGGCGCCAGAATTTAAAGTCACTATCGACCTAATTTTATTTGAAGAGTAAGTTTTTTTTGTTTATATTCTTGTGTATTTAAAGATTAATATCGGGACAGATTGGGAAAAATCTTCACGTATTCAGATGCAAACTTTCAAGTGGACTTGGATATAAAACTTTATCAATTTATAGATTATAGTTATGATGTAGGATCTATATCTATACATATACAAAAAATATTTATTACGTTATATTATGCGGACAAAGAGTGGCTTTAAAATTGATAATTCACTACTCGTAGCGTCAAAAGACTGTTTCAGCTCTTAAGATTTCCTTTGAAGTTTGTTATATTGCTGACAGGTTAGCGTTTGCGTGACAGGTTTGCCTGATATCTCACCTAATGGTAAGTGATGATATAGCCTAAGATGAAAGCACAGTGACCTGGTAGGTGGTGTTTTTCCCCTTACCCTAGGTTGCCCATGGCAACGACTGTTTGACATGATACGATAGTATTGTCACAACTCGGGCAGTCAGAAATATAAGCACCTCTCTCTTTTTAAATCTATTTCGCTTATCGCTTTATGTCATTACAAATACCGTGCTTTTTATTATTTGTGCATCATTATTACAACTTTAATTATAGCATAAATACCAATTGGCATTTGTGTTGTTAAAGTTTTATCCGTTGTCTTAATTTTTAATTTGTCTATCATATGTTGTATAACAGAAGGCCAGGTAGTGAGAGTAAAGTGGCAGGTGCTAAGCTGAGCAGCCATGGCCTTTATGGCAGCGCTTTTGGCGAGCATCAGCTTATTTTGTAGCAAATTTTCAATAAAATTCCTAGTACCATAAAAGATATTTCTATTGGTCTGCAGATTTTCCCATATTCACATAGGCTCGCGAACTACGTGGATGGAACGATGGGAAACGATGAGGAGTTAGAAATTAAATAGATAATTCTTTTATCCACATATATAAACGGAGACATGGTTAAGTGCACATAAAAGATATTGAAATGAACGACAAGATGGAAGATCAAGATGGCGACGGATAACCCAAAGCATTAATAACCACCGTCTCTTTTGTCGTTACAATCTTTATATTAATTACATAATAAAAATGATTAATTGCTGCGAAATGGCGGGTATCTAGCAACAATACGGGGATTCCGAATTTATTGGATGACCGCAGTATTTGTCAGTGGGACAAATTACACGCTTTGTTCTTACATTTTTGTCATTTCGCTTTCCAGCGAAAATATTGTCCCGGTTTGTGTAAAGCTTTTGGCAAGACCTTGTACTGTGACGTTGCTACAGGATTATATTAATACTTCTGGCGAAAACTTTTTTTGAGAATATTACTCGAGCAAACGCCATATAACATGAAATATTTTGAAACATATTCACTCAATCACACTGTAATATACCAATTGTGTACACTTATCTACATATTTAGGCCTAAATAGCGAGAAAGAGCAGTAAATATGATACAGTCTAAGAAAGACTTAATAAGAAGTAATTTACCTTTTGTAGTTTCCATAGCACCGTACCGATAGTGACATCTTTTCAGGGTGGTGGACGTAAATCCTCAGTCAGACTCAACCAAAGCACTAAGGATGTTCAAGCTGGTCCTCTGTGGTTTAACTTAAGGATAAAGTTACAATCGGTTTTAATGAGTATTGCTTCTTCGCTCGCTGAGTCACAGCTCATTAACATCCCACTGCTGGGCACAGGCCTCCTCATTCACCACTGCGGATTGGTACACAAGTGCATTGTCTAATCCTTTACTCTGATAGTCCGACGTGACGGCAATCAGGCCGTCAGAAATCAGGCGCTGGGCCGACGGCTTATCGTGCTCTCCGAGGTACGGGGGTGGGTCACATCACCAACTTCCCAACTTCGAGCAAATATTGAGAAAATCTTAATAGACGTCTCGAGATTGATTTCTAATTGGCCCGACCCGGGACTCGAACCCAGGACCCCATGTCTGTAGTCCAACATGTAAACATGTTAACCACTAGGCTAATTAGGTACTGATCCATATTTGTTCATAAAAGCATTTCTCAGCTAAAAAAAAGGGTCATAACCATAGGCGAAGCCTCCCACCAGTTCAGACTCAGGTAAATTAGAAAAAGCAATTTTCTGTCCTACGCTTCTTCTGTCAGCTCCCTAAATTTTCCAGCGGTAATCTTATAGATTACCAGGATAAATTGCGTCAACCAAACTTCTGGTGCTCTACTTAAGGATGGGAAGAGTATCGCTGGGTTATAGTGGGTATTCTGGCTTATTGCCAGCCAGTTCCACAATTCCAATTGGATTTGTCAGGTTGGTGTGCGTAATAACATTACCCAGATGAAGAAAAGGTGGTCATAAACGCTTGCGTAGCTGTTAAAGATTTACCTCCCATCAGGTTCATTAAAATCGGGAACTACGCGGAAGACAGTTTAGTATTATTAAGCACATCTGACCTACTTATACTAACTTCATTATCTCTGTTCGCAACACAAACTCCACTTAATTTCTGTGGTAGATGGCGGTTGCATTTGTATACCTAAAACGGTGATTTCCGCTCCGTGAGCCATTTGTTAAAACTTTCAGCTGGTATATGTTTATTTCTCTTTGCATGCGGTTTCGGGGGTTAATTTTCATTTGGAAGCTCAACTATGTTATGTTTTTATTATAAAAAGCAACAGTCCAAATTATTTTAATACTGGTGGGAATGGCATTTTTTATACTTTAGCGCTGTAATCTCAACTGATGGTATGGGATGATACAGTCTTAGATGGAAGCGCACTAATCTACCGTACCGTATTGGTCTTGTGACTGCCTCTTTGGACTATTGATTATTATGTCCGGCTACACTAACGACACTTTCTTTCTATTAAGACTTTCTGAATATTTACCAGAAGTTGCAAAGATGGTGGTGAATTCATCCTCGGAGTGCACTTTAAGCCGTCGGTCTTGCATATGATACCTCTCTGGTCCTGTCGGATTCCTGTCACATCTGGCTATGAGAGTGAAGGAATAGAGTGCTCTTCTGTACTATTTCTGCCAACCCGTATTGCAGCAGCGTAGTGGATCTATGCTCTAAAAATCCGCTCTCCTATGAGTGAGGAGGCATGTGACCAACAGTGAGACGTTAATGGGTACTACTACGCTACTATTTACCAACTGAATTTTTACCTTAGAATGTTAACCGGAGCTGAACCCTTCAATTTATTCAGACCAAGACAAAACCCTAAATTTATCCCATCTGAATCGAACCTAGGGCCACTGATAGAGAAGCGAGTACAGTATCGAAGTTAGCATAATTAATTTACTAAAATGAATGTGCTCCGAAGATACAATACAATGTTTTGTTTTTGTTCTATTTTCAATCATTAATAAAACACTTTATTAATCATCCAGTCATAAAAAAGTAAGTAGCAGCCCATTAATGTCCCACTACTGGGAACAGGTCTCCTCAATCATATGTGAGAAGGTTTTTAGAGAGACCCACCGCACTGCTGCACTGCGGATTGGCAGGTATCATCCATTCAAAATCCGCCAAGATGTACTGATCAGATGAAAGATTTGTCGTCAACCAAATTTAACACTGTAAGTAAGGCACTGGACCAAAACAGTTGGAAGCAAATCATTTGCTCAAGATTCGACCCTGATGCTGACCATGTTCCACAGACATGAGGGACCAACCCGGAAGAGAGAGAGACTGGATCATACTCGATTTTAATATAGTCTTAAGTAGAAAATGATATAGATTAAGAAATTTGATGAATATTTATAAAAGCTTATCAATTTTAGACAGTGAAAGGTATAAAATAAACAGGAATCAAACTCAAAACTCTTGTTAAATAACCTCATAACCAAGTTGCAGTAAAGAAATGCAGACACTCATTAAGACGGTGTTGCTTTGGATACATTCGTACCGGTTCTTAATGACTTGACTTATTTGCAATGATAATTTGCAGGCTTTAACGCTAAGCACTAAACACTTAACCTAGAAACACCAAGCAGGTGTAATGCTTAACGTAATGCAGGTCAACTTTTCTAAATGAATTTGTTAGACGAAATTTCAACTGAATTTCGACAAAGACTTCATTTTGCTTTGAAATAACTTGACTATTCGTTAGTTTTACATCGAAATTAATGTTATATTTTTATTTATAACTAGTGGCCGTCCCGGCTTCGCACGGGTAGACATAAATAGGTACAGATATTTAAGTTATAAGCATGATAATTAAAACGACCATGAATTGACAAATATTATGAAAAAGTGTGATTCCTAATACTAAAACTAAGTAGCTCTGAAAAGAACTTTTTAAGTGAAGCATAAAAATGTGTTAAAAAAACTGGAAATATTCAATGTCGCTTGCGTCCACTGCGTAAGGAGCCGACCAGCTAGCTACCTATTTCATAATGGTGCACTCCCTTCTCCCGCACTGCCCCTCTCTCGTCTAGTTAGTTACTCGATGCGCTGCGTGGCGGCCGCCGCCGGCATGTATTTTAATTCTAATTTCATGGTATCATAATATGATTGAATGGAATATCTGATTTCAATCATTCAAAAAGTAATCATCAGGTATTGAGGCGGTCTTGAATATTAAATTATTTATTTGGATAAAAAATTATAAATGGTATGGATAACACTGTCTGATTTTGATCGGCATTTCTATCAATTTGTTAAATGTAAAAAGTAGTTATAGTGACGTAACTACAATAGTTAGACATATAGTCTCGCGAAGTTTTTTGTACATATTGATATATGCTGTTTTTTATTTCTAAAGATTTCTAAAGTAATCTAGTTCTAAATATAGCCTATGTTACTCAGTGATGATGTAGCTTTCTAGTGAAAAAAGAATGATTAAAATCGGTTCAGTACTTTTGAGTTTATTCGTTACACACAAAAATACAAATCTTTCCTCTTTATAATATTAGTGTAGACAATACCTTTAATATAATGATAGTGTTCACATTACTGTGAGGCATCTTGGATTCGATTCTAAAGTAAAGAAATACAAGCTTTTTGGGACCAAGTTTAAACAGTAGAATGCTCCGCCTGGTTACTATCCTAATAGCTTTTTAAATTTCTGACAGATTAGCGATTGACTGTTGTCACACCTGGTGGTAAGTGATGATGGTCTCAAACGGAAATTTCCACTTGAATACACAGAGTAGAATAATAATTATGGACAAAAGGCCAAAGGTTGTGAAAAAAAAATCAAAGTTAAACATCGTTACTTACAAGATTTGTAAACACATTAGCGATGAAATTATTGTTTTACCTTCTCTTAAGTTGTTACGTAGAACCATGCTAAATTATAAAAACGGATGAAAACCTCCAGGCTTTATTTGTTCGCTGAATATAAATCTCAGAGATTCATTTGTTTAATTTTGTTTTTTCTGATGCTTATATGTGCCGTACAAATACAATGTTACTGATCCAAATGTGAAGGTGATATGTTGGCGAGATTAACCCTCAATAACCCAAAAACGACTAAAGAGATTTCACATACAAATAGTTTACGTTCTAGATAAAGAAATATCGTTATCTAAGTCGTAAGCCCTCTGTAAATACCTGATTTTGGGTCTACTTTAAACTTCCAAAATACGAAAATTAACACTACGAATTCTCAAGTCATCATTTGTAGTAAAAACGTAACATTAAACATAATATCTCACAGATACGTATTTCGCGTAAAGCGTAATGAAAATTTTTCCATACCGTACTATAAGAAGTTTCACTTCAAAAGTTAACCACTAAGGAAATGTTACAGTGTTCCACTTAAATACGATCTTATGATATTATGTATTTTATTCTATACATAACGTGCTTTTTGAACATGTCAATGAGCTTATTAAAATCCTTATTTCTGGTGTGAATGCTCTGGGCACAAGTGTGGTATTCGCTGCAGAACAAAATACCTGTTAACACCCAGCAGGACCCTCAACATCTTAAACTGCGACACCAGTTTCAGTTCAGGGGACATTACTCTTTGGGACCCCAAACATCACCTATCACGACCATTCAAAAGGCAAATCTATTGACTTCCAGTTTCCTGTTTCGGAAAGAGGTGGCCATGGCTGCGAATTTCCACTCCCTCTCTGTTAGGTGATGTTCTCAGAAAAGAAAGAGACCGAATGCAAACCACTATCGTTGCTCATAAAGCTGATTATTCTTACCAGCAAAAGTTCACTGCCAGATTTAACTGGTTGCATAAATTGTATATTTTCGATTATATTAACAGATGATGTTTCCGAAGCTTCTCAATATAGCAAAATATTTATATAAGATACTGAAATTTATTCTAATGATGTCTTTCAAACCATCCAATTGAATATATATAGCTCCAAACCGATTAAAACAACAATAATTCAAAGAACAAACCGAGCACATTAAAAATACAATAATTCAAAGATGGTTTTAGGCTCTTAACTTACCACGAAATCTTTAGATGTAAACGGTGATTAAGTACAGATTTCCCCATATTTCCATGAGATCGGGAACTATGCGGTGGGTGACAGACATCGCGTTGATATAAAGGACAACTCTTGCTCTAACCCAAAATAAAATACACAAATACTCATTATACGAAACAAAACATAGGTTATTACAAAAAAAATTATATTAACGTTTGCATTTACAAAGTAAACAGTCTTATATTAGAAAGTATGTATCTAGTCCCAAGTGAGAGCATAATGTAGTCTGTAACGTAATTGTAACAACGGAGTTGATATAATGGCTCGATTCTGACTTCATAATATGCTTCATTCATCGGCTGCGCGCAGGAAATACAGGCTTATTTCCC
The DNA here is from genome assembly GCA_015832385.1 of Elymnias hypermnestra. NCBI lineage: Eukaryota > Metazoa > Arthropoda > Insecta > Lepidoptera > Nymphalidae > Elymnias > Elymnias hypermnestra. Next base: position 184,020 of record JACTOM010000053.1, on the reverse strand, counting down.
TTCCCGGCATTTGTTCCCTTCCAAGAGATGTATTTTCGGATGCGACAATGTTTATATCTACAATAGAGACATACGGAGCTTAAGGATAGGGAATAATCTAATTTTATATCATAAAGAAAATTATTTTTAGTAATATTTTAAGTACTCTTCTTCTTAGGTTCAATGAATCATAAATGCAGTGAACACACGGTCTCCATATGATCCTTGTCACCGTGTGAAGACCGTATAGGATCATAAAAAGAGGTTTAGTACAAATTCGGTCCAAAAAGTACTAATAAGATAGTAGCTTGGAATCTGTACGGTGATGCCAAAATGTGAGCGACATTATGACAAGTATAATACGATTACTGACTGGGTACTACTCATCCGATATTCCTCAGCGCCTGAAGACCAAAGTCTTCGAACAGTGCGTGTTGCCAGTGACGACCTACGGTTCTAAGACGTGGACGCTGATTATGGGTGTTATGCGGAAGATCACAGTCACTCAGCGGGCTATGGAGATGCAAGAAGTTTCTCTATGTGATCAGAAATGAGGTGATCTGTAGCAAAACCACCAAGTCACCTACATGCTGCAAATCGCGAACCTGAAGTGGCAATCGGCGGGGCATATAGTCCAAAGGATCGATGGACATTGGAGCCCGAAGGTTCAGGAGTGGGGATCCCACACCGAACGGCACAGTGAATCCAGACCCCCCACAACGTTGACCGATGACATCAAGAGTATCTCCGGGAGCCGCTGGAGCTAGGCGGTGCAAGATCGGGTCTTGTGGACATCATTACGTGAGACCTACGTCCAACAGTGGACGTCCATTGGTTGCAACAACGACAACAACGACTACTTATGGCGGGTTTGTGGGAAATTATGACAAGGGTGGAAATGACGCAATCGGGCTTATCCGGGACTCTAGGGAAGGAATAAGTCAATGACTCCATGTTATCATACTACATACACATGAAAAGGGTTTTACTGCGTTCTAGTGGGAATTTCAAGGTCCGGTACCCCTGACCTATGGATAAATGCACTTTCAGGCGTCAAAATAAAAAAGGCAAAAAATGTTAAAAGCGCTGCTAGAAAGTTAAAGTACCTGTTAGAAAGTTGGATCAACACAACCACAAATGTTCAGGAGAACGGATTAATTTCAGGGTCATTGATGAAAACTTTAAAATCTGAATTTCAACCTACATCAACTAAGAATCAATAACTTGCAGTATCTTATTGTACGCTATGTTTAAGTTCATCCGACTTTTTTAATAGGTACCTCTCGTATTTCTAGTGTAATAAAATGATATAACAAACTCTACGACCATGTGTATCATGAGTTACGAATTTTCAGTGGTAGCGGTAATCTGTTTTTATTGTCGCACCGCTAATGGCATCATTTTTAACTGCCAACTTGTATTATTATATTTCATAATGAATATTAAACATGATACGTTACAGCATCAACGCTGCAATCATAATGTTTACGAAGGTGAAACGTGATTTTCTTTGAATAAAAAATACGATACCTTATAAACAGGATTAAAATTTATTTAATATATCGTATTGCAAAGGTGACAGAAGTTATAAGACTCTATATTTATTATTTTTTTACGTTTTTATAACTGATACGTATATACGTATCCTAGGAGTATTCTGAGGTATGTGTTGACTACCATTCATGCTAAAACTAGCACTACTACAAATAGCAATAGGCTGCTAGTAAAAAAAAGGTAAAATGCAGCCCATTAACGCTCTACTGCTGAACACAGACGTCCTCATAGGTAAAGAGAGAGGGTTTTAAGAACATAGAACTGCCACGATGCTCCACTGTGGGTAGATAGGCATAGTACATATTGGTATGCGCCTGCCTTTGTCCTACCAAGGGCAGGCTCTGTTCCTTCACTCTCAAAATCCATTGTAACAGCAATCTGATACAACCAGAGATGAAGCAGGTTTTTAAATTCGCCAGATCTGGGACTTAAACCCAGTATCTCATGTCTATAACGGAACAAGCTAATCTCTAGCCAATGAAGCAGGACGCTTCAATTCACTTTTACCTAAATACGGTTAAAAACATTTATCATTAACAAAACAGAAGAAATTGCGCGAAGTTACGTCGTAAATTAACATTCCACCGTCAAAAGTAATTCGTTATATGAAAATTATCAGACACTTCTATCTCGAACTTAGGATACCACAAACAACAGATGGTCCGTAGTTTTGACAGGTGAGTCCTCGAGGCGAACAAATGATTCATGGCATGATAAATGATAGAGCCGGCATCGAAGTTACGGTGACAGGTGGCCAAGAGGCGAGCTCGCAAAATTATCTATACTAAGCGTAAAATAACTATCCAAATAACTGTTATTTATCACGACACAGATATAAACACCAGTAACGAAAATAACTCAAATGTAAATGTTTGTTAAATAGATTTATTCATTTATTGAAATGAAAAATCTTTACGCACGCTTGATATAAGGAGTATGATGCTGTTTGAGTGACGAGAGTGTAACGAAAAGTGTAATCGGGTGAGTCGATTGGAAATTGAGTAGAAGATATAAGTTATTGAAGTTAAAAAGAGAGATGCGTTTCGTGCTTATTATTGATTTGGTATCTGTATTTTTTTTTTCAATATTATTTATTAGGTGTTCTTCATTGAAGATATAATATATTTCAAAGAAGTTGAAAGACCGTACGATAAAAAAAGCGTGGTAGTGAATAGATTGCTCTTATCTTAATAGAATAAATATAACTTACATTGTAATGTTGACGATAAAAAAAAGAATCACCCGACTGAGTTTGCTATGGGTTCGTCTCAGAACAGAGTGCGAAGGAACCGTCGTATTTTTTATATTCTACATCGTTTTTTTATACCATCAGTCGTAAAAATATTATGAAAACTATATTTGACCATTAAAAAGTATTATCAAATCTTACTTGAAGAAAGAATTTTTGAATTTGAATTTAACAAAAAACAGGTATTACAGAATTATCATTAGTAGTTTTACTTTTTTTTGGTGCTAAGTTTCTAAATGTAAAGATTTATGTAATCATACCCATTGTTGCGGACGGGAGCACTGAGCCTAGCGAGTCGCTGGCGATCTCCTTCCCTCCCTCCCTCACCAACCTCAGCACCAACGATCACCCTCTTTCCTATTCGTCACGCCGTATGTGCTTGCCGGGTGTGAGATTTGTACAAAAAGCCTCTCCCAGATTGCAAGCACATTACACCTTAGACTCCCGAGCGGACTAGATCACCTACTAAGGGTGACTTGTGATCATTCAAGAAATAATTACTCTGCCAAACACGACTGAATCTCCGAACCCTGAAGACTCAAGCCCTAAACCTGGACAACAAAGGATACGAACCCTCAAAAACCAAAAATCGAAGCCCCGAACCCTATACCCGAAGAGATTGGCATGAACCTGAAACCCTCCCCAACACTTAGCCTACTTTTTAAAGATCACTTATTAGAGCCCAAAATGGCATATCGTATCTTCTATAACTTAGCTGTTAGGTATATGGCTGAAAATACATTTAATTACTTAAAATTTAAGATGTGCCAGTTTTACTCATAAATTTATTAATTGTTAAATTACCTTGCATGTGGTGCTTACCTTTAGGTAGCTTTGCATTAAGAACTTTTTATAATCTTCTTTGTATAAAAATATATTTAATGTTAAAGCTGTTGGTGAGCCAAAAATACTTAGCAATAAATAAATACTCAGAAATTGTAGACGAATATACATACCTGGGATACATAGTCCAACTAGGTAGGTCCAATTTCGACAAGGAGATCAACCGCCGAATCCAACTCGGTTGGGCAGCGTTCGGGAAACTACGGCAGATATTTTCGTCCGAGACCCCTCAGCACCTGAAGACAAAGCTCTTCGAACAGTGCGTCTTGCCAGTGATGACCTACGACTCCGAAACGTGGTCGCTGACTATGGGCCTCATTCGAAAGCTCAGAGTCACTCAGCGTGCGATGGAGATGGCTATGCTCGGAGTTTCTCTAAGCGATCAAATCAAAAATGAGGAGATCCGTAGCAGAACCAAAGTCACCGACATAGCCCCACATATCGCAAAACGCAAAGTGGCAATGGGCAGGGCACATAGTCCGACGGACTGATGGACGTTGGGGCCCGAAGATGCTGGATTGGCGACCCCGCACCAGGCGGCGCAGTGTAGGGAGACCCCCACAAGGTGGACCGACGATATAAAGAGGGTTGCCGGTAGCAGCTGGAGCCAGGCGGCGCAAGAGCGGGCCTTGCGGGCATCATTTCGTGAGACCTATGTCCAGCAGTGGACGTCCATGGGTTGAAGCGACGACGACAACGAGTCCAACGACTATGCTTAGCTTACTATGATGTATATTGACTCACACTGTTTTTGAATTCTTGCTTAAAAGCACCAAACTATACTACACTGCACTTTCACATTACGTGAGACCTATGTCCAGCAGTGGACGTCCATCGGTTGAAGCGACGATATACAATAATATGTAGTATGTGGAAATACAACATTACGGAAATAACGTGACAAAATATTAGTTACTGGTTATATAATAACGTCTGCGTTACCGTTGTTAAAGTCAAGCAATAACGTACTCTATACTAATCATTTGTTATCATATCCCAGTAATTAATTTAAAGAAGTGCTCTACTGGTGTCAACTAGACTGACATATCATCTATCTTTCATTATTAGCTTTAGTGTTAAAAGTGATCGTGTATTATAAGAACTTTGACCGTATTTCAAGTTTTGTAAACGTCACATAATACAGACAGAACAAATTTGATAGACATATTCTATCAGATACTTTTTTTAGGACGTTTAAAGGAAAACAATTCCATTATACATGATCTTTGCGATTTTTAACCGTTCACACAGCACACATAGCGGAGAATCTCAAAAGGACAAATAACCCCGATTTTTAAAACATTCTTCATTATTGTCTCGCTTCTATTAGTAGTAGCATCATAGTATATAGCTTTTATTCTTCCTCGATAAATGGGCTATTTAACACTGAATTAGTTATTCAAATCGGAACAGTAGTTCGTGAAATTATAGCGTTCAAGCAAACTCTTCATTATATATCGTACGCACAACATGGTCTCCATCACATAACAGAAAGAGAATACATTTGATTACAATAAAAACGTTACAGTGAGTCAACATTAAAAGATATCATTTTTGATTAACATTAAGTGAAATGTAATCATTCAAAAACACTAAATTAGCAGTTATAAAGTAAAGAGTAGAAAGGGAAGGGATGTGAAAAATACTTTATCTTCTATCAGCAGTGTCTTGCCACGTGGGGCCAACACTCCACAGGACGGCTATTTCATTGTAAAGGGGGGGAGGGGAGTTAAAAAAGACAAATCAATTTTTAAAGGTTAATAACTATATATAACAATGTTAGTAATGTGAAGGTGAGGCATAGCCTTAAAAAGGTTGGAAATCTCTTCTTTACAGCTTATTCTAATAGCTACAAAATATATAAAATAAAAAAAGCGTGCATACAAAGTACACATGTCATAAGTGAAAGTTCTTGGGCAAACAAAATTTTCAAGTCTTGTTTATATTTATGCAAACGTAAAACATTAGGTTTCCAAGACTTGGAAGAGGGAGGGAAAAAGGAAGATATGTTAGGAGTTTAATGAATTTGTCTTTAAAATATAAAGTTGAAATCACAGATGACGAATCGTAAATAAAAATGCCACATGTTTTTGTCAATATTAGAATTTACTATTAAAATTTATGACATATTTTTTTTTTGATATTTTATGAAAAATAGTATATGAAATGATTAAATGACGAGTGGCAAATTAAAATGCCACAAGTTATTTGTAGATATTAAAACTACCTAACCTTCAAACGAATTAGCATAAATAAAAGCTAGACATCTTCGTGACGCTAATCACGCGTTTCATTCGTAAAAATTTTACCCTCGTGCGGCTAAAGAAGTTTCACTTCAAAAATATTAAAATCGGCTAAGTCACTTTGCTGTATTTTTTTAATTGCTGACAAGTTAGCGCTTAACTTTGATCACTGATGGTAAATGATGATACAGTCTAAGATGGAAACGTTCTAATCTGGTAAGGGACAATTCAGCTCTGATGGATTTTACACATCAGCGTACTGGGACATAGTGCATAACTCAACAACGCCTGGACCAATTTTGCCAATTCTTTTTTTTTAATGTTTGTTGAAGTCAAAGGATGGTTTTTAAGGCGAGAAAAGTTCGAATAATTGCAGGCGAAAACCCTAAAAACAGCCCTTTTCTGTTTCCCATACACACGTTCTCTAACTAAAATGTAGAGTCAAGTTGACCTTTATTGCTATTCAATAAAGTTCATAATAAATTACAAGTACTCACTGTTGTCTAAGCAATGTAGGTGTGTTCCTAACGTCAAAGACACAATTTACGCTTAATTGACGCTGCACAAAGTTCAAAATCAATTGAATAATCACAAAATAAAAGAGCTATAGATATTTAGTACTGCTCTTATTTCATTTCGAAAATCACTCGCATAACTGATATCTGCCATATATCATTTTGATAGAATGAAGTCTGTCGCTTCTGCTAGTTTATAATATATATTAAACATAGTAAAGATAATTACTTTGAATGGGATATAAGCGTTATAATTTCCCAATGGAAATCTAATGACAGTCATTTCCTTGCACGAATAAACTATTAAGTCAAACACTAAAAGCTGTTATTATAAGCAGAAATTGTCTTTTCTTCTATATTTTGTAAGTTCGTTTTATAATACTAGAATCATAAGCTTAATATTCATTTTTTAAATTGAAATTATAAGGGATAAGAATAATTGATTGTCAGGCTTTTTTGTACACTATTCATCTTTATTAACCACATAAATAAATATAATTAGAGCGTCCGTTTCTAATTTGAAATTAACATATGATTTTGATGGGACTTGTACAAAAAGATAGCTGATGCTTAGAGTCATCATTATTAATTTTGCCAGATTTTTAACAGGTCCTGTAACGTTACTATATAAGGATAGATTAAGTTGTATCGCACTGCATGTTCGGGAGACTGTGTAGCATAAATGCTGAGCTGGGTCCATTTTCTAGGTTATGCCACACATCGCAGGGTACTGTAAAATGTACTAACATATATTGTGATATGTGGCATAATGTATAAATAAAGATATTTTTTTTTCTTTTCATGTTATAAGGAGCAACTCAGGCTACTCTTACTTTAGAAAAAATAGGGTTCCCCTAAAAGAAAATTAACAAAAATGAAATAGTCAGGCATCGAAACTACTACCTATATATACTAGATAGCGCATATTTGGGCATCGGCTTACGCCTACGTGAATCCTCAGTCGGATCATCCGGGGCACCATTGAGGAGTTCCGCTGGATTTTAATGTATATACTCGTCGAATCCCACACTCCTGACTTTTGAATCTGGGTTTATACGGAAAAGCATTTCCCAGTGATAAAAGCCATCATCAAAACTATTAACTAACTTGTCTCTGATTAAGCACGGACTTCCCCATATTCTTCCATGATCATAAACTACGTGGGGAGCAGTATTATGATAATGTTGCATAAATGCGTTACGTTGTGGTTCAATTTTATATTATTAATACTATTTACGAGATAACTAAATACCCTTTATATATTTTTTTCAGCTGCTGAAACAGCAGGAAACAATTTTGATGATTTTTTTTTTTAATTGCCATAGCTTTACCAATGGATATTGTATAAAACTGATATTTCAAGGAAAAAAGGATAAATGTAACCGTTTTAATCTTAAACATAATTATTTTTCATTCAACCATAAAATATGTAATCAACGTAATTAAATTATTCACAAAAAAATACAAAATAAATCAAAAAATTCAAAATGTTAAAAATGTCTCGAGTATATTAAATTTTCTTTAAAAAAAAACACTTAATTCGCATTATATCCTATATTCCTTGAAAATTTAATATTTATGATTCAATTTATCTTTTACTTATTCATCTCATCAAAAAAATCTTGATAATGGAAAAAAACATCAAAAAACAACCCCATATTTTCACGGGATCGGAAACTACGTGGTTAATATCTCTGTATCTTACTTTGGATAATATAAATAAAACTAACAAATGCTCGTCATAAAAACCATCAATATATTTACACAGTTATTTACATATTTACATAACGCCAACTAAAGTTTACATTATAATTGATTTTATATTATTTACACCGCATATAATATTTATTACATAAAATTAAATAAATAATCTTACAATTATGTGCTTACATTCAATATTAGATACAATATAACGATCATATAAAATAAACATTGTTAGTTACAACATAATTTCAGAATAATAGAAAAAAAGAGTAAATATATCCGTTTTAATTTCAATTGTAATTATTTTTCATTCATTTATTAAAAGTTAAATCAAAACAACATCATGGTAATGAAGAAAAAAACAACAAAAAAATATTCGCAAAATATAAAAAAATCTAAATCCAAAATGTTTTTAATACGAGTAAATTTAGTAAAATACGAGTAATTCTCTTAGGTATTAAATTTTCTTAAAAAAAAACTTTATTCGCAATTATTGCTGACAGATTAAGGATTGACTGTGATCACACTTGATGCTAAGTGATGATACAGTCTCAGATGGTAACGTGTTAAAAAGCAATTTATGTATATTTTTATTATTTATTATCTTGTATAATCATTCCACGAAAACTTAAACTTTGTGATTCAATTTACAATGATCTTTTATTCATTTATAAAATTGCTGATAAAAAAAACATCTTGATAATGGAAAAATATATAAAAAAACTCTATATTTATCTCTGACAGACAATAATTGTTCGTAATAATATCTTGCTAAACCTCTTTTGTAACACCCTTAAGTTAAATTTAAATAATAGAATCCTCCATTTTAAATAATTCAACTCTAATATATGTCGGATTGCGGTAGTCTGTGGAACGCTGGCACCATCTGGCTATCGGCGTGGGACAGAGTCAAAAGTGGCAGTCCAGCGCACGTCTCTCGGCAGTTCTTGGGTGACGGTCCGCCAGAGCGGTCGACTATAAAAACTGTCGCGTTCCTAGCTATTACTGTTAATGAGTTTGTGTTAATTGATATCGGGAAAATTAAGTGATTGAACATTATAATCTGAGGTAATTAATGTTTGATGCACCAACATTACCCACCAACGCTCGCAGTATGGAAAATTGAATTATGGATGCCATTAATGATGATGTCGTCGAAGAACCCTACGCCTCTATGCTTTATGCTTGCTTTCTCTCTTATTCTCCAACATATCTATGTTGTATAACAGAAAATTGTACTTTTCATGACATTTTATTCTTTGTTTAGTCTCCATATTGGTATTTTGGGTGTATCTCAGTTACATATAGACCTAAAATAGTATAATCACGACTTTCTAACAACAAAAAAATTCTATTACCAAATAGAAAAGATGAAAAAGGAGCGTTAAATAGCTTTATTTAGCGCTTTATTTATAAAATGAAAAATAGTTTATATGTAAACACGAACGATAACAATAACTTTCATAAAGTTTACAATCCTTAAATTATTATTATAATGACATTTGATTCATGCATGAAACAGATCGTAGTGAAAAAAATTGAAGTGCGTCAAAAAATGTCCAGAAAAATTATCAAAAAATCAACAAAAATCTTTTTAATAATGTTTCACAGTCGATAATTGATCGTTAAAATATGTTTTTAATTGTATTTACAATTCTAAAAAGTAACATAAATAACAATAATACTGAATAACAAATATTAAAATATTTTAATTTAATCAAAATGAAAAAAAAAATATAGTAATAACAATGTTAAATAAATCTAAGGGTAGTCTTTTTATTTTTAATTTACATTTTATTTTTGTCACGACACCTGTTGCGTATTATTATTCAACACTCTTTTGACAGCCTTATGTTTAATTTAAATAATGATATCCTATCTCTTTTTAAATGAGACAATGCTTATAATGCTATATGCTTTTCGAAGCGTTTTATTCTTTGTGTTCTCTCCCTATTGATATTTTAGATGTATTTCAATTATAAAGACAATGAAAATATAACAAAAGTGTCCTACTGCCAACTAGAAAATATAAAGAAGAAGCGTTAAATAGATGCTTTATCCATTAAATGAAAACAAAGAGACGCTTCCCGATCTCAAACAATTCGTAAGTAAACACAACTAACAAAAGAAATCTCCATAAAGTTTGCCACTATCATAATTCATACTACCCTCGATCGTTAGTCAAAGTCGACTACGTGAAGTTTCAACATTAGTAATGAGTGAAGAAAAAATAAACGCCTTATATTTGTTAGCTATTCCCTGTATTTTACCCGCGTAATTCCGGATGCCTTCTTTTCTCAAATAGTCGTCAACTAGCTTGACAAAAATTAAAGCTCCTCGTTACAACTTTAACTAGCTCCTTGTTAAAGTCCCTTAAAATCAACGGGAACAAACACACAGACTGATAGATTGGTATAAAAAATGAAACTCCACACAAAAACTAATGCACCAAAGGCTGCATTTTCACTAAGCGAAAAAAGCTATATTACTTTCTCAAAAAAATAGGGATCGGTAATAAAAATGCGTTAATACAAACCAAATCAAAACCAAACTCAAGGAAATCAGTTATTCAGTACATATTCTCAAAGTAGTAACCCGCAAAATACAATATTTTACGTAAGTTAACAAAACTGTTACGTAAGTCCACCCGCCGCTGTCAATTCTCAGTTGGACTCATCCGAGACACTAAGGATGAATACGAAAGTTGAACCCCTGGTGTCTCATTCATGACTGAATTAAATTCCGCTGGATTTTAATTGGAATTGTAAGACTTTCTGCATCACCTAATCCCACACACCTGACCCATGGTTTTGCGTAAAATCATTCGCCAGCGAATAAAATCATTTGCGGGGTAGATATTTAGTGGTCTGTTAATTTAAAAAAAAACAAATGTTTTTCAATTTTGTTTATTTGTATAAATTAAGAAACCCTTTTATAATATTTAATGTTACTTAAAGATATATTTCAATTGATTTGAGAGTTTAGTAACACTTTCATAGGTGACTACAGATTAGTTAATCAATTATAGAATAATAAACCTCGGTTTAATTACTCTATGCATTTTGGTTAAATTACAGTAATTTTTTTCTAAAAATCTATTTAATTTTAACGGAAATGTTTCGTAATAACTTGCTTTAATTTAATATAGTTAATCAAACAAAATCTAATGTATTATCATTTTTAAGCGACACAAAATTATTGTTATTGTTACCTTTCATTTTGATTTATTTTTAAATAATAACTTATTAAAACTCCAATTTTAAAACTCCATTTTACATTTATTATAACGACCTTTCAAATTGATTGGACCTTATTTAATCACGATGTTTTAATTATATTTATAGATTTTAGTAAACCTTTCAACAGTGATTACAGACTAATGAATCAATTATAGAATAATAAACCCCGGTTTAATTACACTTCGCAGTTGGTTTACATTACGGAAAAATGTTTTTAAAAATGTGTTTAATTTCAAGTTTTTTGTAATAACTTCCATTAATCTTGTATACGATATTTCAAGGACTATATTTTATATTAAATCTCGTTATTTCAAGATCTATAAAACATAATCAAACTCATATTTAAATGTCTTTTCGTCCATTTCTGTCGGCAGCAGAGTGGGGGTATTGCGTAAGGTGATCTTTAGAGCAACTAAGACCAATGTGGCGACGCTTTGTCTTCCATCAGTTGACCGTGTAGCATTTATACTGTCACTCATTAATCATTACGTTCCTCCTGAGCCGAGCATGCGAGTGAACGCGCAGATCAACGGATAGAGAGGCGAGATCAGCCCAATGCTTTTGGTTATTACAACAAAAACTATCACGGTAACGGTACTGCAATATATATTGAATAACATCTTATATATCCGTGATAATATTTACTTATACAGCATAAAATTTTATTACAAGAAATAAAAACAAACTTGTAATCCCAGGTTTTAGAATGAAGAAGGTTCAAAAATCATTTGTCGGGTTAACCATTCGCATTGTTAATAAAATCCTGCATTTAGTTTTAGATTTGACTCCGCATAATTTTAACTAATATGTCAACAACATTCTTATACATTTTTCAAGATTATTTAAACGATAAAAATGTTTGGACTCGATTCCAGTTGCACACAGAAGCAATATATTTCATATTGTAATATACATAACTATCTTTAAAAGAGTAATCGTTGAGTTTCTTGTCAGCGGATTCAACTTTCCGAAAAAAAAGTGCTTTCTGAGCCTACTTGAATAAAGAATCGATGTTTTCTTTTGACGTTATCACATAAAGATATCCATTAACCCATTTTACAAGCAATATTTTTTTCTTTTATATACATGTCGGAGAATAAGAGAGAAGGAAGCTTAAAGCACAGGGGTGTAGGGTTCCCCGCCGACATCGTCATTAATGGCATCAATAATTTCCATACTGTTGGCGTTCGTGCAATCAAACACTTTATTAATTAACTCCAATCACATTAACAATAATAGCTAGGAACGCGACAGTTTCAAAAGTCGACAGCACTGGCGGGCCGTCACCCGAAAAAGTACCGAGAGACGCGCCGGAGTGCCATTTATTGATTCTGCCCCACGCCGATAGACAGATGGCGCCAGCGTTCCACAGACTATTGCACACGGACTAGCGATCCACAGACTATTGCTCTCCGACATACATATATAGTAAGAAAAAAGTTTTTTAATAAATCATAAAATCTACAATCTAGGGTGTAGCTCTTAAAATGCAATCTTCCGTGGCAGGCGGTAATATTAAATTTTTACATCCCCTTTTTATATCTGACTCGGTATATAATTAAAAACGTAATGAAATATTTCACACAAATTTTACGAGTTACGCCTGTTTTGTTAATTTCATTAGTTAGGTGTTTAAATAAGGATGGATAAGTTGATTAAAAAACAAAGGTAATATAAAAGCACCGGACTGGTTTTTGTTAGACAGATTATGAAGAAGAAAGGCCTTCCTTTTAGATTTACACGATATTTTTACCAACGACCAGTATATTAGAAAAAAATCTAAAAAAGCAAGGCTTTTTTTACAAATAAAGTAATTAATATAGTCTTTAAGGACTTACTCCTGTTTTGTTTCTTAGAACGGAGAATAAATAAGGATACATATAAGGTTTTCTCTTAAGACTTATTGGATAATTTTACGAAAGTTTAACGACTGTTATGAATTTTTACTGGAAAAATTTATTATATTTTACCAATTTGACAGTTGGAGTATAAATAAAGATGAAAACTTGATTGAAATCCAAGTTAATAAAAAAATTACAGTGATTTTTTGGTATAAGACATGTTAACGAATGTTGAACAAGTTTCATAAATGAATTAATTATATTATACAACCTAGGCATGTTTCGTTAATTTTAATAGTATTGTAGTAATAAGGATGAATACGTTAATTAAAAAACAAGAGTAGTTCTTAGTCAGGTTTACAAATAAACACTTTCTTATTAGTTTTTGTTGTCATTATTACGAGTATTTACTGACATGTTGCAAAAAAACCTGAAAAAAACTATTTGTTTAATGAAAAGAATACACATATTTTACAACTAAGACAGATTTTGTTTAATTTAATAAATGCTAGAGTATAAATAATCGCGAAAACTTTGATCGAAAACAAGTACGTGTCTCAAGTGAACGTAAAAGACCAACTTCTATGACTCATTTGACGTTTTTACGAATATTGATTGACTTTTATGAATAAAATCACCATATATTACGACTTTGGCATATTTTTTTTAATTAATCGGGGCTGGAGAATAAATAAGAATATATTCTTTAATTAAAAAATAACACTATTAGTATAAATACGTAAGGTTAACTTAAAAGGTTTTCTTTTTGATTTCCTTGACATTTTTAAATTTTGATGTTGGTTCCAAAAAATAATATATTTTGTAATTAAAGTAAATGTAAAATAAATTTTAATGTAAATTTTTACTTTTTTTTCTGGTGTCAACAGGCGTGAGCGAAATAGTACGTATAATTTACAACTTTATATATAATTCAATTCTGATTTAGTTGCGTAAAATAGTTATATAATAATTTATTAAATATACAAGGGGAATATGACACCCCTAACATATTTAAAGCTGCGAGATCAAGAACGACTTAACAAAAATTTAGAGATCTTCTAAAAACTTCCTTGAATAAATTATAATTATACACTGTCATAATAATGATTAATCTACTACGAGATAGTAAAAAAAATAGGTTTCCTTACCTTTTATAAGATTTTCAAGGTGCTTTTCTCTTTTTCACTTTAAGTCGTTCTTGCTCTTATAGCATCATTTATGGCCTCAAGGAAACCAATTATTTTAATATTATACAAACGTATTTTACGACTGAAACCTGTTACTACTATATATATATATATATATATATATATATATATGTCGGAGGGCAGATATCTGTGGAATGCTAGCGCCATCTATCGGCGTCGACAGAGTCAATGGTGGCAGTCCGGCGGGAGTCACTCGACAGTTGTCGAGTAGCGCTCGATCGGAACAGTCAACTGTTGAAACTGTCGCGTTCCTAGCTATTAGTGTTAATGAGTTTGTGTAAATTGATATCGGGAACATTAAGTGATTGAACATTATAAACCGAGTTAATTAATACAGTGTTTGATTGCACCAACAATACCCATGAACGCCCACAGAATAAGAAATTAAATAATGGATCTAATTAATAACGATGTCGGCGGAGAACCCTACGCCCCTGTGTTT